>OY284473.1:25114049-25498608 GCA_958336335.1 Dilophus febrilis
TTGAGAATTTATCAAGAACTTTTATTAGAAATTTCTCAGGAATTTCTATTGGGAATTTCTCAAGAATTTCTATTGGAAATTTGGCAGGAATTTCTCTGGAATTTCTATTGGAAATTTGGCAGGAATTTCTCAAGAATTTCTATTAGGAATTTCTCAAAAATTCCTATTAGAAATTTAACAAGAAATTCTATTGAGAAATTATCAAGAATTTCTATTGGAAATTTCTCAAGAATTTCTATTGAGAATTTATCGAGAACTTCTATTGAGAATTTATCAAGAATTTCTGTTAGGAATTTATCAAGAATTTCTATTAGGAATTTATCAAGAATTTCTATTGAGAATTTATTAAGAATTTCTATTGAGAATTTATCAAGAATTTCTATTGAGAATTTATCAAGAACTTCTATTGGAAATTTCTCAGGAATTTCTATTGGGAATTTATCAAGAATTTCTATTGGGAATTTGACAGGAATGGCTCAAGAATTTCTATTGAGAATTTATCAAGAATTTCTATTAGGAATTTATCAAGAATTTCTATTGAGAATTTATCAAGAACTTCTATTGGAAATTTCTCAGGAATTTCAATAGAATTTCTTGTTAAATTTCTAATAGGAATTTTTGAGAAATTCCTAATAGAAATTCTTGAGAAATTCCTGCCAAATTTCCAATAGAAATTCCAGAGAAATTCCTGGCAAATTTCCAATAGAAATTCTTGAGAAATTCCCAATAGAGGGGGGGGGGGGGTAGAAAATTCTACAACCGGAATTTCCCTTTATTTGGAACTCTCGGAGGGGATTTTTTAGTTTATAGAAAATTCAAACGGAATTTCATTTTATGGAAAAAATGCCACGGAATTTCCTTAAAATCCCGAATCTAGAGTTAAAGAAACTCTCTAAAAATGGAAATTCCTTAAATGGAAATCTTGTTGGAAAACTCGTTATAGAAAATCTAAAAATGGAAGATTACCTTTATTTGGAACACTCTGAGCGGAATTTCCTTAAATGGAAATCTTGCTGGAATCCCGATTTTCTGATGTCCTGTGAAAAAAATTATAGAATTGCACTTTTGATTTGTACTTTATAAAAAATGTAATGGAACGGAACGAATTTCTCCGATGGCAATCCCAAATTTTGAAATCCAAAATCCAAAAAATGGAATTTTGATCAAGATGACGCAAGATGACGCAAGATGACGCAAGGTGACGCGCGCAATCAAAATTGTCTTTATCAAAAAAAAAAAAAAAAATGAAACAAAATTTGGGAAATTGAATTGAGGTTTTTTGGACCCATTAGAAGAGAAATGAAATGAAAATATAGATATAGATCATTTCATTGGTTTTTAACTTCTTCGCGAGAGTTCCCGACGAAGCAGTTCCGGAGCTCACGTTACACCGCGCTTACCTCCGAAGTTTCACTCACTCACTCACTCACACTCAATTATTTCACCCTGTATTTTATTATATTAAATATATTTTTTGCATATCGAATTGCGAAAAACATTAAATCAATTTTAGAATAATCTAAAATCTATAAACCATTATATATAGAAAGGTACTTATTCATATTAATATTATAATATTAATGTTAATAAATGCGTTTATGTTCTGATAAAACAAAAAAACTAATAATAATTAAATTACTTTTAACGCAATCACATAAAAATTCATAGAATTTAAGTAATAAAATTTTATTAGTTAAATTTCTAAAGGAGAAAAAAAACTAAAATTCAATTACAAAAAAAAAAAAAATACACGATAATTTTGTTTGTTTTTTTTTAATCAAAATGCGCAGTGTACTTATAATACATCATCCATTTATTTACAATTGGATATACTACCCCTAATCAATCAATCGCATATTATAAATAATTCCGGACACTTGAATTTATATATTTTGCTGGGCTTGCTGGGGGGAAAGGCAAACCATTTAAAGTTAAATGCATGCGGAAACATGCGAAACTCAATAACGGGAACTAAAGAATTAAAAATGCCAAAAAAAAAAAAAATGTATAGTCTCTTTCTTAGACACTGTGAGAGAATGTCTAATTCGGAATCTCTTCTAAAACAGAGGTTACTGAAGGTTACTTTATTTACATGTGCCCACTGCGCCTATTCCATCTATTCCGCTGCCGTCGTCAAATTTTTTGGTCTAGTCGCGAAACTCCGCCAGATGGATTCGGGAGGATGGAGGCGGCCGCCGCCGGCGCGTTTCCAAACAACAACTGCTTCATCTTTCCATCTTACGTAACGGCGAACGGAATTTCCTTAAATTTGGCAAGCAAAAACCGCGAGTCCTTTAAATGGCTATACAATTGTCTTGACCTTAACCAAATATGTATAGCAAATGCGCGTACGAATTATTTATGATTTACAGTAGTATATTAACAATTTTAATTATTATACATATACATTTCGATTTTGTTCATTTCATTTCATTTCATAATTTTATTTCCTTTTTTGTTTTAGTTTTAATTGACTTTTGTTTTACTTTATATTACTTTACTAAATCGTTTTCGTGTTGTAAAAGAAATTTATTTAATATTTTTATGCTATGCTAATTTGTGTTGTGTTGCATATTCATTCATTTGACAAATAAAAATGTACTTATCGATAAAAATATAATTTAAAAATTGAAACATAAACTCTCTGTTAAGATCCATAAAGATCCATAAAGAGATATAACTAATATACAATAGAATGGAAAGCACTTACACATAATGTGTATTGTGTGGATGTGGATTGGTGGGAGGATAACTTTCAATTTTAATTGCTCTGTGATCAAAAAACTTAATATTTAGCGATACGGTACATTTGTTAGGTTTTGTCTTAAGAATTCCGTTATTTGTTATGATGCAAACGAAATCAAACACAAAAATAACGGGATTCTTAAGAAAAAATTCTTTAATTTTTGCGATAAATTGAATTGAATTGAAAGAATTTTTGTTTTTTTTTTGTCATTTAAAATCAATTTCAACTGTTAATTAAACTTCCTCCAAAACATTTACATTTACGAAACCTTGATTGATTCTCTCCCAAGCGGGAATTTTAACAGGGAAATCGACCAAGGGAATGGAAAAAAAAATGGAAATGACTGAATTGAAATAATGAAAAGGAAATGTATGAAATGAATTGAGAGAAATTGACACGGAAGTGGATGAAAAGGAAAAGGAAACGGAAAAGGAAAATGAAAGCAAATTGATAGGAAATGTTAAAATTTGGAAAAGAAATGGAAATGGAAATATGGAAATGGAAATATGGAAATGGAAATATGGAAATGGAAATATGGAAATGGAAATATGGAAATGGAAATATGGAAATGGAAATATGGAAATGGAAATATGGAAATGGAAATATGGAAATGGAAATATGGAAATGGAAATATGGAAATGGAAATATGGAAATGGAAATATGGAAATGGAAATATGGAAATGGAAATATGGAAATGGAAATATGGAAATGGAAATATGGAAATGGAAATATGGAAATGGAAATATGGAAATGGAAATATGGAAATGGAAATTAGAAATTTAACAAGAAATTCTATTGAGAAATTATCAAGAATTTCTATTGGAAATTTCTCAAGAATTTCTATTGAGAATTTATCGAGAACTTCTATTGAGAATTTATCAAGAATTTCTGTTAGGAATTTATCAAGAATTTCTATTAGGAATTTATCAAGAATTTCTATTGAGAATTTATTAAGAATTTCTATTGAGAATTTATCAAGAATTTCTATTGAGAATTTATCAAGAACTTCTATTGGAAATTTCTCAGGAATTTCTATTGGGAATTTATCAAGAATTTCTATTGGGAATTTGACAGGAATGGCTCAAGAATTTCTATTGAGAATTTATCAAGAATTTCTATTAGGAATTTATCAAGAATTTCTATTGAGAATTTATCAAGAACTTCTATTGGAAATTTCTCAGGAATTTCTCAAGTATTTCTATTGGAAATTTGCCAGAAATTTCTCTGGAATTTCTATTGGAAATTTGGCAGGAATTTCTCAAAAATTCCTATTAGAAATTTAACAAGAAATTCTATTGAGAAATTATCAAGAATTTCTATTGGGAATTTCTCAAGAATTTCTATTGAGAATTTATCAAGAATTTCTATTAGGAATTTATCAAGAATTTCTATTGAGAATTTATCAAGAATTTCTATTAGGAATTTATCAAGAATTTCTATTAGGAATTTATCAAGAATTTCTATTGAGAATTTATCAAGAATTTCTATTGAGAATTTATCAAGAATTTCTATTGAGAATTTATCAAGAACTTCTATTGGAAATTTCTCAAGTATTTCTATTGGAAATTTGCCAGAAATTTCTCTGGAATTTCTATTGGAAATTTGGCAGGAATTTCTCAAAAATTCCTATTAGAAATTTAACAAGAAATTCTATTGAGAAATTATCAAGAATTTCTATTGGGAATTTCTCAAGAATTTCTATTGAGAATTTATCAAGAATTTCTATTAGGAATTTATCAAGAATTTCTATTGAGAATTTATCAAGAATTTCTATTAGGAATTTATCAAGAATTTCTATTAGGAATTTATCAAGAATTTCTATTGAGAATTTATCAAGAATTTCTATTGAGAATTTATCAAGAATTTCTATTGAGAATTTATCAAGAACTTCTATTGGAAATTTCTCAAGTATTTCTATTGGAAATTTGCCAGAAATTTCTCTGGAATTTCTATTGGAAATTTGGCAGGAATTTCTCAAAAATTCCTATTAGAAATTTAACAAGAAATTCTATTGAGAAATTATCAAGAATTTCTATTGAGAATTTATCAAGAATTTCTATTAGGAATTTATCAAGAATTTCTATTAGGAATTTATCAAGAATTTCTATTAGGAATTTATCAAGAATTTCTATTGAGAATTTATTAAGAATTTCTATTGAGAATTTATCAAGAATTTCTATTGAGAATTTATCAAGAACTTCTATTGGAAATTTCTCAAGTATTTCTATTGGAAATTTGCCAGAAATTTCTCTGGAATTTCTATTGGAAATTTGGCAGGAATTTCTATTGGAAATTTGGCAGGAATTTCTCAAAAATTCCTATTAGAAATTTAACAAGAAATTCTATTGAGAAATTATCAAGAATTTCTATTGGGAATTTCTCAAGAATTTCTATTGAGAATTTATCGAGAACTTCTATTGGGAATTTCTCAAGAATTTCTATTAGGAATTTATCAAGAATTTCTATTGAGAATTTATCAAGAATTTCTATTGAGAATTTATCAAGAATTTCTATTAGGAATTTATCAATAATTTCTATTAGGAATTTATCAAGAATTTCTATTGAGAATTTATCAAGAATTTCTATTGAGAATTTATCAAGAATTTCTATTGAGAATTTATCAAGAACTTCTATTGGAAATTTCTCAAGTATTTCTATTGGAAATTTGCCAGAAATTTCTCTGGAATTTCTATTGGAAATTTGGCAGGAATTTCTCAAAAATTCCTATTAGAAATTTAACAAGAAATTCTATTGAGAAATTATCAAGAATTTCTATTGAGAATTTATCAAGAATTTCTATTAGGAATTTATCAAGAATTTCTATTAGGAATTTATCAAGAATTTCTATTAGGAATTTATCAAGAATTTCTATTGAGAATTTATTAAGAATTTCTATTGAGAATTTATCAAGAATTTCTATTGAGAATTTATCAAGAACTTCTATTGGAAATTTCTCAAGTATTTCTATTGGAAATTTGCCAGAAATTTCTCTGGAATTTCTATTGGAAATTTGGCAGGAATTTCTATTGGAAATTTGGCAGGAATTTCTCAAAAATTCCTATTAGAAATTTAACAAGAAATTCTATTGAGAAATTATCAAGAATTTCTATTGGGAATTTATCAAGAATTTGGGAATTTATCAAGAATTTATCAAGCACTTCTATTGGAAATTTCTCAGGAATTTCTATTGGGAATTTCTCAAGAATTTCTATGGGGAATTTCTCTCAAGAATTTCTATTGAAAATGTATCAAGAATTTCTATTCGGAATTTCTCAAAAATTTCTATTGAGAATTTCTCAAGAATTTCTATCGAGAATTTCTTTCTATTCAAAAAATTTATAATTTAAAGAAAAAAAACAGCGATGAGCCGGATGAATTGAATTGAAAACGGATAAATTGAATTTTTGTGAATATTGTTCAATATGGAATTTGTATCCCTTTATTTTTTATTATAATAAAACTTAATTCCAATATAAAATAAAATAAAAAACTAATAAAACACAAAACAGACCAAAACAGACAAGGTCAATTGAATGACAAAACAAAACAAAACGAAATAAAAAAATGAAATACAAAATTGAATAATAAAAAAAAAAAAAAATATATTAAAAAGATAACGACGACGATGAGTGAGTGAGTGGGTACTCCACACACAAATCGCACGCACTTGAATTATTAATTTGTTTTTTTTTTTATCTTTTTTAATTCCCCCAAAACAAACAATTTTTTTTTTTATTATCTATCGCGCATTTGCATTTTTATTAGTCTTTTTTTTTTTTTTTATAGTAAGCATTTCGATAGAGTGGTTTTTTTCATTATATTATATTTATTACGCGATGGCAATTCATTAAGTTTCCGGTGAGGGGGGAGGGGGGTGGGGAGGGAGGAATTTTAGAGTGTCTGATGAATAAGAGCGTTTCTGAAATGTTCATCACAAAAAGATTTCACAAAAAGGGTTTTCATTTCTTTTCGAATTATTCCTGTCTTTTTTTTTTTGGGTAAAAATCAATTTGTGGTAAGCTTTTTTTTTAAAGCAGCAATCAATGGTTATGAAAGCGGGAAGGTAAAAGGTAATAAAATTTCGAATTTCGAGATCTAATTTAAAAAAAAAATATTTCAGGAATCTCATACCGGATCATTCGACTTTCGAATAAGAATTTTCAATAACAAAAACAACAACAACAACAACAACAACAGGAAACTTTTCAATTCACCCTCGTAAGTACCATGACCATTAAAATTAATAGCAATCAGCAAATAGGTAAAAATGTTTTTGTTTTCATCATACATCAACATGAATAATATGAAAATAATCGTTTAGTATAGGACAGAGATGAGGGTGGCAAAACCTGCAGTTAGCGAATACATTTTTCACATGTCGTAGTTGCGCTGGACTCAATATACTGAAGTCACTGAAGTCGCTCGTTTGTTTTTGGGTTTGTAAAAATTTTCTAGACCCAAAGGTCTAGATGAATTGATGAATTTCTGATAGGATTGCTGGGGGATTGCTAAATTCCCCGGGATAGAAATTTTTGATTAAATTCCCAATTCAGAAATTCTTGATAAATTCTCAATAGAAATTCTTGATAAATTCCCAATAGAAATTCTTGATTAAATTTCCGTTAGAAATTCTTGATAACTTTCCAATAGAAATTCTTTATCCATTCTGGATAGAAATTCTTCATAAATTCTCAATAGAAGTTCTTGATAAAATCCCAATAGAAAGTCTTCATAAATTCTCAATGCAAATCCTTGAGAAATTCCCCAATGGAAATTCATGATAAAATCCCAATAGAAAGTCTTCATAAATTCTCAATGGAAATTCTTGAGAAATTCCCAATAGAAATTGTTGTTAAATTTCCAATAGAAATTCTTGAGAAATTCCCAATAGAAATTCTTGAGAAATTCCCAATAGAAATTCTTGAGAAATTCCCAATAGAAATTCTTGAGAAATTCCGGATAGACATTCTTGATAACATTTCCAATAGAAATTCTTGAGAAATTCCCAATAGAAATTCTTGAGAAATTCCCAATAGAAATTCTTGAGACATTCCCCATAGAAATTCTTGATAAATTCCCAATAGAAATTCTTGAGAAATTCCCCAATGGAAATTCTTGAGAAATTCCCAATAGAAATTCTTGAGACATTCCCAATAGAAATTCTTGATAAATTCCCAATAGAAATTCTTGAGAAATTCCCCAATGGAAATTCTTGAGAAATTCCTAATAGAAATTCTTGAGAAATTCCGGATAGACATTCTTGATAACATTTCCAAAGAAATTCTTGACAAATTACCCAAAAGGGAAATTCTTGACAGAACATTCTTGCGAAATTCCCGACAGAAATTCCTGATAAATTCCCGATAGAAATTCTTGAGAAATTCCCAAAAATAGAAATTTTGGATAGAAAATTCTCGAGAAATTCCTAAATAGAATTCGTTGATAAATTCCCAACAGAAGTTTTTGATAAATTCGCCCGATAGAAAGTTCTTGAGAAATTCCCCAATAGAAATTCTTGAGAAATTTCCAATAGAAATTCTTGAGAAATTCCCGATAGAAATTCTTGATAAAATTTCCAAAGAAATTCTTGATAAATTTCCAATAGAAATTGTTGAGAAATTCCCAACAGAAATTCTTGATAAATTCCCAATTGAAATTATTGATAGAAAATTCTTGTTAAATTTCCAATAGAAATTCTTGAGAAATTCCCAATAGAAATTCTTGATAAATTTCCAATAGAAATTCTTGAGAAATTCCCAACAGAAATTCTTGAGAAATTCCCCAAAATAGAAATTTTGGATAGAAAATTCTCGAGAAATTCCTAAATAGAATTCGTTGATAAATTCCCAATAGAAATTCTTGATAAATTCGCCCGATAGAAAGTTCTTGAGAAATTCCCCAAAAGAAATTCTTGATTTTTGTTCTTCGTTTTGTTTTTTTTGAAAATTAAAAAAAAATGGACCGCGCATTATTTTTTTTTTTTTTTTTTTTTGGGTTGGCAACCTCTGATCTAAAGATAACGGCGGATATATACAAAACAAAAAAAAATAAAAAATATAATAGAAATAAATAATAAAAAATAAAAAAAAAATTGGTAAAGTAATTGAACACGATTTGAAAGCTGCGAGCTGCTGCTGCTGCTGCTGCACTCATAACGTTAAAAAAGTACTTGACCCACAAAACAATTAAACAGAAC
Source organism: Dilophus febrilis (assembly GCA_958336335.1). Lineage (NCBI taxonomy): Eukaryota > Metazoa > Arthropoda > Insecta > Diptera > Bibionidae > Dilophus > Dilophus febrilis. The sequence goes on from OY284473.1 coordinate 25,122,992, forward strand.
AAACAAAAACAACAACAACAAATTGCATATTATAAAATTAAAGTAAAAGTACAAATCGCATAAAACAAAAAAATCAAATACAAGGTCGATGAATGATTGATAAACAAAACTCTTTGTGTATGATTTTTCAAAATTATTTTTTTTAATAATTGGATTTGAATTTGTCTGATGGGTGATGATGATGATGATGATGATGGGGGGGAAAGGAACTATATAGAAAGGGAAACACAATAATCCGTTTAAGTTTCTTCAAATTTGAATATTATATCCGGATCACCGCGGATAGTTAAATGGATAGATTCACGGTCGTCGTCGTCGTCGTCGTCATCGTCGTCGAAACGCCACGCCAACCTTTGATGATGAATTTATTTTTTTGCGGGTGATTTCTCCATCGAAGGGGAATTCAATGGAAATGCCAAAATTCGCCAAGTGCTTGTTTGCTATTTGGGAACTTTACCAAAGAATTTCTTTTGTGGAATTTTCCAAGATATTTCTATTGGGAATTTCTCTTGGTAATTGGCTTAGAATTTATTATACTATTATGGAAAATTAATAATAAGAATTTATCAAAAACAATTTCCTTTGTGAATTTATCCGGGAATTTCTATTGGGAATTTATCTAGGAATTTCTATCGGAGTTTATCGGAGAACTTATCAAAAATGTGCATTAAAATTTATCAAGGATTTATTTTGTGGCGAATTTCTCAGGTATTTTTATTGGAAATTTATCAAGAATTCTATTGGGAATTTAATCAACAACAAATTCTAGTTGGGAATTTCTATCCGGGAATTTCTATTGGTAATTGGTCAAGAAATGCCAAGAATTGGTATTGGAAATTTAATAAGAATTTATCAAAAAATTTCCATTGGGAATTTTATCAAGGAATTTCTATTGAGAATTTTATCAACAATTTAGAAGAATTTTCATTGGGAATTGATCCGGGAATGTCTATGGCGAATTTTTCAGGAATTTCTATTGCGAATTTTTCAGGAATTTCTATCAGAGTTTATCATAAACTTTTATCAAAACATTATCCATCAATTAAAATTTATCAAAAAAATTTCCTTAGTAAAATTTATCCAGAAATTTCTATCGGGCATTTTATCTATAGAATTTCTATTGGAAATTTATCAAGAATATCCATTGGAAATTTTAGTCAACAAAATTCTATCGGGAATTTCCTATTCGGAATTCAATATCAAGAAACTTTATTGGAAATTTATCAAAAATTTCTATTGTCAATTCATCAGAAGAAAATTCTATCTGGGAATTTTATCATCAATTCAATTTCATTTCTAGGAATTTCTATTATTATTAATATTGAGAAATCTCTAACCGGTTAAATTTCAATTCAAAATTATCAAGAATTTCATTCAGGGAATCCACATCCACAGAAATTTCCGAAAAACTTCTATCGTCGGTCGGTGAGAATTTATCAAGAATCATAAAGAATTTCTGAAGAGGAGGAGGAGGAGGAGGAGGAGGAGATTTTTGTTTTTTTTTTTGAAGAATTCCAATGTGCAAATTCATTCAAGAAATTCCGATTGGGGAGTTCCCCAAAAAATATTTTCTATTTACGAATTTTATCCAGGAATTTCTATCTGGGAATTTTTATCTTAGGGAATTTCTATCTGGGAATTTATAAAAAAAATTTCCTATTGAGAATTTCAATGAATTTCAATGCAAAATCATTCATTCAAGAATTAATTCCGACGACTATGGGATTATTTCACATCATGTGAGTTTCCATTTTGGAATTTTGATCGTGAATTCCTATTGGGAGTTTTTATTAAATATTGGGAATTTAAGAAGGAATTTAAGAGGGAATTTAAGAGGAATTTCAATGCAAAATCATTCATTCAAGAATTAATCTATGGTGCAAATTCTTCACCATCGCAGCAATCTTTTCAGCGGGAATTTGATGAAGAATTTTTTACTGGGAATTAATTTATCAAGAATTTCATCTCTAGGAATTTCTATTATTATTGAGAAATCCAATCGGGATAATTTTTCAATTTAAAATTATCAAGAATTTGTGCTGCGAATTCCTTAAGAATTTTTATTTAGGAATGTTTGGGGGGGGGGGGGGCAAATTTTAATTTCAATTCAATTCTCCGCATGCATTCAAGAATTTTTGATTGGGAATTTTCAGCACGAATTTCCATTTATCAACAAAAATAAACAGGGAATTTATTAAAAAATGTATATTGGGAATTAATTTATCAAGAAATTCCCATTGGCAATTCACAAAAAATTGGCTTTTGGGAATTTCCCGAGGAATTTCATTCAAGGCAAATTCATTCAAGAATTTCGATTGGGAATTAATTTATCAAGAAATTCATCTCTAGGAATTTCTGTTATTGAGAAATCTCTAACCGGTTAGTTATTGTTATTCAAACTTTTTTGATTTTTTGAATAATTCTACTGCGAATTGCTTGAGCGCATTTCTATTTCGTGGGGTATTTATCCCGGGATGAATGTCCACAGCTTCTATCATCGATCCCTGTGAAATTTACCCTATGAATTTCTATTTTCCGGAATTTCCACGAGAAAATTTCAATGCAAATTTAAATTCAAGAATTTCTATCAGGAAATTTATCGAGCAATCCTCACACAGGTATTCTTCACACAGGAATTCTTCATCAAGCATTTTTGATTGTTGGTAATTTAATAATAAAATTCAAAAAAAAAAAATTTCTATTATCGGTCATGAATTTATCAAAAATTTCTGCAGGGGCATTTTTTGGGGGGCAAATTTCAATTTCAATTCAATTCAATTCCTCGTACGCATTCAAGAATTTTAGCATTTTAGGGAATTTTATCAAGAAATTCTGATTGGGGAATTCAAAAAAAAATGGCATTGGGAATTTCCCAATCGGAATTTCAATGCACTAAAATTCATTCAAGAAATTCCTATCGGGGAATTTTTATCAAGAATTCAAATCGTGCATTTTTTTTATTTAGGCAATTTTTGGGAGGGGGGGGGGGGCAAATTTCAATTTCAATTTCAATTCAATTCTGAGCGCACATTCAAGAATTTTAGCATTTTAGGGAATTTTATCATGAATTTTCATTTATCAGAGAATTTATCAAGAAATTCGATTGAGAATGGATCAAGAATTTCTATTGAAATTTTATCAGGAATTTATCAAGAATTTCTATCGGAAATTTGGCAGGAATTTCTCAAGAATTTCTATCTGAGGAATTTATCAATAAGTGCTAGTTGGGGAATTTTCCCGAAGAATTTCAATGCACCAAATTCATTCAAGAATTTTAGATTTTTTCCTATTTATTTCTATTTATCAGAGAGAGTTTATCCGAAGAATTTCAATCGGAGAATTTTATTTAGCAAATTTCAAAATTCAAATTAATTTTTAGGAATTTTTAGGATTGTGCAATTGGAATTCAAAATAAATCATTTTGGAATTCTTTGATTTTTTTTTTTGTTTTGATCTAGGATTGGGATCTAGGAGTTTTTATCAAGAAAATTCGAATTTATCAGAGAATTTATACAGGAATTTCAATCGGGGAATTTATATCCAGAAATTTCTATCAGTGAATTTATCAAGCGGTTTTTGTCTTTATTAAGAATTTTGGGCCATTTTTGGAGAATTTCCCAAAACTAAAAAAAAAAAAATAATTTTTCCATTTGGGGAATTTCTCGAGCAATTTCAATTTTACCAAATTCATTTGATGATTTCCCATTGGGAAATTTCTACCAAAACAAAACAAAACAGATCAGAATTCTCAGAATTCTCAATCAGAATTCTTGATAAATACTCGATTGAAATTCTTGATGAAATCCCGATAGAATTTTTTGCTTAAATTCCTAATAGAAATTCTTGATTAAATTCCCAATAGAAATTCTTAAGAAATTTCGGATAAAATCGGAAAAATTTCGGATAGAAATTCTTGACAAATTACGCAAAATAGAAATTATTGATAGAAAATTCTTGATTAATTCCCAATAGAAATTCTTGTAAAATTTCCCATCGAAATTCTTGAAAAATTCCCGATAGAAATTCTTTAGAAATTCCCAATAGTAATTCTTGATACATTCTCGATAGAAATTCTTGAGAAACTCTCCATAGAAATTCTTGATAGAAAATTCTCGAGAAATTCCTGTTAAATTTACAATAGAAATTCTTGAGAAATTTCCAATAGAAATTCTTGAGAAATTTCCAATAGAAATTCTTGAGAAATTCCGGCTAGAAATTCTTGACAGAAAATTCCTGATAAATTCCCGATAGAAATTCTCGATAGAAATTCTCGATAGAAATTCCCGATAAAAAATTCTTGAGAAATTCCCAAAAATAGAAATTTTGGATAGAAGAAAGGAGCTGTAGGCGACCTAACATTGATTCTGATCATTATCTCGTAAGAGCTTTGTTCAGATATCGTGTTAGTGCAAACCGCCAAAAAGTCATTGCGAGAGGATACCAAACAACTTACAAACAACTTACCAAGCACAACCACTAATTTCGGAACCAACATATGAGGAAACCATCAGAGAAGCCATTCTGAAGCTGAAGAAAGGCGGAAAGGCGGCTGGATCTGACGGCATACTACCTGATGGTGGACTCTTAAAATGTGGTGGGGATGTCTTGTGGAATAGTATACACAAGCTAATTGTGCATGTTTGGAACTATGAGGTTATACCACACAGGAGTGGAAGCATGCTGTAATTGTGCCAATACACAAGAAGGGAGACAGGCGATGGAGTGTTCCAACTATCGGGGAATATCTTTGCTGAATGCAACATTGAAAAGGTACTCGCTTATGTGTTGCATAAGCGCCTATTACCATATGCGGAGGAAGTCATTGGTGAATTCCAATGTGGATTCCGTAATGATCGCTCAACAACTGATCAACTGTTCGTCGCATACGACAGATAATGGAAAAGTGTATTGAGTTCAACGTAGAAACACAAACACACCATCTATTTGTTGATTTTAAGGCCGCATACGACCGTGTTATTAGGGAAAAATTATGGCGCACGATGGAGGAATTTGGATTCCCACAAAGTTTTGATAGCCATGTCAAAACTAACACTGACGCAAGTTACATCTCAGGTACAAATAAGGGGGATCAAATCGGATGCATTTGAAACTATTGACGGAGTACGGCAAGGGGACCCTTTGGCTACATTGTTTTTTAATGTTATATTGGAAAAATGTATAAGGAGGACGACCATTAACACCAGCAGCACTATTTTTACGTCATCTGTTCAATTACTCGGCTATGCCGATGACATTGTCGTAGTGGGTAGAAGCATGGGTGCCGTTAAAGAATCGTTCTTACTGTTGGAATGTGAAGCTTCGGAAATGGGATTAAGGGTAAACGAAGATGAGGAGAAAACCAAGTATATGATCGCACCAACGAACAGTAGGTTTATGGCACAACATCAAAGCGTATCAATTGGTCAGAACAAATATGAAACGGCGGACAGAAAGTTTAGCTATCTTGGAAGCAGCATAAACAGTGAAAATGATATAGCGGAGGAATTTCAATCCCGGATTGCTTCAGGAAACAAGACCTTTTACGGTTTGCGAAAGATGTTCTTCTCGAAGACATTGAGTAAAACATTGAAACTAAAGCTATATCAAACACTGATTCGACCAATTGTGACCTACGGTTCTGAAACGTGGTGCATAACACAGGCCACCGAACGGCGACTTGGAGGTTTCGAAAAGAAAATACTACGCCTCATCTTTGGACCGACAAAGGAAAGGGGATGGTGGCGTAGGCGGTTCGATTTCGAGCTATATAAATTATATATCGAACCCGACATCGTTCGATTCATTAAGATTGGTCGCCTGAGGTGGTTTTGGTCATGTGCTGGTACGAATGGATATGGCGATCGTATACCGTCGTCAAAAATGCTGGACAGTAAGCCGGGCGGATCTAGGAGTGTAGGAAGACCGCGGGGTAGGTGGAAAGACGAAGTAGAAGGGGACCTTCGGGCCCTCGGCGTTTCCGGCTGGCGGACGTTGGCGGCAAATAGGTCCGATTGGAGAAGGCTATTAATGGACGCCAAAACCAATTGTAGGTTGTAGGCGCGCAGAAGTAAGTAGAAAATTCTCGAGAAATTCCTAAATAGAATTTGTTGATAAATTCCCGATAAAAATTCTTAAGAGAAATTTCTTGAGAAATTCGCCAAAAATAGAAATTCTTGATTTTTGTTTTTCGTTTGAATTTGAAAATTAAAAAAAAATGGACCGCGCATTATTTTTTTATTTTTTTTTTTTTTTTTTTTGGGTTGGCAACCTCTGATCTAAAGATTACGGCGGATATATACAAAACAAAAAAAAAAAAATAATATAATAGAAATAATAAAAATTTCAAAATTTTTCAAGATTTTTTTTTTTATTAAGAATTTTGGGCAATTTTTTTGGAGAATTTCCCAAAACTAAAACAAAAAAAAAAGTCATTTTTCTATTTGAGGAATTTCCCGCGGAGCAATTTCAATTTTACCAAATTCATTTGATGATTTCCCATTGGGAAATTTCTACCAAAACAAAACAAAACAGATCAGAATTCTCAGAATTCTCAATCAGAATTCTTGATAAGAATACTCGATTGAAATTCTTGATAAAATCCCGATAGAAATTCTTAAGAAATTCCGGATAGAAATTTTTGATAATTTCCTAATAGAAATTCTTGACAAATTACCCAACATAGAAATTATTGATAGAAAATTCTCGAGAAATTCCAATAGAAATTCCTGTTAAATTTCCAATAGAAATTCTTGAGAAATTTCCAATAGAAATTCTTGTTCAATTCCCCGGATTGAAATTCTTGATTAAATTCGCAATTCAGATATTCTTAAGAAATTCCGGATAGAAATTTTTGATAAAATTTCCAAAGAAATTCTTGAAAAATTACACAAAATAGAAATTATTGATAGAAAATTCCCGATAGAAATTCTTGAGAAATTCCCAAAAATAGAAATTTTGGATAGAAAATTCTCGAGAAATTCCTAAATAGAATTTGTTGATAAAATTCCCAATAGAAATTCTTGATAAATTCGCCCGATAGAAAGTTCTTGATAAATTCGCCCAATAGAAAGTTCTTGAGAAATTCCCCGATAGAAAGTTCTTGAGAAATTCCCCGATAGAAAGTTCTTGAGAAATTCCCCAATAGAAATTCTTGAGAAATTCCCAATAGAAATTCTTGAGAAATTCCCCAATAGAAATTCTTGAGAAATTCCCCAATAGAAATTCTTGAGAAATTCCCAATAGAAATTCTTAATAAATTCCCAATAGAAATTATTGATAGAAAATTCTTGTTAAATTTCCAATAGAAATTCTTGAGAAATTCCGTATAGACATTCTTGATAATATTTCCAATAGAAATTCTTGACAAATTACCCAAAAGGGAAATTCTTGACAGAAAATTCCTGATAAATTCCTGATAGAAATTCTCGATAGAAATTCCCGATAGAAATTCTTGAGAAATTCCCAAAAATAGAAATTTTGGATAGAAAATTCTAATTCCCAATAGAAATTCTTGATAAAATTCCAAAATACAATTTTTTGATAAAATTCCTAAATAGAATTTGTTGATAAAATCGCTAAATAGAAATTCTTCAAAAATTCTCAATGCAAATCCTTGAGAAATTCCCCAATGGAAATTTCTGAGAAATTCCCAACTAGAAATTCTTGAGAGAAATTCCCCATATAGAAAGTTCTTGAGAAATTCGCCAAAAATAGAAATTCTTGATTTTCTTGAGTTTCGTTTGAATTTGAAAATTAAAAAAAAAAATGGACCGAGCATTATTTTTTTATTTTTTTTTTTTGGGTTGGCAACCTCTGATCTAAAGATTACGGCGGATATAACACTTCGTTCAATAATGTGTGTGACTGACACATAGATGGCGTCCCTAGAACTAAATCAATATTTTTTTTCGCATTTGGCAACCTTTTTAGGCTTACTGTCAACATCATATGTTAATCAGATCATTTGTTTACAAGTTACAGTGCTATAAGTGACGCTATTTTTGTGTTTTAAAAAAAAATGAATTCAAAGCAATTCCGTGTGCTGATTTATCATTGTTTTTTAATGAAAAAAAATACTGTTCAATGCCAGGAATGGCTTGAAAAACATTACTCGGACTCTGCTCCATCAAAAAGAAGCATTTGTTATTGGTATGCCGAATTCAAACGTGGTCGTACAGACACCGATGACATTCCATCTACTGGAAGGCCAAATGACGCTGTTATTCCGGAAAACGTTGAAAAAACACCGAAAATCATTATGTCCAACCGTAAAGTGAAAGTGAGGGAGATTGCTGACATTCTGAAGATATCAGCAGGCAGTGTACAAACCATAATACACGAACATTTGGGTATGAAAAAGGTGTGTTCCAAATGGGTGCCGCGTTTGCTCACACCGGAGCAAAAACAACAACGAACCGATGATTCAAAGAGCTGTTTGGACATGTTTACGCGCAATAAGTCGGAGTTTTTGCGACGGTACATCACAATGGATGAAACATGGATCCACCATTTCACTCCAGAGTCAAATCGGCAGTCTGCTGAGTGGCATGCAGCCGGCGAAAGCCGCCCAAAGCGACCAAAGACGCAGCAGTTGGCTGGCAAGGTTATGGCGTCTGTATTTTGGGATGCGCATGGAATAATATTCATCGACTATCTCCAGAAGGGGCAGACCATCAACAGCGACTATTATATAGCGTTATTGGAGCGTTTGAAAGTCGAAATCGCAAAGAAACGGCCTCATATGGCGAAGAAAAAAGTGTTGTTCCACCAAGACAATGCACCGTGTCACAAATCAATGAAAACGATGGCAAAATTGAACGAATTGGGCTTTGAATTGCTTCCCCATCCACCGTATTCCCCGGATTTAGCCCCCAGCGACTACTGGCTCTTCGCAGACCTCAAAAGGATGCTCCGTGGTAAGAGATTTGGCTCAAATGATGAAGTAATCGCCGAAACTAACGCCTATTTTGAAGGCAAAGAAAAATCGTTTTACAAAGGCGGTATCGAAAGATTGGAAAAGCGTTGGAATGATTGTATCTCCCTAAAAGGGGACTATCTTGATGAATAAAAACGAATTTTGGCAAAAAAATGTGTTTTAATTAATTAGTCACACACATTATTGAACGAAGTGTTATACAAAACAAAAAAAAAAAATATAATAGAAATAAATAATAAAAATTTCAAGATTTTTTTTTTTTATTAAGAATTTTTGGGCCATTTTTTTTTTTTGGAGAATTTCCCAAAAATATCTTCGAGCAATTTCAATTTTACCAAATTCATTTGCAGATTTCCCATTGGGGAAATTTTCCCACAAAACAAAACAATGTTTTTTCAATGAAATTATTTTTTTCTTGGGTGATGGGAATTTCCTGCGGAAAATTAAAATAAAAAATTCCCAAATTAAAATATAAAAATAATATAATTTTTTACGGAGACCGCATCAACCGAACCGAATAATTTCTATAATTAATTTAATTTAATTTAATTTTAAATTTTTTCCCCATTTTTTAAATTATTATTTTTATAATAAATATGATGAATGATGATGAATTTGCGTTTATGTTTTTTTTTCTTTTCTTTCTTTCTTTTGTATATTTAATTAGCGCTTTTTATGGAAAAAAAAAACAAATTATTATTATTATTTATTCTGATTCTTAAACTGCGACGACGAAATGTGTGTAAAAAAAATAAATAAATAAATAAATAGAATATATTCTAATTGAAGTGCCAGTGACAGAGTGAGAGAAAGAGAGAAAGAAAATATGAATTTAAAAATAAAATATAAATTTAAAAATAAATAAAATCAATTCACCTTTACCTTGACCTTCTTGAATGTGTTGTTGTTGTTGTTGTTGTGGTTTTTTTGCATTCATGTTGATGTTTTGTTGTTTTATTGTTTCACGACAGCAGGTATTTAAATTGAATAGAGATTTTTTTGTTGTTGTTTCTTCTCTGATCTTCTTCTTCTATGATTTTCAATAAGAAGTTTTTTTTTTTATCACAATTTATTTTAAGGTAAAATTTTTAAAATTTCTTTCGTAAATTTTTACTTTTTTCTGGAGAAAATTTTCGCGGAAATTTTGTACTATTTTTTAAAAAAAAAAATTTTTTATCCGAATTAAAATAAATTTCACTGTTTTTTTTCGTTTGTTTGATTTGTTATTTATTTGGTTTTTTCTTTCTTTTTGTTTTTTGTTTTAGTACTCGCACATTCGAACGAAATATGTCTATCTACTTTTTAATTCTGAATCTCACTGCGAACTAAAAAAAAAAAAAAAAAAAAAATTTTTAATTTTTAATAAAAAAATATTTTTATTTTTTTGATATCTGAACTAAATTTTGATATTATCATCATCACCGTCATCGTCATGACCGTCATCATCATCATCATCATCTATTCGCACTCTACAGTCGATACAGTCGATACAGTCGGTCGATACTGTATACAATAACAACACACGCACGCACACTCCAAAGTTCCAGCTCTTTTTTTGAATAATAATTTATATACAAATACAAATACAAATAGACAATTTTATTGTGATGTGTGTTTGGGGTTTTTTTTTTTTTTCGTATTCCACACACACAAAACAAAAACAAAACTCGAATATAAATAATAAAGTAAAAAATACACACTAAAATCGTGATAAATTGCGTGACTGAAAATGATATATATGGTTAGTTAGTGACTGGCAAAAAATTGTTTATTGGCCATTTACTCGCCTCCTTGGATAAAATAAAAACTCGTTTCGATATTTCGAAATCATAAATTCACCAAAAAAATTCGCATTCGCAGAGTTGAATTTGAATGTTGTTGTTTTTTTTTTTTTTTGTATTTGAAACTTTTAAATGAACATTTTCGAAAATAAAATGGAAATTCCATCAGAAATGGATGATTTATGTTCGAAATTAAACGGAAATTCCATAAGAAAATGGTTTTTGAATGATTTTCGTATGTTCGAAAATTTTCGAAAATAAACGGGAATTGCATCAGAATTGGATTTTTATTTTCGAAATTAACGGAAATTCCATCAAAAAAGGATTTTTAATTTCGAAATTAAATGGAAATTCGAGCGGAAAAGAGTTTTTCAGTGGACTTTCGAATGTTCGAAAATTTTCGAAATTAAACGGCAATTCATCAGAAATGGATTTTAAATCGATATTTATTTTCCATATAAAGAAAATTCAATCGAAAGGGGGTTTTTGAATCGAATTTCTAATGTTCGAAAATTTTCGAAATTACCGGAAATTCATCAGAAGGGGATTTTAAATCGATATTTATTTTCCATATAAAGAAAATTCAATCGAAAACGGGTTTTTGAATCGATTTTCGAATGTTCGAAAATTTTCGAAATTACCGGAAATTCATCAGAAGGGGATTTTAATCAATTTCAATTTTTGCAAAATAAAAAAAAAAATTCAATTCGAACTCGGTTTTTCAGTGGATTTTCGAATGTTCGAAAATTTTCGAAAATAAACGGAAATTCCATTATGAAATGGATTTCTAGTTTCGAAATTAAACTCAAGCTTCAACCGGAAATGGGGTTTTTTTAAATGATTTTCGAGTGTTGAAAATTTTCGTAATGAAATGCAAATTCCATTAGAAATTGATTTTAAGATGATTTTTATTTTCGAAATTAACTCCAACAGACAAGAACTCCAACAGAAAAGTATTTAAATTTCGAAATTAAACGGAAATTTAATCGGAAATGAATCGATTTGAATGGATTTTTAAATGTTCGAAAATTTTCGAAATTTTCGAAATTAACGGAAATTCAATCAGAAAAAGATTTTTATTTTCCATATAAAGAAAATTCAATTGGAAAAATGGTTTTTGATCGAATTTCAAATGTCCGAAAATTTTCGAAATTTGCAGAAATTCCATTAGAAAGGGATTTTAATCAATTTCAATTTTTGCAAAATAAAAAAAAATTCAATTTTTTAATGGATTTTTGAATGTTCGAAAATTTTCGAAATTTGCAGAAATTCCATTAGAAATGGGTTTAAAATTTCGAAATTAAACGGAAATCCAATCGGAAATGAAAGGAGTTTTGAATATGGATTTTCGAAAATAAATGGAAATTCCATCCGAAATGGATTTAAAATTTCGAAATGAAACGGAAATTCGACCGGAAAACAGTTTTTCAGTGGATTTTCGAATGTTCGAAAGTTTTCGAAAATAAATGGAAATCCCATTAGAAATGGATTTTTAGTTTCGAAATTAAACTCAAGCTTCGACCGGAAATGGGGGTTTTTAAATGATTTTCGAATGTTCGAAAATTTTCGAACATAAACATAAATTCCATTAGAAATGGATTTTTATGTTAGAAATTAAACGGAAATTCGATTGGAAAATAGTTTTTGAATGGATTTCCAAATGTTTGAAAATTTTCGTAATGAAATGCAAATTCCATTAGAAATTGATTTTCAATTGATTTTTATATTCAAAATTAACGGAACTCTCGGAACAGAAAAGTATTTAAATTTCGAAATTAAACGGAAATTCCATCAGAAAGGGATTTTTATTTTTCATATAAAGAAAATTCAATCGGAAAATGGGTTTTTAATCGATTTTCGAATGTTCGAAAATGAACGGAATGTGATCAAAAATGAATTTTAATCAATTTTTATTATCGAAATCCAAGGAAAACGGAATCCAAGGAAATCGAAAATGGATTTCGAATGAAAATTTTCGAAATTGGCAAAAAAACGGCCATCAGAAATCGATTTTCATGTTCGAAATAAAGGAAATTCTAGTGGGAAAAGAGTTTTTGGAATGATTTTCGAATATTCGAAAATTTTCGAAATCAATGGGAATTCTATCAGAAAGATTTTTAATCGATTTATATTTCCACCATATAAAGAAAATTCAATCGAAAGGGGGAAAAGGGTTTTTAAACGAATTTTGAATGTTCGAAAATTTTCGAAATTAAACGGAAATTCCATTATAAATGGATTTTTATTTACGAAATAAAGGAAATTCGATTGTAAGAGATTTTGAATGATTTTCGAATGTTCGAAAATTTTCGAAATTAACGGAAATTCATCAGAAAGGGATTTTAAATCGATATTTATTTTCCATATAAAGAAAATTCAATCGAAAGGGGGTTTTTGAATGGATTTTCGAATGTTCGTAAATTTTCGAAATTTGCAGAAATTCCATCATAAATGGATTTTTATGTTCGAAATCAAAAATGGATTTAAAATTTCGAAATTAAACGGAAATTCGATCAGAAAATTGGTTTTGAATGATTTTCTAATGTTCGAAAATTTTCGAAATTGGCAGAAATTTCATCAGAAATGGATTTTAAATCAATTTTAATTTTTGCAATATAAAAAAAAAATCAATTTGATCAACTCGGTTTTTTATGGATTTTTGAATGTTCGAAAATTTTCGAAAATAAGAAATTCCATTAGAAATGGATTTAAAATTTCGAAATTAAACCGAAATTCGACCGGAAAACAGTTTTTCAGTGGATTTTCGAATGTTCGAAAATTTTCGAAAATAAACGGAAATTCCATTATGAAATGGATTTCTAGTTGCGAAATTAAACTCAAGCTTCAATCGGAAATGAATCGATTTGAATGGATTTTTAGTTAAATGATTTTTAAAATCGAAATTTTCGAAATTAACGGAAATTCAATCAGAAAAAGATTTTTAATTTGCATATAAAGAAAATGCAATCGGAAAATGGTTTTTGATTGAATTTCGAATGTTCGAAAATTTTTAAAACTAGCCGAAAACTAGCCATCAGTAATGGATTTAAAATGTCGAAATTAAACGGAGATTCCAGACCAGAAATGGGTTTTTTATTTTCGAAATAAAGGAATTTCCATTCAGAAAATGAACTTTTGTCAATTGGATTTTTTTTTGTCAGGCAAATTAGAAACTTGGAAACGAAACACGAAGATTTTCGAAAGGAAAGGATCAATTGAAAAAACTTTTCGAATTCCGAATGGATTTCGGAGGATTGTCCATTGTAATTAAGGAATTTTTGTTTTCAGAATGTGGATTTCTATCATCAGAATACTTTTCAAGAAATCCAAGAAGATTCAATCGGAACTGGGGTTTTTGAATCAAAATTTTTATTATCGTAATCCAGGGATATTCGATGGGAAAAGAGTTTTTTGAATCGATTTTCGAATGTTCGAAAATTTTCGAAATTAACGGAAATTCATCAGAAAAGGTTTTAAAACATCGAAATTAATTTTAAATAAATTTTAAATCAATTTTAATTTTTGCAAAATATTTTGTCTGATGGAATTCCGTTTATTTCGAAAATAAAAATCAATTTAAAATCCATTTCAAAATGGAATTTTCCGTCTTCATTTCGAAAACTTTCAAAAACATTCGAAAATCATTCAAACCCCCCCCCCCCCCCCCATTTCGAATTGAATTTTCTTTATTTCGATAATAAAAATCAATTTAAAATCCATTTCAAAATGGAATTTTCCGTTTATATTCGAAAATCCATTTAAAAAACCAATTTCCGGTCGAATTTCAGTTTAATTTCGAAAATTTTTTTTTGAACATTCGAAAATCCATCCAATCAAAACCCATCAATTCCGACCGACGAAGTTTCGTCTAATTTACTGAAAAATAAAAAAATCCATTTCAGATGGAATTTCTGCCAATTTCGAAAATTTTCGAAATTGCGGTTTTTGAACGATTTTTCGAATCTTTAAAAGTTTTCCAACAAAAAAAAAAAAAAGGGGGGGAAATTCTATTAGAAATTCTATGGATTTTTGAGTTGATTTTTATTTTCGAAATTAAACGGAAATCCAATCGGAAATGAAAGGAGTTTTTCAGTGGATTTTCAAATGTTCGGAAAATTTTCGAAAATAAACGGAAATTCCATTATGAAATGGATTTTTGGTTTCGAAATTAAACTCAAGCTTCGACCGGAAATGGGGGTTTTTTTTTTAATGATTTTCGAAAGTTTGAAAATGTTCGAAATTTCACAGAAATTTCATCAGAAACGAAAAATTTTTATGTTAGAAATTAAATGGAAATTCGACCGGAAATGGGGTTTTTTTGAATGATTTTCGAATGTTTGGAAACTTTTCGAAAATAAACGGAAATTCTATCCAAATGGGATTTTCGAATGGATTTTTATTTTTTTTGGAAATAAAGAAAATTCAACCCGAAAAGGGTTTTTGAATGGATTTTCGAATATTTTGTAAGTTTTCGAAATTTCAAAGAAACATTTGGCAGAAACGGATTTTCGAATCTTTTTTCGAAATAAGGGAAGCATAATCCGTTTAGAAAATGCACTTTCATAAATGGATTTTTGCGTCAGACAAATTAGAAACTTTCCGAAAAAAAAACGAATGGATTTTCCAAGGAAATCATCCGAAAATGAAAGAAAATCAATCGGGGGGAGGGTTTTTTATTTAAGAGAATGGATTTCTTCGTTCGTCACTTCTAAAATATATTCAAAATTTTTGGGAATTCAAAATGTGAAAATGTGAAAATTTCTAATAAATCAGAATAAAGTTAATCCAAGAAGAATCAAACAAATATGCTTAAAGAGATATTCGAATAAATTTTAATGTTTGAATAATTTTCGAATTCCAAGGAAATTTTGTTTCAGAATATAAAATTTGATTTTCGAATGTTCGAAAATTTTCGAAATTGACAAAAATTCCATCAGAAATTGATTTTAAGTTGATTTTTATTTTCGAACTTAACGGAATTTCATCAGAAAAGGATTTAAAATTTCGAAATGAAAAGGAAATTCAATCAGAAATGGGTTTTTCAGTGGATTTTCGAATGTTCGAAAATTTTCGAAACTATCCGAAGTTCCTTTGGAAATGGATTTTAAGTTGATTTTTATTTTCGAAATTAAGAGAATTCCATCAGAAAAGGTTTTAAAATATCGAAATTAAACGGAAATTCAATCGGAAAAGCGTTTTTTAAATGGATTTTTGAATGTTCGAAAATTCTCCAATGTTCGAAAATTTTCGAAATTAGTGCAAGTTTTATCACAAAGTGATTTTTAATCGATTTTTATTTTCCATCTAAATGAAATATTAGGTTGTCTAAAAAGTATTGATAATTTTTTTTTTTACAATATTCAAACGATTTTTTTTTATATATTTCAAATGAACTTTATTAAACCGCAAATATGCGCCGTTTTGATCGATGACCCTTTGCCATTTTTCTGGTAAAGACTGGTATTATCCCATCACACTGTAGAACTTGTGTGTTTTCTGGGCAAAAAACTGATCCAAGTGCGGAATTTTGCAGTCCTCTGCGGAATTTAATTTTAAACCATTAAGGGATTTCTGCAGAGTTCTGTAGAACAAATGATAATCAGAAGAAGGTGCAAGGTCCGGGCTATATGGTATGGATGCATTCGAAAACTTCCCAGCCAAACTCTCTCAGTTTCTGCCGACTGTCATCAAAGATGTGTGTGGCGATAGCGTTGTCATGATAGAACACAACACCCTTTCGATTGATTAATTCTGGACGTTTTTTGTTTTTTAATCTCGTGCTTCAATCTCGTGTTAATTGTTGACAATAGAGATCGGAATCAATGGTCAATGGACCGGGTGCTAGCTAGTATTCATAATGAACGATTTCTTTCCAATCCCACCTAGACAGACAGCATTACCTTTCTTGGTATGTTAATCCAGGTTTTGCTACTGTTTCACCCGGAGCTTCACCCTTCTTGGACCACGATCTTTTTCGTATCCATTATTATCGTATGTGATCCATTTTTCATCACCTGTAATCATTCGCTTTAATAAAATGACTCGATTTCGACACCTTTTAAACAGCGTTTCGCAAATGGAAATTCGGTTCATTAAATTGTTTTGTGTGTTAATTCTCGATGTGGTACCCAAACATCGAGCTTTTTTTCTTGTATCCAGCGCCTTTGTCCAATTGGTTTAAAGCTGTTTGGTGATGGATGTTTAGTTCTTTAGCGATATATCATGACTGCTTACGACGTGTCGATTTTCTTCAATTTTACGATATGATTTCATCGACTTTTTCAGTGATTGGTCGACCAGAACGCGAGGTGCATCTTTGACATCAAAATTTGACCGGAACGAAATCGAGCAAACCATCTATGTATAGGCTGTTTTATTTTTGATAAAGTTCCTTCACCTTAAACTGCACAAATTTGTTCATGTGCCTGCGCGTTGCATTTTCACCTAATTTTCACATAATAAAATTGTAAAATGTATCGAATTTTTTCACTAATTTTGCTCATCTTTAATGCACTACAACTTTTAAATGAACAAAAACAAATTTAATTTTTTTGTTTTTTTTTTTATCTACGAAATGTCATCTTCAAATGAACATATGTTAGTGATACCGGATCAGATTAGTACTACTTGAAATATTCAATTTGTATAATGAAATCTATTTATAAAAATTATCAATACTTTTTCGACAACCTAATATTTGATCAGAAGGAATTTTTAAATGGAGTTTCGAATGTTCGAAACCATTTTCGAAAATAAACGGAAATTCGATGGATTTTCGAATTTTCAAAATACTTTGAACTTTTATGAAAATTCCTCCAGAAAGAAAGCGATTTTTTTTTAAATGGTTTTTTTTTTTTTTTATTTTCGAATGTGAAATTTCGGTCAGAAAAAGGCGAAAATTTCAATGGATTTTTCGAATGATTTTCGAAAATGAATTTCGGTCAGAAAAATTGAACGCTAAATTCGGTAAATCGATAAATGCGTGACTGATTAGTGACTGTTTAATGACTGAAGGAACAAAAATATTTTTGGCATAAAACTACTTCTTACTTAATTTCATCAAACCCCGATTGTGATTGAAACTCTTCCTTCGTTATTTTCGAAATTAATCCCCCAAATTCATTTATAAATGGAGATTTTAAGTTGATTTTTATTTTCGAAAAATTAACGGAATTCCACCAGAAATTGGGTTTTAAATCAATTTTGATTCTTGCCATATTATTAAGAAAATTCTATCGGAAATGGGGGTTTTTTGCATGGGTTTTTTGGAATGTTCGAAAATTTTCGAAAATAACCGGAAATGCCGTTAGAAAATGATTTTAAATTTTCGAAATTAAAAACTTCGGAAATTCGGAAATCGGAAAATCGTTTTTTTTTTAATGATTTTCGAATGTTCGAAAATTTTCGAAACCTTCCGAAGTTCCTTTGGAAATGGATTTTATGTTGATTTTTATTTTCGAAATTAAGGGAATTCCATCAGAAAAGGTTTTAAAATTTCGAAATTAAACGGAAATTCAATCAGAAAATCGATTTTGTGAATGGATTTTCGAATGTTCGAAAATTCTCGAATGTTCGAAAATTTTCGAAATTAGCGCAAGTTTTATCACAAAGTGATTTTTAATCAATTTCTATTTTCCATATAAAGAAAATATTCGATCGGAAGAATTTTTTTTTTATTTTCGAATGTGAAATTTCGGTCAGAAAAAGGCGCAAATTTCAATGGATTTTTCGAATGATTTTCGAAAATGAATTTCGGTCAGAAAAATTGAACGCTAAATTCGGTAAATCGATAAATGCGTTGTGACTCATTGCGGTTTAGTAGTCGACTGAAGGAAAATATTTTTTTCACTTGGTCGGAGTGATTTTTTATGGGATGCGGCCAAATATTCATTTGTTTGTTTAAGAATTGCGAGTACAAGTACTATCTTGTGGTTTTATGACCTGTCAAAGATTTTTGGGAACATTTTTTCCTATACTAAAAAAAAAAAAAAAAATAAAAAAATGATTTTTTTCGCGAAATCTTTGGATTTTAATCCCCGATCGGGCTGGGCTGGACTGGGCCGGGCTGGGCTGGACTTGGCCGGACTGCGCTGGGAAGGAAAGTTAAAGGATTTTGACTCCGCGTCTCACACCCTCCCCGGTCTGGTTTCGTTCGCCTCCGTTCCCCCGTTCCCATTTCGATTTCGATGATGGAGTCAAAATACAAAAAACAGAAAAAAAATTAAAAAATACAAAAAATTTTTTTTTTATTCTTATTACTTATTACTTATTACATACATAGAAATAAAAAAAATTTAAATTAAAAATGAAGAAATGGAACTTAAAAATTAAAGAGATAGAGAAAAGATAGAGAGCAAAGAGAGAGAGAGAGAGAGATCTCTATATAAAATATACTTAAATTTAGGTTATTTTTTATATTATTATTATTAATTATTAATAATTATGGGATTATAAATAAATTTAATTGAGTATTTTTGTTTTACAATCAACGTCCTCGTCCTTGTCATCCTCGTCCTCGTCGCTCTCTTAAATCTCAAACATTCCTACCCACATTTCTTTCACCCTTTTCACCTTTCTTACCTCAACAATCAATCAATCACATCCACATGCGATTTGTGTGCATGCGCGCGCACGCTTACTTAATTGTTTCTTGAACCGATTCACGTGCGCAAGCACGTACGCACGCAATCACACAAGCGCACACTCACACAGAATATAAATAAATTATTATTAATTTTTTTTTGTTTTTTTTTTAATTAAAAACTATTTTTTTTTGTCTTAATTACTATAAAAAAAAAATATGCGCGCGTCGTCTTCGGGGGGGTTTTTTTTGTTTTTTGTTTTCTTATTGCTGCTTAACTCTAATTTTCGTTTTTCTTCGGAATTTTTACAACCCCGAAAATTGTTTTGTTTTTGTTTTTTGTCATTTTTGTTACATAATTTTACAATTTTTTTTATGTCTTTTTCACACACTCTCATACTCTCTCTCTCTCTCTGTCTCTCTCGCTCGATGTCTGTCTGTCTCTCTCTCTCTCTCTTGTGGTTTTTTTTCGTTTTTAAGTTTATTTTATATCAAAAAAGAGAGATTTTTTTTTTTTTATTATATAAATTTAAATATTCACAATTTTTGTTTGTTTGTTTTTGTTTGTTTTACGACGGAAGGGGGGGGGGCTGGGCTGGGACAGTGGTTCATTGATGACAAAGATGAGGACAACGACGACGATGACGATATCGTCACGACACCATTCACCGTAGTGATTCTGTTCCAGCCAAAAGGTGCCGCCACGAAAGGTTACTGTGCAATTGCAACTTCTGATGCTGAATTTGAATTTGCTTCAAAAAAAAAAACCGCTGCGCGCGCTCCGCGCCACATTCCGCGTCAAACCGTTTTGGTTAATTCCGCCGTAACGCCGCGCCCTCCTCCCGCCAAAAACAAACCAAAAAAAAATTATTAAAATCAAAATCCAACGAAAAAAAAAAAAAAAAAATTCGAATAAGATTTAAATAATAAAAGTGTGTTTTAAAGCAGCTTAAGTTTTAAAAAATTAATTAATAAAAAATAAATATCATTATTATTATTATTATTATTATTATTAAAATAAATGCAAAATGTGTGTGTGTGTGTGTGTTGTGTTGTGTGTGAGCGCAGCTCGTCTCGGCGCTGTGCGCATCTATCAACTCTATTTTTTATTATGATACGGATGACGGCTGCTGCAATGCTGCTGCTGATGATGATGATGATGATGATGATGATGATGACAATGTTGATGTTGACGTTGAAATTGAATCAGCAGTTGTTGGTGTCGTCGTCGTTGTCGTCCTCTGCACGATTGTTCCTTGTTCCTTTTTTTTTACCTTATTAAATATTTTTTTAAATTTATTACCATCATTACGGCAGCCAAAACCGCTGCCGTTGTTGCTGCAGCCGCCGCCTCCGACTCCTGTAAAATATTTAAATGGCGAAGGTGATTGTGATCGATCAGACGATGATGACGTTGACGATTTTGTTTTTCTTTTTAATAATAAATTTTTTTTATTTGTAAAATAATGATTACAAGTAAAAGATGTTGATGTTGATGGTGGAGGCGGAGGTGTCGGCATCGGCATCGGCGTCGGCATCGGCTCCGTCACTGATTGATTTAAAATTATTATGTTATTGTATTCCGTATGAAGTTGATGTTGTTGTTGTTGTTGTGGATGTTGATGGTGTCGATGGTGACGACGAAGACGAAAACGACGACGACAACGACGCGGACGTGGACGTGGACGACTATCGCAACCAACAAAATCAACATTACAACAATTATTACTACTACTATTATAATTATAATTATTATTATTATTATTATTAAAATCTTCCAATGATCCATAATAAAAATCATTGGACATTGAATGATTGCTGCTTGCAGTTGTATTATTATTATTATTATTATTATTATTATTATCTTCTTGTCAGCAGGCTGACGTCTCTTCGCCTTCTAATGTACATGCAACATTTTCCAATTTATGTGCCAAATGACTTTTTTTACAATTTGGATCGATGTCCAACGCATCCAAAATCTAATATAAAATTGAAAAATTTATAATTTAACATTTTTTTTTGTTTGTTCGAAATTTTAATAAATAAAATCAAACATTCGATTTGATGAAAAAAAAAAATGGATTTATTTTCGAATGGATTTTTTTTTTTTTTGATAATACAAAAATTTTCGAAATTAAACTAAAAATTCAATCAGTAAAAAGGATGATTTTTAAATCAATTTGAAGATCATTGAAATCAAACGATTGGAAATTCAATTGGAAATTCAATCGGAAATGAATGGATTTTCGAATGTTTGAAAATTTTTGAAATTAACGGAAAGTCAACCAGAAAAAGATTTTTATTTTCCATATAAAGAAAATTCAATCGGAAAATGGTTTTTGATGGAATTTCGAATGTTCGAAAATTTTCGAAAATGAACGGAATGTGATCAAAAATGAATTTTAATCAATTTTTATTATCGAAATTCAAGGAAAAACGGAATCCAAAGAAATCGAAAAGGGGATTTCGAATGATTTTCGAATGAAAATTTTACGAAATTGGCAAAAAAACGGCCATCAGAAATCGATTTTCATTTTCGAAATCCAAGGAAATTCGATGGCAAAAGGAGTTTTTGAATGATTTTCGAATATTCGAAAATTTTCGAAATCAGCGGGAATTCTATCAGAAAGAGATTTTTAATCGATTTATATTTCCCCCATATAAAGAAAATTCAATCCGAAAAGGTTTTTGATCGAATTTCGAATGTTCGAAATTAAACGGAAATTCCATTAGAAATGGATTTTTATTTTCGAAATAAAGAAAAATTCGATCGTAAGAGATTTTAAATGATTGTCGAATGTTCGAAAATTTTCAATACTAGTCGAAAACTAGCCATCAGAAATGCCGAATGGATTTCGGAGGATTGTCCATTGTAAATAAGGAATTTTTGTTTTCAGAATGTGGATTTCTATCATCAGAATACTTTTCAAGAAATCCAAGAAGATTCAATCGGAACTGGGGTTTTTGAATCAAAATTTTTATTATCGTAATCCAAGTATTAGTGCAATCCGCCAAAGTCATTGCGAGAGGATTCAATTTGGAAAATCTCAAAAATGACCAAGTAAAACAACAGTACGAAGATAAATTGGTGGAGTTAATTGTTCGAACAGATGTGGATCAACAGCAAAACACGTGTTATGAGATGAGTGGAATCGATTACGTAATTGCATGAAAATGGCGGCAGCGGAGACGGTAAAGTTGAAACCTGGCGTGGTCAGAAATGGTTGGTTCGATGACGAATGTAAAACGGCTCATGAAGAAAAGAACCAAGCGCGTTTAAAAAAACTTCAGCGCGCCACACGAACTGCCATGGATGACTACAGAACCAAAAGATCCATTGAACGCAAATTATTCCGAAACAAGAAAATGCGGCATGAGCAGGATATTTTGAGGGATATAGACACGCTGTCCACAGCATGAATGACAGTAAAAATTTGTACAGGAGAATAAGATCTGTAACTAGCGGATTTATACAACAACCCCTTCTTTGTAAGGATACCAGCGGTGAAATTTTGGCGGATGAAGAAAGAGCCATCGCGAGTTGGGCGGAGTCTTTTAAAGATCTAGTTACAGCAAGCAACCCAATTGGTAGAAATGCAGAAAACGAACTTCTGTACCAAACAGCACAACCACTAATTTCGGAACAACATATGAGGAAACCAGAGAAGCCATTCTGAAGCTCAAGAATGGAAAGGCGGCTGGATCTGACGGCGTACCTGGTGAACTCTTAAAATGTGGAGGGGATGTATTGTGGAATAGTATACACGAGCTAATTGTGCATGTTTGGAACTATGAGGTTATACCACAGCAGAGTGGAAGCTTGCTGTAATTGTGCCAATACACAAGAAGGGAGACAGGATGGAGTGTTCCAACTATCGGGGAATATCTTTGCTGAATGCAACATATAAGGTACTCACTTATGTGTTGCATAAGCGCCTATAACCATATGCGGAGGAAGTCATTGGTGAATACCAATGTGGATTCCGTAATGATCGCTCAACAACTGATCAACTGTTCGTCATACGACAGATAATGGAAAAGTGTAGGGAGTTCAACGTAGTAACACACCATCTATTTGTTGATTTTAAATCCGCATACGACAGTGTTATTAGGGAAAAATTATGGCGCACGATGGAGGAATTTGGATTCCCACAAAAATTGATAGCCATGTCAAAACTAACACTGACGCAAGTTACATCTCAGGTACAAATAAGGGGGATCAAATCGGATGCATTTGAAACCATTGACGGAGTACGGCAAGGGGACCCTTTGGCTACATTGTTTTTCAATGTTATATTGGAAAAATGTATAAGGAGGACGACCAGCAGCACTATTTTTACGTCATCTGTTCAATTACTCGGCTATGCCGATGACATTGTCGTTGTGGGTAGATATGCGATGGGTGCCGTTAAAACGTGAAACGAACAGTAGTTGGCACAACATCAAAGCTCAGTATCAATTGATCAGAACAAAATATGAAACGGCGGACAGAAAGTTTAGCTATCTTGGAAGCAGCATAAACAGTGAAAATGATATAGCGGAGAAAGTTCAATCCCGGATTGCTTCGGGAAACAAGGCCTTTTACGGTTTGCGAAAGATTTGTTCTTCACGAAGACATTAAGTAAAACATTGAAAGTAAAATGTTATATCAAACACTGGTCGTTCGATCAATTGTGACCTACGGTTCTGAAACATGGTGCATGACACAGGCCACCGAACGGCGACTTGGAGGGTTCGAAAAGAAAATACTACGCCTCATCTTTGGTCCGACACAAGAAAGGGGATGAATTATATAACTTGTATACCGAACCCGACATCGTTCGGTTCATTAAGATCGATCGATGAGGTGGTTTGGTCATGTGGTACGAATAGATGGCGATCGTATACCGTCAAAAATGCTGGACAGTAAGCCGGGCGGATCTAGGAGTGTAGGAAGACCGCGGGGTAGGTGGAAAGACGAAGTAGAAGTGGACCTTCGGGCCCTCGGCGTTTCCGGCTGGCGGACGTTGGCGGTAAATAGGTCCGGTTGGAGAAGGCTATTAATGGACGCCAAAACCAATTGTAGGTTGTAGGCGCGCAGAAGAAGAAATAAGAAGTAATCCAAGGATATGCGATGGGAAAAGAGTTTTTTGAACGATTTTTGAATGTTCGAAAATTTTTTGGAGATAAACGTAAATTCATCACAAAGGGATTTTAAATGGATATTTATTTTCCATTGTTAAAGTAAATTCAATCGGAAAATGGTTTTTTTAATCGATTTTAGAATGTTCGAAAATTTTCGAAATTAAACGGAAATTCATCAGAAAGGGATTTTAATCAATTTCAATTTTTGCAAAATAAAAAAAAAATTCAATTCGAACTCGGGTTTTCAGTGGATTTTCGAATGTTCGAAAATTTTCGAAAATAAAGATAAATTCCATTATGAAATGGATTTCTAGTTTCGAAATTAAACTAAAGCTTCAACCGGAAATGGGGTTTTTTTAAATGATTTTCGAGTGTTGAAAATTTTCGTAATGAAATGCAAATTCCATTAGAAATTGATTTTAAGTTGATTTTTATTTTCGAAATTAACGGAACTCTCGGAACAGAAAAGTATTTAAATTTCGAAATTAAACGGAAATTCAATCGGAAATGAATCGATTTGAATGGATTTTTAAATGTTCGAAAATTTTCGAAATTAACGGAAATTCAATCAGAAAAAGATTTTTATTTTCCATATAAAGAAAATTCAATCGGAAAAAGGGTTTTTCGATCGATTTTCGAATGTTCGAAAATTTTCGAAAATGAACGGAATGTGATCAAAAATGAATTTTAATCAATTTTTATTATCAAAATCCAAGGAAATCGAAAATGGGGTTTTGAATGATTTTCGAATGAAAATTTTCGAAATTGGCAAAAAAAAACGGCCATCAGAAATCGCCATTTTCATTTTCGAAATAAAGGAAATTCGATGGCAAAAGGAGTTTTTGGAATGATTTTCGAAATCAGCGGGAATTCTATCAGAAATCGGGAGGATTTTTAATCGATCTATATTGTAGCGTACACATACACGCGATCATCAAGTTATCACACACACACTCACACACGGACGAATAACAACTAATTAATTAAATTAATATTTAACTATAATATCGAGTTACCACAAGCATATCCACAATTTTTCAATGCACCTTTCTGGTTGCACAATTTTTTCAAAGATCGATTTGATCCGAGCATACCGATCACTACACCTTTCGGCATATTTGACCTTATTTACTCGTATGCCCTTTGGACTTAGAAACTTAGCCACCTCATACATTCCAACGTTTTATGGATCAGGTAATTGGACATTTGCCATTTGCCGTTTTCGGATACGTTGATGACATTGGTGGTCGCATCCACAAAAAACATAAACGAGCATAAACAACATCTTCAGATTTTGTTTAAACGATTAACAGGAATTTGTAATATCAAAATCAAATCAAATCAAAATGCACTTTCGGCTCTGATTCCATCAATTACCTCGGTCACAATGTCACTTCGGAAGGCATCGGAAGGCCGGCACCGGGAGCGAGTCACCGTAATAAATGAATATCCCCATTCAGAATCCATTCGTTCACTACAACATTTCATTGGATATGGAATTGGAATCGTTTCATTAGCAATTTTAGTCGAATTACTAGCTCCACTTCGTTCACACCTTACCGAGTAACGACTCAAGATGGCAAAATCTTCCAAATCCAAATCATTTCCATGGTGGCCAAGCGAATGCCAGGACTCCAAAAAAATTCACAAAAATTAAATTATTAAATCCGCACTTTCAACGGCCACTCTGGCCGGACACCCTTTGTCTGGACGGACAAAATTCAGCATCACCACTGATCTGAGTCTAGTACAATGATCGCCGCGGTACGGTACTCCAACACAATACAAATTGGGACAGTGGGAACCCCTTAGCATTCTTCTCTCGAAAACTTTCTCGGCTCCGAAACGAAATACTCGGCGTTCGATCACGAACTTTTGGGCAATACACAACGCTATCAAACACTTCCGTTATTTTGTAGAAGGTAGGTATTCAGGGAGTTTACGGTATTCACCGACCAAAAACCCCTCACCATCGCAATTGTTTTCAAAAAGCGAACGAGATGGCCTAGACAGGCGCGACAGTTGGATTATATATCACAATTTTACGTCCGATATTCGCCACATAAGTGGAAAGGACATCGTCTCGTGGCCGCGGCACTAACTCGTGTATACGACAAAATAGACATGCTTGACATGCCCCCATAGACCCATAGACATTCCGAAATTGGCATTGGCACAGGCAGGCGATGACGAATTGCAAAACACACTTAATAACACCCATCGCCTGCCTTCCCCCATTCAAAATACATTCTAACCAAATTTAGTTTCCCCGACTACGACCACCGGTTTGTGAAACGACCACCGGCCGATTTACCGACCGTTTGTTCCACAATCCATGCGTAGAGCAATTTTCGATACCATGCACGGCACATTTTCACACCCATAAGGCATAAGGGCATCTCGAAAATTGATCTTCAAAAGTTACTTTTGGCGAAAACCGCAAAAATCGCCGCGACGTAACGAACTGGTCTCGAACATGTTCGTCATGTCAAAGGGCTAAAATTTATCGATATACCCACTCGAAACCTGGTACTTTCCACATGTTTCGAACACATACATATGGATATAATGGGCCCATTGAATATGTGGTGAAAGTTCAAACGGGGCAGGTGGAAGTGGTGATGATTCCGGTGTATTTGAGGCAAGAGCAATGGGAGAGCGATGTGGGTAAGATTGATAATGTGGTGGTGCAGGCGGTGAGGGGAGTCAAATGTTGTTTAATGGGAGACTTTAACTGTAGGTTAGGATGCGAGCAAAGGGTGTTATATGGTGAGGATGTTGATATGGGGATGCATACGGGACTTGAGAGGTGCTCAAGGGATGGGATAATAAATGAGAGGGGAAGACGGATATTGGAATTGTGCGTGGAATGGGATGTGGTAGTGGCGAATGGATGGAAGCAGGAATGGTACGATTGGACGTGTGAAAAAAGGAAGAAGAAGGCGATGAAAAGGCTGAGAAGGTGGAAAAGAACGCGGGATAAGAAGGATAGGGTGGCATATGTTAAGGACAGGAATGAGTATAAGGGATGGTGTGACAAAAAAAAAGGGAGTATGTGAGCGAAAGGATAAGGAAGGTAAATGAATGTGGTAATGGGAGTGAATTTTGGAAGTTGGTGGGGTCAATTAAGAAAAAAAAAAAAACAGGTGAGGGAGGAGCGTATGGTATTGAGGATAGGGAATGGGTTAAATTTTTTAGAGGACAATTTAATATGAGGAATAGGGGGGAACGGTTGGAGTTTGTTGAGCCAAATGTGATAAATGAGTGGATGGATAGGGATTTTGAAGTGGAGGAGGTGGTGTGGGTTTTGGGGAAATTGGGAACAAAGAGGGCACAAAGGGGGGAGGATG
Organism: Dilophus febrilis; assembly: GCA_958336335.1. Lineage (NCBI taxonomy): Eukaryota > Metazoa > Arthropoda > Insecta > Diptera > Bibionidae > Dilophus > Dilophus febrilis. The sequence goes on from OY284473.1 coordinate 25,150,763, forward strand.
GAATGCCGGGCGAATATTTGAGGTCGTTAGGGGAGGGAGCAAGAAGGTGGATGGTGGAAGGAATAAATGATGTGTGGAATGGTAGGGAGCAAGTGCCGGATGGGTTTAAAAGAGCGCGGTGGTGTATTCTTTATATAAAAGGGGTTGATAAAAAGAATGTGGAAAATTATAGGGGTATTTCATTTTTGAACGCAATGGAGAAGGTGTTGGCGGGGTTATTAAATGGTAGGCTGGTGGAGTGGATGGAGGACGAAAGGGTTTTGAATGAAAGTCAGGCAGGGTTTAGAAGGGGATATTCGGCGATGGAGCATCTAATGAGTTTAAAGGGAATGGTGGAACTAAAGATGAAAAAAAAAAAGGGGACGAGGGTATATGGTTTTTTTGTGGATTTGAAGGCGGCGTTTGACAGAGGGGACAGGGAGTTATTGTGGTGTAAGTTGTATGGAAGTGGGGTGTCAAGCAAAAATGATGGTGAAAATGATAAGAAGAATGTATGAGGAAAATGAGGCGTGTGTATGGGGAAGTACGAGGAATTCGGAGTATTTTGGGGCAGGAGTGAGGGAGGAGTGAGACAGGGGGTGTGCGTAATGAGCCCAATGTTGTTCGCGCTGTATATAAATGATGTATTTGATGAAATTGGAGGAGGTATATGGGTAGCGGCGGGAGAAAATGTGTAAGGATCTTAGCGTATGCGGACGATTTGGTGTGTTTAGCGGATAATGTGAGGGTTATGCAAGGAATGATAGAAAATTTGGTGGTGAAATATTGTGAACGGTGGAAAATGGAGGTTAATCTAGCTAAATCGAAAATGATGGTCTTTAGGAATGGTGGGAGAGTAAGGAAGGATAAAGTGTGGCAAATGGCCGGAAAGAAAGTGGAGGTGGTGGGCGGATATAAATATCTTGGGGTTGAAATGACGGATGGAGGATCATGGAGGAAGCATTTGAAAAATAAAGCATTGGAAGCGAATAAGGCGGGTATGATGCAGGTGTGGGGTGGTGTGTTGAACCGGGCGGATGTTGGGGTAGAGGCGAAGTTAAAAGTAATGGATGGTGTGGTTAGGATTGTGCTAAGCTATGGGTGTCAGGTATGGGGAGTGAGGAGGTATGAGGAGGTGGATGGGTTATGGGAACGTTATGTAATGAAGAGAATGATGTGGCCCAAAATGAGACGTGTAGGGAGTGTATATTGTATTTGGAATTGGGGAGGGTGCCAATGTGGGTGTATTGCTTCAGGCTGCACGTTAGGTGGGTAATTGGAATGTTGGGTAAAGGCGAGACGCGGTTGGTGAGGAAGATTTTATGGGAAATGGTGGAAAAAAATGTGGGATGGATAAGTGAGTGGAAAAAGAAAGTGGGGGAATTAGAAATGGAATGGAATTGGAGGTTAAGAGCGGAGGTGTTAGTAAGGCGGGTGGAAGATGAGTGTGTGTAAAGGCGTTGAGAATGGAGGCAAGGAGACAGAAGAACGAGGATTGGGTGTATCCGGAGTTACAATGGGGGGTGGTAATGCAGGAATATTTTAGGAGTAATTTGAAGTTTGAGGAGATGAGAATGATAATGCGGGTGCGGGGAGATGTAATGGGATTAAATGCAAAAGGATGGGGTAGTGAAGAAAAGTGGAGGTGCACGATGTGTAATATGGGTGTAAGGGAAACGGGGTGGCATTTTGTAGGGGAGTGTCCGGTTTTAGGAGGGGTGAGGTGGAAATGATTGGGAGTGGAAATTGTTGTTATCCGGAAAGGGGATAGGAGAAAATGGAGAGGTGTGGCGGTGGAAATTGGTGGCAGGGTTTTTGTTGGAAATGGAGAGGTACAGGGAGAGTTTGGTACGGGAGTATAACGGGTGTAGGGCAAGGCGGGAAAGGAAGGAAAAAAACAGAGGGTGATGGATAGAGGATATGTGGAAGGTACTCGGGGCTACGATCGGGTGATCAGGCCCTTACCTTTATTTGTTCATTTAAATTTTTTTGATTTATGTTAATATGTGTGTATGTTTTGGGTTTTTATTTGTAATTTTTTATTGATGGATTGTAATTAATTGGAAAAAAATAAATGAATTTATAAAAAAAAATAATCGGCCCATTCTACCTCCGTGAAACAATTTTCAGTACATTCTCACAATCGTTGACCGATTCACACGATGGCCGGAAGCTTATCCTATACCAGACATGACCGCAGCAACAGTAACACAAAAATATTCGTTCAACAATACATTCCCCCCGTTCGGCATTCCACTAAAACTAACTATACGGACCAGGGCGTTCAATTTGAATCTCGGTTATTCAATACAAAGCTCTCTATAAGATACTGGGAATGCAGCGAATTCGTACAATGACATATCATCACCCAGTCGGATGGTATAGTCGAACGATTTCACCATGATCCATGAAAGCCGATCATTAATGGCACAAGCCAATACTGTACATTGGAGCAGCGATTGTACTAATTGTACTCTTGGGTTTACGCACGGCATCCACGAGAAGATATAAAATGTTCAGTCGCAGAACTCGTATATCTCGTCAATGCATTCGGATTCCGGACGAAATGGTCTGCAAAAAAAAAAAAAAAAAATGACACTCCCGAGTCGACGGTCGATCATCAAGGTTTTCTAAAGAAGCTACCATGGTATCAACCACCATGCGTGATATAAATCCCACAGCACCGCGTGAAACCAAAAACGGCCGATCTTCATTCCCAAAACACTCGACACACCAGGTGACCAGGTGTACGTTCGTATTGACACGTATACGATCTCAACTATCTCCACCATAACAAAAAAAGGACCCTTCAACGTCTTGCGAAGGACTCGCAAAAATATCCACATTGAATAAAATGGGAGACCCACACGGCAATTTCAATTGACAGCGTAAAATCGGCTTTCACAATTGAGTCTGACAAAAAGGTTACACATTTATGAACACCGGACGCAAGGTACATTTTTCCGAATAAATATAGGGCTCGCAAGGTTCGGTTCCAACTTCCATCGGAGGGCGGGTGATGTAGCGTACACATACACGCGATCATCAAGTTATCACACACACACACACACAGACGAATAACAACTTATTAATTAAATTAATATTTAATTAATATCGAGTTAGTCCGCCAATCAACCATTCAATCGTTCGTTCAATAAAACACCGCACGCACGCACGCACATATACGAAACCCTTCTGGATTTTACACGTCATTAAGTGAATTTAAATTATTTATTGAATTTATCAAAAGTGGTTGTGTAAAATCATTTCCAAAGTAATTTCCCCGTCACCCGCTTGCAAAAATATTTTCCATATAAAGAAAATTCAATTGGAAAAATGTTTTTTATCGAATTTTGAATGTTCGAAATTAAACGGAAATTAAACGGAAATTCCAGACCAGAAATGGGATTTTTATTTTCGAAATAAAGGAATTTCCATTCAGAAAATGAACTTTTGTCAATTGGATTTTTTTTTTTTTGTCAGGCAAATTAGAAACTTAGAAACGAAATACGAAGATTTTCGAAAGGAAATCATCCAAGGAAAGGATCAATTGAAAAAACTTTTCGAATTCCGAATGGATTTCGGAGGATTGTCCATTGTAATTAAGGAATTTTTGTTTTCAGAATGTGGATTTCTATCATCAGAATACTTTTCAAGAAATCCAAGAAGATTCAATCGGAACTGGGGTTTTTGAATCAAAATTTTTATTATCGTAATCCAAGGATATTCGATGGGAAAAGAGTTTTTTGAATCGATTTTCGAATGTTCGAAAATTTTCGAAATTAAACGGAAATTCCATCAGAAATGGATTTTAAATCGATATTTATTTTCTATATAAAGAAAATTCAATCGAAAAGGGGTTTTTGAATGATTTTCGAATGTTCGAAAATTTTCGAAATTAACGGAATTTGATCAAAAATGAATTTTAATCAATTTTTATTATCGTAATCCAGGGATATTCGATGGGAAGAGTTTTTTGAATAGATTTTCGAATGTTCGAAAATTTTCGAAATTAAACGGAAATTCATCAGAAAGCGATTTTAAATCGATATTTATTTTCCATATAAAGAAAATTCAATCAAAAAGGGGTTTTTGAATGATTTTCGAATGTTCGAAAATTTTCGAAATTAACGGAATTTGATCAAAAATGAATTTTAATCAATTTTTATTATCGTAATCCAGGGATATTCGATGGGAAAAGAGTTTTTTGAATCGATTTTCGAATGTTCGAAAATTTTCGAAATTAAACGGAAATTCCATCAGAAATGGATTTTAAATCGATATTTATTTTCCATATAAAGAAAATTCAATCGGAAAGGGGTTTTTGGATCGATTTTCGAATGTTCGAAAATTTTCGAAATTAGCGGAATTTGATCAAAAATGAATTTTAATAAATTTTTATTATCGATATCCAGGGAAATTCAATCAGAAATTAGTTTTTAAATGATTTTCGAATCATCTTTCGAAGTTTTCGAAAATAAACGGAAATTCCATCAGAAATGAATTTCAAATTTCGAAATTAAATGGAAATTCGATCGGAAACGGAGTTTTTTAATGAATGAATGATTTTTGAATATTCGAAAATTTTCCAACACAAACGGAATTTTGGCATTTTTTTTTTTCGAACCAATAAATTTCAAATGTTTAAAACATTTTTAATTCGGGATGTAAAAAATCAGGGAATTTTTTTGTTATGAATCGTTTAATTTTTATTTTCGAAAAGATTTCGATCGAAATTTTTCGATGTTTTTTTTTTTTTTTTTTTACCTGATCACGATATTTTGTAACATAAATATAAAGTTCTTTTAATGCCGCAATCGTATCGAATTCATTATTTTGTTGTATTGATAATTGTTGCATTGCCGTTCCCATTTCTTGATCGCTAATTTGTGGTAATCGTGCAACTTCACGATAAAAATGTTTAACCATTTCACGATACTGTGGAATGTCCTGTGGATGAATGAATAAATGAATGAATGAATACAAAATTAACAAAATAAAATTATGATAAATTTGCATATCCTGTGCATATATTTTACTTAACACAAACCTTTGCAAATAACAATTTATTTGATGGTGAATCTTTGCCCAATCGATGTTCAACCGTTGAACAGGCGTCCATAAATGTTTGAGCAATAACACAAAGGCAAACATCAACCGTTTGTGTTTTATTTATGTCAAATATAAAATCAGGATTTTTTATAAAATTCACCCAAAATCGTAACGGAAGACTACAAGAAAAAAAAATTTTTAAAAATATAAAAATTAAATTGAATTAATTATTAAATTCTTCTTTTTTTTCTGTCTATCGCTGTCTCTCTCTCTCTCTCTCTCTCTCTCTGTCTATCTCTCTCTGTCTATCTCTCTCTGTCTATCTCTCTCTGTCTATCTCTCTCTCTGTCTATCTCTCTCTGTCTATCTATCTCTCCCTGTGATTCGTAAAGTTTATCAGTGGAAAGAAGTAGAATAAGGAGAAGAAGTAAACGCTAAACAATTCGAAATTAACGTAAAAATTCCAAATCAGAAAATGGATTTTTGAATGTTTGAAAATTTTCCAAAAAAATTCCTAAAATTCCATCAAAGAGGAATTTTAAATGGATTTTTTTTTTTCTCGAAATTAATGGAAAATCGACCAGAAAACGATTTTGAATGGATTTTCGAATTTTCGAATTTTCGAAAATTGTCGAAATTCGAAATTGCTAAAATTCCAACAGAATGGGGATTTTGAATGTTCGAAAATTTTCGAAATTAATGGAAAAATAAATCAAAACACAGAAAATTCAATCATAAAATGGATGTTGAATGGATTTAAGTTTACAAAATTAACGGAAATTCGTTCGGATGGGGATTTTGAATGATTTTCGAATTTTTATAGAAATTCCATCAGTAAGGGAATTTTGAATGTTTTAGTCCAACTAATTTGATTTTTGATTTTTGAAATGAAAATTTCGTTCCGAAATTGATTTTGTATGGATTTAAATTTTCGAAACCAAAAGAAATTTAATTAGAAAATTGATTTTAAATGATTTTTCGAATGTTCGAATAGTTTCGAAATTAACGGAAAACAGATTTTAAATGGATGTAAATTTTCGAAATTCAACAATTAGAAAATGGATTTTTAAGATGATTTTCGAATGGTCAAAATTCGAAATTAGAAAAATCGAAATTAGGCGGAATTTCGATCCGAACGGGATTTTAAATCCATTTAAGTTTTCAAAATTACCGGAAATTCGATCGGAAGAGGAGTTTGAATGATTTTCGAATGTTCAAATGTTTCGAAATTAGCGGAAGGGGATTTTAAATGGATATAAAGTTTTCAAAATCAACGTAAAATTCAATTAGTAAATGGCTTTTGGAATGATTTTCGAATATTCGAAAATTTTCGAAATTTACGAAAATTCAATCAAAGAAGAATTTGAATGGATTTTTTTTTTTTCGAAAAAGAATGGAAAATCCACCACAGAAAACAATTTTTAATGGATTTTCGAATGTTTGAAAATTTTCGAAATTGCTAAAATTCCATCAGAGAGGAATTTTGAATTGATTTAAGTTCAAAATTAAAGGAAATTCGATCAGAAAATATATTTTGAATGGATTTAAATTTTCGGGAAATTAAGGGAAATTCCACCAGAAAACGGATTTTTAATGATTTTCGAATTTTCGAATGTTTCGTAATTAGCGGAAGGGGATTTTAAATGGATATAAAGTTTTCGAAATCAACGTAAAATTCAATTAGTAAATGGCCTTTGGAATGATTTTCGAATATTCGAAAATTTTCGAAATTTACGAAAGTTCCCTCAGAAATGGATTTTGATTTGATTAAAGGAGTTACGAAATTAGAGAAAAATCCCCAGAAAGCGATTTTTAATGGATTTTTGAATGTTCGAAAATTTTCGAAATTAACGGAAATCACCTCAGAATTGGATTTTGAATTGATTTAAGTTCGAAATTAACGGAAATTCGATCGAACGGGGATTTTGAATGATTTTCGAATTTTCGAACTTTTATAGAAATTCCTTTAGTAAGGGATTTTCTATTGATTTTGGAGTTTCGAAATGATTTTTCAGTTCACAGAAAATGATTTTGAAGGGATTTAATTTTTCTAAAGGTAACGCAAAATTCAATCAGAAAGGGATTTTAAATGGATTTTCATTTTTTCGAAATTCACGGAAATTCAATCAGATGGATTTTGAAAGATTTTCGAAATTAACAAAAATTCGCGCAGAAAGTGCATTTTGAATGATTTTCGAACTAATGAAAATTCCTTCATAAAGGATTGCCTTCAGGTAGTGATTTTCGAATATTCGAAAATTTTCGAAATTGCTAAAATTCCATCAGAGAAGAATTTTGAATTGATTTAAGTTCGAAATTAAAGGAAAATCCACCTGAAACGATTTTCAATGGATTTTCGATTGTTCGAAAATTTTCGAAATTAACAGAAATCACCTCAGAATTGGATTTTGATTTGATTAAAGGAGTCGAAATTAAAGGAAAATCCACCAGAAAACAATTTTTAATGGATGTTCGAACGTTCAAAAATTTTCGAAATTAACGGAAATCACCTCAGAATTGGATTTTGAATTGATTTAAGTTCCAAATTAAAGGAAAATCCACCAGAAAGCGATTTTTAATGGATTTTCGAAAGTTTGAAAATTTTCGAAATTAACGGAAATCACCTCAGAATTGGATTTTGAATTGATTTAAGTTCGAAATTAACGGAAATTCGATCGGATGGGGATTTTGAATGATTTTCGAATTTTCAAACTTTTATAGAAATTCCTTCAGTAAGGGATTTTCTAACGATTTTTGAGTTCACAGAAAATGATTTTGAAGGAATTTAAATTTTCGTAATTACCGTAAAATTCAAAATGGGATTCTGAATCAAATCAAAATCAAAAGGGAAAATGGGATTTCGAATGGTCTAAAATTTTTTCGAAATTAACGAAAATTCACAGAGAAAGTGCGTTTGAATCATTTTTGAATGTGCGAAGATTTTCGAAATTAGCGCAGAAAGTGATTTTGAATGATTTTGGAATTTTCGAAAATTTTCGAACTTAGGAAATTCCATCAAAAAGCTATTTTAAATATTGTTCAGAAATTGATTTTGAATGGATTTAAATTTTCGGGAAATTAAGGGAAATTCAATCAGAAAACGGATTTTTTATGATTTTCGAATAGTTTCGAAATTAGCAGAAAGGGATTTTAAATGGATATAAGTTTCCGAAACAAACGGTAATTGGAGCAGAAAGTGAAATTGAATGATTTTCGAATGTTCGAAAATTTTCGAAATTCCTTCAGCAGTGGATTTTGAATTGATTTAAGTTCGAAATTAAACGGAATTCCATCAGATGGGGATTTTTAAACGATTTTTGATTTTCGTAATTAAATTCCGATCAGCAAAATAGATTTTGAATGGATTTCCATTTTTAAGAAAACTTTCAAACTTATGGAAATTCAATCAGAAAATGGATGTTGAATGGATTTAAATTTTATAAAATTAACGGAAATTCGATCGGATGGGGATTTTGAATGATTTTCGAAATTAACGAAAATTCGCTCAGTAAGTGATTTTGAATGATTTTCGAACTAATCGAAATTCCTTCATAAAGGATTGCCTTCAGGTAGTGATTTTCGAATGTTCGAAAATTTTCGAAATTGCTAAAATTCCATCAGAGACGAATTTTGAATGGAATTTTTTTCGAAATTAATGGAAAATCCCCCAGAAAGCGATTTTCAATGGATTTTCAAATTTTCGAAAATTTTCGAAATTAACAGAAATCACCTCAGAATTGGATTTTGAATTGATTTAAGTTCGAAATTAAAGAAAATTCAATCAGAAAATGGATTTTGAATGGATTTAAGTTTTCAAAATTAACCGGATGGGGATCCGATCGGATGGGGATTTTGAATAATTTTCGAATTTTCAAACTTATAGAAATTCCTTCAGTAAGGGATTGTCTAACGATTTTTTTTCGAAATTAACAAAAAATTCGGGCAGAAAATGATTTTGAATGATTTTCGAATGTTCGAAAATTTTCGAAATTAACGGAAATTTGTTCAGAAATTGATTTTGAATGGATTTAAATTTTCGAAATTAAGGGAAATTCAATCAGAAAACGGTATTTTAATGATTTTCGAATGTTCGAATAGTTTAGAAATTAACGGAAAAGGATTTTAAATGGATATAAAGTTTTCAAAATCAACGTAAAATTCAATTAGTAAATGGCTTTTGAAATGATTTTCGAATATTCGAAAATTTTCGAAATTTACGAAAATTCCCTCAGAAATGGATTTTGATTTGATTAAAGGAGTCGAAATTAAAATTTTCGAAATTAACGGAAATCACCTCAGAATTGGATTGTGAATTGATTTAAGTTCGAAATTAAAGGAAATTCGAACGGATGGGGACGGATTTTGAATAATTTTCGAATTTTCGAACTTATACAAATTCCTTCACTAAGGGAATTTTCTAATGATTTTGGAGGTTCGCAATGAAATTTCTTTCACAGAAAACTGATTTTGAATGGATTTAAATTTTCTAAAGGTAACGCAAAATTCAATCAGAATATGGATTTTGTATGAGTTTCATTTGTTCGAAAATTTTCGAAATCAACGAAAATTCGCGCAGAAAGTGATTTTAAATGATTTTCGAATGTTTGAAAATTTTCGCAATTAACGGAAATTAGCACAGAAAGTGATTTTGAATGATTTTCGAATTTTCGAATTTAAGAAATTCGATCAGAAAGCGATTTTTGAAGTTGAAAGTTTGTTCTGAAATTGATTTTGAATGGATTTAAATTTTCGGGAAATTAAGGGAAATTCAATCAGAAAACGGATTTTGTATGAGTTTCATTTGTTCGAAATTAACGAAAATTCGCGCAGAAAGTGCATTTTGAATGATTTTCGAACTAATGGAAATTCCTTCATAAAGGGGTTGCCTTCAGAAAGTGATTTTCGAAATTGCTAAAATTCCATCAGAGAGGAATTTTGAATTGATTTAAGTTCGAAATTAATGGAAAATCCATCAGAAAATGGATTTTGAATGGATTTAAGTTTTCAAAATTAACCGGATGGGGATTTTGAATAATTTTCGAATTTTCGAACTTTTATAGAATTCATTCCAACGAAGTAAGGTTTCCAACGATTTTTGAGTTTCGAAATGATTTTGTATGAGTTTCATTTGTTCGAAATTTTTCGAAATTAATGGCAATTCGTGCAGATGGTGATTTTGCACGATTTTCGAATGTACGAAAATTTTCGAAATTAACGGAAATTCGCACAGAAAATGATTTTGAATCATTTTTGAATGTGCGACAATTTTCCAATGTAATGAAAATCCACGCAGGTAGTGATTTTGAATGATTTTCGAATGTTCGAAATTGATTTTGAATGGATTTAAATTTTCGAAATTAAGGGAAATTCAATCAGAAAACGGATTTTTAATGATTTTTGAATTTTCGAATAGTTTCGAAATTAGCAGAACGGGATTTTTAATGGATATAAGTTTTCGAAACAAACGGCAATTAGTGCAGAAAGTGATTTTGAATGATTTTCGAATATTCGAAAATTTTCGAAATTAACGGAAATTCCTTCAGCAGTGGATTTTGAATTGATTTAAGTTCGAAATTAAAGGGAATTCCATCAGATGGGGATTTTTAAACGATTTTTGATTTTCGAAATTTAATTCCGATCAGCAAATTTAGATTTTGAATGGATTTCCATTTTTAAGAAAACTTTCGAACTTATGGAAATTCAATCAGAAAATGGATATTGAATGGATTTAAATTTTATAAAATTAACGGAAATTCGATCGGATGAGGATTTTGAATGATTTTCGAATGTTCGAAAATTTTCGAAATTTACGGAAATTCAATCAAAAACCGATTTTGAATGGATTTTCGAATGTTCGAAATTAACGGAAATTCGATCGGATTGGGGATTTTGAATGATTTTCGAAATTAACGAAAATCCGCGCAGAAAGTGATTTTGAATGATTTTCGAACCAATCGAAATTCCTTCATAAAGGATTGCCTTCAGAAAGTGATTTTCGAATGTTTGTAAATTTTCGAAATGGCTAAAATTCCATCAGAGACGAGAATTTTGAATTGATTTTCTTTCGAAATAATGGAAAATCCACCAAAAAGCGATTTTCGAAAGTTCGAAAATTTTCGAAATTAACGGAAATCACCTCAGAGAAGAATTTGAATGGATTTAAGTTCGAAATTAAAGGAAAATCCACCAGAAAACAATTTTTAATGGATTTTCGAATGTTCGAAAATTTTCGAAATTAACAGAAATCACCTCAGAGAAGAATTTGAATGGATTTAAGTTCGAAATTAAAGGAAAATCCACCAGAAAACAATTTTTAATGGATTTTCGAATGTTCGAAAATTTTCGAAATTAACAGAAATCACCTCAGAATTGAATTTTGAACTGATTTAAGTTCGAAATTAACGGAAAATCCATCAGAAAGCGATTTTTAATGGATTTTCGAAAGTTCGAAAATTTTCGAAATTAACAGAAATCACCTCAGAATTGGTAAGAGATTTTTCAATGGATTTCTATTTTAACTTAAAGGAAATCTGCAAAGGGCCAGAAAGCCATTTCTAGAAAATTTTCAAACTTTTCAAAACAAAACAATTTTTTTGTCATCCGGCAAAAATTCTGGTGGCATTTGAACGAACAACCCCCCCCCCCTGTTCTAGAATCTCTCATGTATAGACTTTAGTTGAGTCGAAAAAATACCTATTTGATTTCCATGCATGAACAATTTCGGGATCGGCAATACCATGACGATTTGCCGCTTCATCCAATAAATCAAATAACCATTTAACAGCCGGTGGTAATTCTTCGTTTACGGTTAAAATTGTTTGAAAAAAATCATTAACAAATTTTTGAATTGTTCCTTTGGTCGCCAATAAACGTGTTAAATAAATTTCTGGTATTGCCTTTGGATGTGAATGATGATGATGATGATGCGGATGATGATGATGTTGATTGTGACGTTCATTTAATTGAATTGTTCCTGCAGTTCCAATTGCGGCCGCCGATGATGATGATGTTGTTGTTGTTGTTATCGATTGATATGGCAATGAATGATGTTGTTGAAATAAATTTGATGGAAATTTACCACCACCACCACTTTGTCCACCTTGTCCTTGGAGTTGTCCACCACCACCACCACCACCACCGGATTGCTGCTGATTTAACGATGTCAAACTAAAATTATGATCATCTAAAACTAATGGTTTTACCAAATGAAATACACGTAAATTTCCTAATAATTGTTGTTGTTGTTGTTGTTGTTGTTGTGGAATTGAACCAGAACCGGTGATATTTTGATTGCCATCAGCGCCATTGCCGCCATTTCCATCACCATTTATTATCATTTGTGATGATTGTGAATTATTTATATAATAACAATTATGATATTGTTGTTGTTGTTGTTGCTGATGTTGCTGTTGTTGTTGTTGCTGCTGTTGTTGTTGTTGCTGTTGTTGTTGATTTGATGTTCCTCTACCATTAAATGTATTTAATAAATCCATATTTTGTTTTGCAATCAATGACATGATTGCCGATTCTTTAACACCATAATGAGCTAAAGTATTTAAACGTTTCCAATGTTGATGATTTTGATTTTGTTGTTGTTGTTGTTGTTGAAAATGATTTTGATGTTGATGTGAATGTTGTGAATGTAATGGAAATTGTTGTTGATTTGAATTTGAATTTGAATTGCCGCCACCACCACCACCACCACCATTTTGTATTGTTATCGTTTTCGTTGTTAAATCTTCATCTTGTAATGTTAAATGACCGCCACGACCATGACGCCATTCCAAATCAACTTCATGAACGGCCGGACGCATTGAAAATGGTGTATTTTTAAAGAGTGCATCTAAAATTTTCGATTTTACCTGTGAAATTGTATCATAATCTAAAACTTTACATTGAATTTTTTCATCTAAATCATCTTGTAAAATATGCAAAGTTATCGATTGATGTTCAATTTGTTCACGTAATAATTTCTCTTCGGACAACGAATATCGGGCATCATTCGTTATGGCATCAACGAGACCCTTTTCAATTTGATGTTTTATCGCCTTAAACAATAGAAATAAACTGGAACCGGCGTACTCCTTTAAATAATCATACATACAAATTGCCATATAATTTGTTAACATTTTCTCAACAACACTTTCCGTCCGTCGTAACATCAATTGTGGATGTTTTGTCATCACCGATTTATCAATCAATCGCAATAATAAACATTTTAATATATCCGTTGCATATTCCATTTTATTCATTAAGACGATCATCAGCAATGATGCAACATTTACTCTGTAATTTGAATGTAACAAAAATTAACTCTCTGTATGTTACTAAAAAAAAAAAAAAACAAAACAAATTACTACTTACTTATCACGAATATTAAATGATTTTTGAGCTTCTAACGTTTCGATGAATGTCAATAGAAAATATTTATTATTTATTAATTGATCGAATTGAATCATTGCCGTATCATAATTTGTTCGTGGTGTATTTAAACGAATCTGTAAAAAAAAAAAATAATAATACATTTTTTTTTCTTTTAAATTATGTATTGGCGAAAATTTAATCAGAAAATGGATTTTCAAATGTTCGAACATTTTCGAAATAAACAGAAATTCAATCTGAAAGCGGTTTGTAATGGTTTTAACCTTTCAAAATCAATGGAAATTCAATCAGAAAGGGATTTTGAATGATTTTCGAATTTTCGAACATATTCGAAATTAACAGAAATTCAATCAGAAAGGGATTTTTAATGGTTTTAACCTTTCAAAATCAATTGAAATTCAATCGGAAAGATTTTGAATGATTTTCGAATTTTCGAAATTAACAGAAATTCAATCGGAAAGAGATTTTGAATGATTTTCGAATTTTCGAAATTAACAGAAATTCAATCAGAAAGGGATTTTTAATGGTTTTAACCTTTCAAAATCAGTGGAAATTCAATCGGAAAGATTTTGAATGATTTTCGAATTTTCGAAATTAACAGAAATTCAATCGGAAAGGGATTTTGAATGATTTTCGAATTTTCGATTATTTTCGAAATTAACAGAAATTCAATCAGAAAGGGATTTTTAATGGTTTTACCTTTCAAAATCAGTGATAATTCAATCACAAATGGATTTTGAATGATTTTCGAATTTTTGAAAATTTTCGAAATTAACAGAAATTCAATCTGAAAGCGGTTTGTAATGGTTTTAACCTTTCAAAATCAATGGAAATTCAATCAGAAAGGGATTTTGAATGATTTTCGAATTTTCGAAATTAACAGAAATTCAATCAGAAAGGGGTTTGTAATGGTTTTAACCTTTCAAAATCAGTGGAAATTCAATCAGAAAGGGATTTTGAATGATTTTCGAATTTTCGAACATTTTCGAAATTAACAGAAATTCAATCAGAAAGGGATTTTTAATGGTTTTAACCTTTCAAAATCAATTGAAATTCAATCGGAAAGGGATTTTGAATGATTTTCAATTTTTAAAAAATTTCGAAATTAACAGAAATTCAATCAGAAAGGGATTTTTAATGGTTTTAACCTTTCAAAATCAATGGAAATTCAATCAGAAAGGGATTTTGAATGATTTTCGAATTTTCGAAATTAACAGAAATTCAATCAGAAAGGGATTTTTAATGGTTTTAACCTTTCAAAATCAGTGGAAATTCAATCAGAAGTGGATTTTGAATGATTTTCGAATTTTCGATTATTTTCGAAATTAACAGAAATTCAATCAGAAAGGGATTTTTAATGGTTTTACCTTTCAAAATCAGTGATAATTCAATCACAAATGGATTTTGAATGATTTTCGAATTTTTGAAAATTTTCGAAATTAACAGAAATTCAATCAGAAAGGGATTTTGAATGGTTTTAACCTTTCAAAATCAGTGGAAATTCAATCGGAAAGATTTTGAATGATTTTCGAATTTTCGAACAATTTCGAAATTAACAGAAATTCAATCAAAAAGGGATTTTTAATGGCTTTAACCTTTCAAAATCCATGGAAATTCAATCGGAAAGAGATTTTGAATGATTTTCGAATTTTCGAAATTAACAGAAATTCAATCAAAAAGGGATTTTTAATGGTTTTAACCTTTCAAAATCAATGGAAATTCAATCGGAAAGGGATTTTGAATGATTTTCGAATTTTCGAAATTAACAGAAATTCAATCAGAAAGGGGTTTGTAATGGTTTTAACCTCTCAAAATCAGTGGAAATTCAATCAGAAAGGGATTTTGAATGATTTTCGAATTTTCGAAATTAACAGAAATTCAATCAGAAAGGGGTTTGTAATGGTTTTAACCTTTCAAAATCAGTGGAAATTCAATCAGAAAGGGATTTTGAATGATTTTCGAATTTACGAAAGTAACAGAAATTCAATCTGAAAGCGGTTTGTAATGGTTTTAACCTTTCAAAATCAATGGAAATTCAATCAGAAAGGGATGTTGAATGATTTTCGAATTTTCGAACATTTTCGAAACTAACAGAAATTCAATCAGAAAGGGATTTTTAATGGTTTTAACCTTTCAACATCAGTGGAAATTCAATCAGAAAGGGATTTTGAATGATTTTCGAATTTTCGAAATTAACAGAAATTCAATCAGAAAGGGGTTTGTAATGGTTTTAACCTTTCAAAATCCATGGAAATTCAATCGGAAAGAGATTTTGAATGATTTTCGAATTTTCGAACAATTTCGAAATTAACAGAAATTTAATCCGAAAGGGGGTTTGAATGGTTTTAACCTTTCAAAATCAATGGAAATTCAATCGGAAAGGGATTTTGAATGATTTTCGAATTTTCGAACATTTTCGAAATTAACGGAAATTCCATCAGAAATGGGTTTTTGAATTGTTTTAACCGTTTAAAATCAACGAAAATTCAATCAGAAAGGGATTTTGAATGATTTTCGAATTTTCGAACATTTTCGAAATTAACAGAAATTCAATCAGAAAGGGGTTTTTAATGGCTTTAACCTTTCAAAATCAATGGAAATTCAATCGGAAAGAGATTTTGAATGATTTTCGAATTTTCAAACAATTTCGAAATTAACAGAAATTCAATCAGAAAGGGATTTTTAATGGCTTTAACCTTTCAAAATCAATGGAAATTCAATCAGAAAGGGATTTTGAGTGATTTTCGAATTTTCAAACAATTTCGAAATTAACAGAAATTCAATCAGAAAGGGGTTTTTAATGGTTTTAACCTTTCAAAATCAGTGGAAATTCAATCGGAAAGGGATTTTGAATGATTTTCGAATTTTCGAACAATTTCGAAATTAACAGAAATTCAATAAGAAAGGGGTTTTTAATGGCTTTAACCTTTCAAAATCAATGGAAATTCAATCGGAAAGGGATTTTGAATGATTTTCGAATTTTCGAACAATTTCGAAATTAACAGAAATTCAATCCGAAAGGGATTTTTAATGGCTTTAACCTTTCAAAATCAATGGAAATTCAATCGGAAAGAGATTTTGAATGATTTTCGAATTTTCGAACATTTTCGAAACTAACAGAAATTCAATCAGAAAGGGATTTTTAATGGTTTTAACCTTTCAAAATCAGTGGAAATTCAATCAGAAAGGGATTTTGAATGATTTTCGAATTTTCGAACATTTTCGAAATTAACAGAAATTCAATCAGAAAGGGATTTTTAATGGTTTTAACCTTTCAAAATCAGTGGAAATTCAATCAGAAAGGGATTTTGAATGATTTTCGAATTTTCGAACAATTTCGAAATTAACAGAAATTCAACAGAAAGGGATTTTTAATGGTTTTAAGCTTTCAAAATCAATGGAAATTCAATCAGAAAGGGATTTTGAATGATTTTCGAATTTTCGAACAATTTCGAAATTAACAGAAATTCAATCAGAAAGGGATTTTTAATGGTTTTAAGCTTTCAAAATCAATGGAAATTCAATCAGAAAGGGATTTTGAATGATTTTCGAATTTTCGAACAATTTCGAAATTAACAGAAATTCAACAGAAAGGGATTTTTAATGGTTTTAACCTTTCAAAATCAATGGAAATTCAATCGGAAAGGGATTTTGAATGATTTTCGAATTTTCGAACATTTTCGAAATTAACAGAAATTCAATCAGAAAGAGGTTTGTAATGGTTTTAACCTTTCAAAATCAGTGGAAATTCAATCCGAAGGGGATTTTGAATGATTTTCGAATTTTCGAACAATTTCGAAATTAACAGAAATTCAATCAGAAAGGGATTTTTAATGGTTTTAAGCTTTCAAAATCAATGGAAATTCAATCAGAAAGGGATTTTGAATGATTTTCGAATTTTCGAACAATTTCGAAATTAACAGAAATTTAATCCGAAAGGGGGTTTGAATGGTTTTAACCTTTCAAAATCAATGGAAATTCAATCGGAAAGGGATTTTGAATGATTTTCGAACATTTTCGAAATTAACAGAAATTCAATCTTAAAGGGATTTTTAATGGCTTTAACCTTTCAAAATCAATGGAAATTCAATCAGAAAGGGATGTTGAATGATTTTCGAATTTTCGAACATTTTCGAAACTAACAGAAATTCAATCAGAAAGGGATTTTTAATGGTTTTAACCTTTCAACATCAGTGGAAATTCAATCAGAAAGGGATTTTGAATGATTTTCGAATTTTCGAAATTAACAGAAATTCAATCAGAAAGGGGTTTGTAATGGTTTTAACCTTTCAAAATCAATGGAAATTCAATCGGAAAGAGATTTTGAATGATTTTCGAATTTTCGAACAATTTCGAAATTAACAGAAATTTAATCCGAAAGGGGGTTTGAATGGTTTTAACCTTTCAAAATCAATGGAAATTCAATCGGAAAGGGATTTTGAATGATTTTCGAATTTTCGAAATTAACAGAAATTCAATCAGAAAGGGGTTTGTAATGGTTTTAACCTTTCAAAATCAGTGGAAATTCAATCAGAAAGGGATTTTCAATGATTTTCGAATTTTCGAAATTAACAGAAATTCAATCAGAAAGGGGTTTGTAATGGTTTTAACCTCTCAAAATCAGTGGAAATTCAATCAGAAAGGGATTTTGAATGATT
The DNA here is from genome assembly GCA_958336335.1 of Dilophus febrilis. Classification (NCBI taxonomy): domain Eukaryota; kingdom Metazoa; phylum Arthropoda; class Insecta; order Diptera; family Bibionidae; genus Dilophus; species Dilophus febrilis. The sequence continues at coordinate 25,168,834 of OY284473.1, forward strand.
TTCGAATTTTCGAAATTAACAGAAATTCAATCAGAAAGGGGTTTGTAATGGTTTTAACCTTTCAAAATCAGTGGAAATTCAATCAGAAAGGGATTTTGAATGATTTTCGAATTTACGAAAGTAACAGAAATTCAATCTGAAAGCGGTTTGTAATGGTTTTAACCTTTCAAAATCAATGGAAATTCAATCAGAAAGGGATGTTGAATGATTTTCGAATTTTCGAACATTTTCGAAACTAACAGAAATTCAATCAGAAAGGGATTTTTAATGGTTTTAACCTTTCAACATCAGTGGAAATTCAATCAGAAAGGGATTTTGAATGATTTTCGAATTTTCGAAATTAACAGAAATTCAATCAGAAAGGGGTTTGTAATGGTTTTAACCTTTCAAAATCAATGGAAATTCAATCGGAAAGAGATTTTGAATGATTTTCGAATTTTCGAACAATTTCGAAATTAACAGAAATTTAATCCGAAAGGGGGTTTGAATGGTTTTAACCTTTCAAAATCAATGGAAATTCAATCGGAAAGGGATTTTGAATGATTTTCGAATTTTCGAACATTTTCGAAATTAACGGAAATTCCATCAGTAATGGGTTTTTGAATTGTTTTAACCGTTTAAAATCAACGAAAATTCAATCGGAAAGGGATTTTGAATGATTTTCGAATTTTCGAACAATTTCGAAATTAACAGAAATTCAATCAGAAAGGGATTTTTAATGGCTTTAACCTTTCAAAATCAATGGAAATTCAATCGGAAAGAGATTTTGAATGATTTTCGAATTTTCGAACATTTTCGAAACTAACAGAAATTCAATCAGAAAGGGATTTTTAATGGTTTTAACCTTTCAAAATCAGTGGAAATTCAATCAGAAAGGGATTTTGAATGATTTTCGAATTTTCGAACATTTTCGAAATTAACAGAAATTCAATCAGAAAGGGATTTTTAATGGTTTTAACCTTTCAAAATCAGTGGAAATTCAATCAGAAAGGGATTTTGAATGATTTTCGAATTTTCGAACATTTTCAAAACTAATAGAAATTCAATCAGAAAGGGGTTTGTAATGGTTTTAACCTTCCAAAATCAGTGATATTTCAATCAGAAAGAGATTTTGAATGATTTTCAAATTTTCGAACATTTTCGAAATTAACAGAAATTCAATCAGAAAGGGATTTTTAATGGTTTTAACCTTTCAAAATCAGTGGAAATTCAATCAGAAAGGGATTTTGAATGATTTTCGAATTTTCGATTATTTTCGAAATTAACAGAAATTCAATCAGAAAGGGGTTTGTAATGGTTTTAACCTTTCAAAATCAATGGAAATTCAATCGGAAGGGGATTTTGAATGATTTTCGAATTTTCGAAATTAACAGAAATTCAATCAGAAAGGGGTTTGTAATGGTTTAAACTTTTCAAAATCAATGGAAATTCAATCAGAAAGGGATTTTGAATGATTTTCGAAATTAACAGAAATTCAATCAGAAAGGGGTTTGTAATGGTTTTAACCTTTCAAAATCAGTGGAAATTCAATCAGAAAGGGATTTTGAATGATTTTCGAATTTTCGAAATTAACAGAAATTCAATCTGAAAGCGGTTTGTAATGGTTTTAACCTTTCAAAATCAGTGGAAATTCAATCAGAAAGGGATTTTGAATGGTTTTCGAATTTTCGAACATTTTCGAAATTCACAGAAATTCAATCTGAAAGGAGTTTTGATTGGTTTTAACCTTTCAAAATCAATGAAAATTCAATCGGAAAGGTATTTTGATGATTTTCGAATTTTCGAACATTTTCGAAATTAACAGAAATTCAATCAAAAAGGGATTTTTAATGGCTTTAACCTTTCAAAATCCATGGAAATTCAATCGGAAAGGGATTTTGAATGATTTTCGAATTTTCGAAATTAACAGAAATTCAATCTGAAAGGGGTTTTGAATTGATTTAATCTTTTCGAAATCAACGGAACTTAACGGAAATTCTGTCAGAAAGCGATTTTCGAATCGATTTTTTCGAATTTTCGTAAAATTAACAGGCCAATTGATCGGAAAAGGTTTTCGGAAACAATTTTACGAATTTTCGAAAATGTTAGGAAATTAAAATCGAAAATGAATTTTTTGGGAAGTGATTTTCGATTTTTTTTTTTTTTTTATAATGTATTCGAGCTACGTTTAATAAACAAAACCCTCCAAAAAAAAAAAATTAAAAAAACCCCCAACACACTTACCTTTGGTGTTAAATTCAAAATGGGATGATCCGAAACACCGGGGAAAAAAACTTTCATAATATAATTGACATGATCCAATGTTGGTATACCGGAATTTTCTAAATCAGCCGTTAAATCGGTCATATCCGTTTGCAATTCAGCAAACGCTTGCTTACATTCCATTCGAACATTTGACTCCAGTGTATCCATTTGGATTTGTATACGTTTATATTCACGTTCCGCTTGTGTACTCTTACGACGATAAATTATCAAAACGGCAACCAATAACATTAGTATAATACAAATTGCAATGGCAATGCCCGTCATTGCATGTGAAAATGCATAATAAGGTTTTAATAAATCATACTTTAAATGACCAATGGGAAAACGTAAATGACGACCGATTCGGACAACAACCAACGGTAATTCAATGGCTGTCATTTGTCCTAATTCATCGGTGGCCATCGGTTGTTGATCGGGTGGCGAACAAACCAATTGGGTCATTGCCAATGACGTTACATTACATTGTTCCTGGCCAATGGTTACATTAACATCCGTTTCATCACTGGCCGTATTCAAATTGTCACCTTCGATGACCAACGTATCACCTTTATACAATTTCAAATCATTTGGAAATCGGAAATATTTTGGATCTTCAACGTACACAATTTGACTGCGTACACTCGGAAAATGTTTATTTAAATCTTGAACCGCTTGAACATTATCCATACGAAAACTTATTTGTAATGTCAATTGGGTTTCATCGATTTTTAAACCGGCAGCAGTGGCGGCGGCGACCGCGGCCGACGATGCAGATGCAGTAACCAATGATGATGATGATGATAAAATTCCATCTGATTGTTGCTGTTGATGTTGTTCATAATATGGATGACCATAATCTGGTTCATCGGTATGTATCAAAATCGATGACGATGATGACGCTGACGCAGACGCAGCTGATAATGGATTTAATTTCATAAATGAATTACTTGAACGAATTCCATCATCATCATCATCATCATCATCATCATCAATATCATTTTCATCATCCAAATCTTCACCATCATTATCAATTGGAAAATTACTTTGATATGCAGATGGATGAATTCCATCAATGGATGGTGATGCTGCGGCCGAAGATAACGAGGCTGATGATGACGTTGATGGTGAATAATAACCAATTCCTGTTGTTGTTGTTGTTGTTGTTGCTGTTGTGAATAAAGAATTTGTTAAACTACGACGATATTTTAATGGTTGCTGTTGTCTTTGATGTCGATAATGTTGTTGTTTATTAAAATTCAATTGATCATTGAATTGTGGAAATGGTGGCCGAGAGATAGACAATGATGGATCAGTAATTAATAGATTTCTATCAATGCCCATGTCTACGATTCCGCCTCTGCCATTGTCTCCTCCATGATCATTTACATTAAAATTCATTGCATTTCCAATATTATTATTATTATTATTATTATTATGATTATTGAATTGTAATGAATTTGATGTTAAAAATGAAGCTGTAATCGTTTCTTGTTGTTCTTGTTCTCTTCGTCTTCGTCTTCGTCGTTGTTGTCGTTCATCATCATCATCATCATCATCATCACTGCCGTTGGCTCCCCGATCCCGATCCCGATCCCGATCACTTATCAACAATTTTAATGTTAAAAATTTTCCAGCAACAGATGGCGATGGACATTCCATTTGATTTGAATTCAATACAAAACAAATACTTTTATTAATGCGTTCATCGTCCAAGTACACTTCCAATTCCGGTTTTTGTATTGAATCTAAATTTATTCCATGGACGGTAATCATTCGACCGCCACTGGCAAAACTTTTCAATGGTTTTATTTGCATTATTTTCGGATCCGCCGTATAATTATAAATACTACAAGAATTCGGTGATGAGGACGAGGACGACGACGACGGAAATGATTTTGAATTGAATTGATATTGAGCAGCTGAAACGGCAGGAAGAAGCTGATGATGATGATGATGATGATGATGTTGTTGTTGTTGTTGTTGTTGTTGTTGTTGATGTTGATGTTGTTGATGTTGACTTATCAATCCATGGTTGTTATTTGTTGGCATTGTCGTTTGATGATGATAAATTAAAAGTTGTTGTTCGAAATTTTGATTTTGATTTTGATTTTGATTCGATAAACAAGAATATGTTCGATTGGCACCGTCAATAATCAATGTTAACATTTGAATGGATTCCGATTGACGGGCACCGGTCGTTTGACAAGTCAAACGGGACGATGACGTCTGGGTTATGTTAATTAAACATTCGTAATCGTCCAAATAGGCGGCAATATTCGATCCAATATTTAAATATTTGCCAATGATTGATAATTTGGTGCCGCCACTTTGTGGTCCCATTGCCGGATACAAACCCTCCAGTTTAATGTCCTTGTACTGGAATTGAACGGTGGATTCCGTGAAACCCGCATCATTACCGACCTTAATCGGTGCTTGTAATTCCATGGGTACGGCACCCGTTCGACATTCAATTTTAACGGAAATTTCATAATTTACCAATTCGCAGGGTACATCACCGATACGAATTTTACCACGGACATCATCCTCACGGATACCTAAATTACTACCTTCGATTGTTATCAGGGTATCGCCTTCAATTGGACCGCTCAACGGTTTTATCTTTAAATAAATAAATCAAAAACAAAAACAAAAAAAATTAATCATGAAAATCTTCGGAAATCTTCAATTTTGAGCAAATCCGTCCAAGGAAATCTATCCTAATATTTTATGGAGTTGCTTTACAATACATTTTGGAGGTCTGTGAACGATTTCCGAATGGATTCGTTAAAGAATTTCCAAGAAATCCCATTCAGAAATCGATTTTTATAGAAAATTTTCCATATAAAAATCATGAAAATCTTCGGAAATCCTCAATTTTGAGCAAATCCGTCCAAGGAAATCCATCCTAATATTTTACGGAGTTGATTTACAATACATTTTGGAGGTCTGTGAACGATTTCCGAATGGATTCGTTAAAGAATTTCCAAGAAATACCATTCAGAAATTGATTTTTATAAAATTTTCCATATAAAAATCATGAAAATCTTCGGAAATCCTCAATTTTGAGAAAGTCCGTCCAAGGAAATCTATCCTAATACTGTATGGAGATGATCTACAATACATTTAAAAGATCTGGGAACAATTTCCGAATGGATTCGTTAAAGAATTTCCAAGAAATCCCATTCAGAAATTGATTTTTATAAAATTTTCCATATAAAAATCATGAAAATCTTCGGAAATCTCCAATTTTGAGCAATTCCGTCCAAGGAAATCTATCCTAATATTTTACGGAGTTGATTTACAATACATTTTGGAGGTCTGTGAAAGATTTCCGAATGGATTCGTTAAAGAATTTCCAAGAAATCCCATTTAGAAATTGATTTTTATAAAATTTTCCATTTAAAAAATCATGAAAATCTTCGGAAATCCTCAATTTTGAGCAAATCCGTCCAAGGAAATCCATCCTAATATTTTACGGAGTTGATTTACAATACATTTTGGAGGTCTGTGAATGATTTCCGAATGGATTCGTTAAAGAATTTCCAAGAAATCCCATTCAGAAATTGATTTTTATAAAATTTTCCATTTAAAAAATCATGAAAATCTTCGGAAATCCTTAATTTTGACCAAATCCGTCCAAGGAAATCTATCCTAATATTTTCCGGAGTTGATTTACAATACATTTTGGAGGTCTGTGAACGATTTCCGAATGGATTCGTTAAAGAATTTCCAAGAAATACCATTCAGAAATTGATTTTTATAAAATTTTCTATATAAAAATCATGAAAATCTTCGGAAATCCTCAATTTTGAGCAAATCCGTGCAAGGAAATCTATCCTAATACAGTGTGGAGATGATCTATAATAAATTTAAAAGGTCTGGGAACGATTTTTGAATGGATTCGTTAAAGAATTTCCAAAGAAATCCCATTCAGAAATTGATTTTTATTGAAAATTTTCCATATAAAAATCATGAAAATCTTCGGATATCCTCAATTTTGAGAAAGTCCGTCCAAGGAAATCTATCCTAATATTTTAAGGAAATGATCTCCAGTACATTTAAAAGGTCTGGGAACGATTTCCGAATGGATTCGTTAAAGAATTTCCAAAGAAATCCAAGTCAAAACTGTATTTTTATTGAAAATTTTCCATTTTAAAAAATCATGAAAATCTTCCGGAAAATCCTCAATTTTGAGTAAGTCGTCCTTTTGAGAACGGAGAAACTTATGCTAATATTTTTTTATTTTTTTAGTTTTTTTTAGTAACTTACCATATCAATGCGTGGCCGTGGACATTCCATTGGATGAACGCCGGCAGCCGCCGCAATACACGTTTCATTGAATACACACGAATTCGTACACCAAACGCATTGATACTTTGGTTGTCGTGTAACGCACAAACTACAATCGGCATGCTCACGATGTGATCCTAAAATATCACATTTGTATAATGTTATCGTGACCGTATCAATGTAATGATTACGATTCCAATTGATGTCGACGCGTGCCTCGTACTCGTTGGTGGCCGCCTCGTACGTGTACGGTGTCCGTTCACAAACAATCCATTTATTGGATTCGACACGGGCGGGCAAAATCATATGAGCCGATTCAATATTAACAATACATAAAAATCCCGTGTGAACACTTTGCGGACGCGGTAAATGTTCGATTTCCAAACGGATTTCTTTCGGTACTTTATTTGGTAATAGAATTTGGGGTTGTTGCGATTGCGACGATTGCGATTTTGGTCGTCTAACATGCGGACAAAATTCTTCATCGCCCACAATTACATTTTCCGTGTTACGGCATTGCGTCGTATTAAATACACATTTATTATCGTAAATACACCAATTGCAATTCCATTCGCTGCGTACGCAATTCCGACAAATCTCGTGACGTGAACAATCGAAAAATGAAAAACTACGCGATACAAAATCTTTATTGGTCTCCGAACTGCGGACGCTCAACGGAACCCGAACATGATCGGTATTCGGACCGATTCGCGGTCGTTGTTCAATTGGCGGTGTCCGACACAATAATCCATTTTCCATGACAATTGCGTCGATCGGCGGCGTTCCATTTCCGAATACACATTTATATTTGGCATTTTGCGGTAATTCCGGTAACGTTCGGATGATCAATTGAACGGAAATCATTTGATTGATTGGTATCTTATCGGGCAACACACTTTCGAAATCAATGCACTGTTGACCGGTGCCCAATGAAAGCCATCGCGATGCACTCGTATCCTTTTGACATGCACTTCGGACCGTACAACGTTTTTCCAGCGAACACCAACCACAAAATGGGTCACGGGATTCCAAGCAGCTGGAACAATTTGTATAGGCGGCGCAATGTTCAACGCGTAATTTAGTTATCTGTGAATGAAAAACAAATTATTAACTCACCCCCCCCCCGGCTCTGTCACAGTCTCCAATTTTCCACTTACCCTTTTCTCTGACAAAACATACAAATAATCTTGTTTGGGTGACATCATCGTATCGGGTAATATCGGATGGCCGGGATCCACTGGAATGCGTTCGCCGTATTCACCGGGATTCGTACCGGAGATGATCACCCGTTTGATGTCACCATTTTCGGTGCCCAAAAAGGCCAGTGTGTGGGGGCCGGTTTGAGCGGCCGTAATCGATGTGATCGATTCATTGTCAAATTGAAAAATGGCACGACCGACAATCGGCGCCACTCCGCTGATTTTCAATCCAACATGACAAAAATTGTAAATGTTTCCGATTGACTGCGCGATGATGATGATAATGATGATGATGATGATGGTGAAGGGTGGGCGTGCGGCAGAGCAGAGCAGGTCCGGACCGGGCATGGAAATGAAATAATTTTTTTTGATTAAAAATTTTTTTTTGACAAACAACATCTTTCAGGGAAAATTTTCAATTTTAGGCGACTTGTCCAAGGAAATCTATCGTAATACTGTATGGAGATGATCTACAATACATTTAAAAGGTCTGGGAACGCTTTCCGAATGGATTCGTTAAGGAATTTTCCAAAGAAATCCCATTCAGAAATCGATTTTACACCGTCTGAACCGTCCCGAAGATACCGAAACAGGAAGTTTTTTGAGTTCGGAAACCCCGACAATCCGGAAACTTGGGACCTGGGGGGGATTGAACGGAACCTAAAGCATCCGTAGAACCCAAAAACCCAGTCCCAGTCCCAGGCTATCTCAGATATTCGAAAAAGGCTACAAAAGGATTGTCTTTTCGTCCAAACGAAAAGAAGACCAGAAGAAGGAGATTACCTTTTTACTAGTCAGTGCAAAGGGCAATTTGGCTGAAGCTGAAGCCAAGAAATCTTTTGTGGTAAAAAATGTCGAGATCGACCCAGTGACGCTCCCGGCGTCAAAAAGGGCGCGATCCGACAACTCAACACCCAAAAAAAAAAAAAAAAACTGACCACATTAAAAGGAGATGTCCAGGTGAAATCTCAAGGGGATAAGCCCATCTACAGCTACCAAGGTCAGTCACACTGTAGCGATCATTCACACGGGACTATCCCATAATAAAGATTATCGAAACCGGGCAAATGAATGCGATCACGGAGTGGTGCCCGAAGTTCAACGGTCTTACAATGAAAAATCTGGCTGAGTTTTGCAGCATACTGATGCTTCCATGATGCAGGGACGGCCGCTCAAAACAGCTGAAAACATCAATTGCAAAGATTCAAATGTTGAATGGCTAATGGCAACTTTAAGGTCATTAGACGAAGCCGATCTGATCTCGGCCAGGTCAAGTACATTTTATTTGTATTTGGGAAAATTGTCAAAACAAGGACCTGTGGTAAAAAAGTTAGAAAAGGCACCTTCAGAATTCAGAACATATCCCTCATAGGAATAGTAAAACTGTAAAATAGTTGTTTCAAGGAAAGACAGGGAGAAAGACGCATGACGCTTATCGTGTGTCGGTAAGCCACAGCCCGTTCACAAGAACTCGTACGGGTCCCGAATTGAATCTGAATTGAATGTTTGGATTTGCCACGCAGCCAAAACAGCCTCAAAGAGGGGGGGGGAGGGCTGAGCATTAGACGAAGTGGTCAAAGGTGCACCAAACGCAGGCGTCTCTGTCTGTGGAACAAAATCCCTTGTTCCAACAATCCTATCCTAAAAAAACCCAAACCCAACGCTCCAAAAACCCTTGGGAAAACCTCCCCACAGTTCCAAATTCAAATCCATATCCAAAGTCTATTCCCTCAACATCCACAGAGCAAGAGCATCCACAGCGATCTCAAAACCGCACGTGCACGTGCACCAAAGGTCAACGAAACAAAACGAAACATGGCAGGGGGGCGGCGCGGAAGAGAGAAAGCACCTAAAGACCGATGGCAGGCCATCTTACTACCTTTCAGGGTAGTGCAAATCAACCTGCACAAAAAATCCACAGCTGCAGGCCACAACCAACCTTTGCATGAATGCTATTTAAGGCAAAAAGGGTGTTTTTTGCCTGGTTTTAATACAGCAATCCACACGTTTCCAAATTGGGAAACGGTGCTAGGTCTGCCAAAATGGGGAAAATCAGGTACAGTAATATACAAACCGCGAAAATATAGAAGCGCCAATAAGGACTGCAAATATTATGCAATCCTAGATTAAATATTTTTTGTTCTATATAAATGAATTGATTTCCGCAGGGACATATTACCAAAAACGTGCCCATTAAGAAGTTAGGATGCCAAAAACCCGCACATCATCAATTTTGCCGCCTCGTGCTAGTATCCCCGCGGGAGACGAAAAAGAAGCTCCCAAATCAAAAAAAAAACACAAGGCTTTGTGGCATACTGCCTAGACCACAAAAAGCAAAATATATCATGGTGGGATGCGCGATGCAAATACGCACCATATAACTTGGGGCAGTACAAATACCAACACGAGCGGTTCATGGACCTTAGAAGAAGATTTGTGCTAGATGTAACAAGCGTCGGTTGTAGTCGGATCTTAAGTCACCGGCGTTTCTGTTGGAATGGCGCAGGGGTCTAAAGAGACTATATCTCACTATCTCACAGACCGACGGATGTTTATCACGATTTGACATTTTGTGCATCGCTCCAGGAAGTGAAGAAATCCGAAGACAAATCCGAAGAAGTCCAAAAAAAAAACTCTTCTAATTATAATAATGGATATGGATAATGGATAATGGAACTATAAAAAGATCTATAAAAGTAGTTGTGAATTTGAAAACACGGCGCAATGTGCCATGGTGTCATGGTTAAAGCTCGCTCTCCAAAAAAATTGAGGCAAAAAGGCCCGGGATAACTTTAATAGCAGGGCCAAAAAATGAGAGATAACGACTGGGACTGGGAGGGGCTTACCGGGCGTAATTTTCCCTCATGACAAATATAACACGCGCAGAGACTAAGAACAAGAAGAAGAAGAAGAAAAAAATCTGGTATGACTTATGGTTCTGAAAAACGCTTCCAGGCCAAAAAAAAAAAACACCTGTAACAAGAAGCACGTATTGGTATTGGCCACAGGTGGTAAGGTAAGGTAAGAAAGGGGCGGGGGGTGGGGCTAAAAATTTATCATCTTATTATCAACTCAACTCATCATAAGATATTTTAACAATATAAATTGTGATATGTTCAAATTCATTTCTATTCCCAATAACACGATACAGGATGATTTGTATCGTGAGAGCTCCTCGGTCCTCGGTCGTGGGATGGGATCAGGAAATAATGCAATTTCTATTGCATAATAAAAATGAAACCGTGAATTATTGAGGATTGAGGTATGGAAGAAGAAAGCCGTGGAACTGGAAATTGAATGGAAAATTGGGATGTGTCAAGGGATTGGGTGAGGTATTGGAAAAAAAGCAAAGGCAGTGGTTTTTGGTAAAAGGGGGGTGGTGGAACAGGAGGAGCAATGTTGGAGGGAGATCCACACAGCAAAAGAAGGAAGAAAGAAGGGGCGGAGTGATATAGTGATATATTCGAAGCTGCTGGAATGGGGCACGTTTACTTGGATGGAAATTTGGTGGATGGTGAAATGAGGGCAATATTGCGGGCCGGCAAGGGCAGAGGGGGGCGGGGGATTGTATAGGGGGATAAATGCTAGACGATGGGGGACAGTGGAAAATTAATTGAAGGTGCACGTTATCTAATAGGAATGAATGGGAGAGTGTGTGGCATTTTTTAGGAGTTTGCCCGATGCTGAGGGAGGTTTTTGGGAAGAAATGGTTGGGCGTTAACGAAGGAGGTATTATCGGGGAGTATTAAGGGGGGGGGGGGGGTTTGAAGGGTTGAAAACAGGCTGTGTGTGAGTGGAAATTTTGTAGAAACATTTATAATGGAATTGAAAAGTTATAGAAGCGAATGGCGGGTAATGGAGTAAAATGGGTAAGGAATTGGACTCCAATTGGCGGCAACGGTGTCGTGAGTGACCATGTCGTGAGAAGCATATGATGTTGAGAAGAAGAAGTTTTTAGGGCTAACATAACAAACCATTTTGCTGCGAGTAAATCCCAATTGAATTTATGTGATGGGAATGAATGAGGGATGGGATCCCCGGAAAAAATTCCCCCCAATTTTGCATCAAAAAACCTCCAGAAGATCCAAAAATTTCTAGTCAATTTCGGTCAGAACAGAACAGAACCGCGGATATCTCTCCAATTTATAATCCCTTGGATTCGTATTGGATGGGAGCGGAGCGCTTCTGCTGATGGGATGGGATTAGAAAAAAAAAAAATTTCAAAAAAAACCGTCGGAAAATTTGCAAGGGTGGAGGGGGAGGTTTGAAGGGAAGGGGGGGGGGGGTAACTTACCCCATCTTCGAACTTGTACGAATTTTTCGCAAAAAAAAAAGCTTAGGCTGTTGAAAATTTCCAGGCCTAATCGGTCAGTCTATCGGTAGTTCCGATAGAAGAAAAAGTGGAGAACACGGTTGTCTTGAGTGAGGGACATTTTTGCGGATGATTTTTTTTATCCGGGGTTTTTTTTCTTTTTTTTGGAAAACGATCCTAGTACATTGTAGCATTGTATTGTATATTGAAAATATACGTACTTAAAATTGACACACACGATCCGTGTGGGAGGCGTTACGAGTTTAGAAGGCGCTAGCTAAAAAATGGACCAAAAGAACCACCTAGAATCTAGAATCTATTCGATCGTTCCGTGTGGAATTAGGTCCAAAAATTGCACAGCCCCAGAACCCACCACCGCCAAGAACTCTACCGGCTTCATCAAAACGGCCTGGAACAAAATGCCAATGCCAATGCAAGGGGGGGGGGGGGGGCGAGGACAGAAAGAGAGCAGGACAGAATTGGCTTTTACTTACGCGGTGGGCCGCTGACAAAAAAAAACGAAAACGGTTTTTTTTTTTCGATAGAAAATTTCACCGCGGGCTATAAAAACAACAAGGTCATATTCGAATTCGGATACGGATTCAGGGGCGGATTCGGATTCGTTTTTCGATTCCGATTCGGATTCAGAAGCGGATTCGGATTCAGGATTCAAGAATACGGGAAACGGGGTAGGAACTGAACTGAGGCAGCTTTCATCATGGTATTGTCCACACCTCAGGGGCATGGACCATTTATTCCGGACATCTATCGGCGCGTACAAAATGCAAAAGTCCATATCTGCAGTAAAAAATATGTGCAGATTTTGTAAAAAAAAAAAAAAAAAAAAAAAGAGAAGGAGACCTCAGCGGCGGCGACCCATCGAACTCTTCTCTCGAATGATGTGTCTGATACTTTGAGAGATAAAAGACTTCTGCACACAGACACAGACCCAGGCGTTAGGGAAAAAGACGATAACGGAGATTTTCTAAAACGAAAACATCTCCGGAGACAATTTGCTAAAGTTGATTGCAGAATTATAAATCAGAAAATTTAGGGCGTAAATTTAGCTCATTAACATGCGCCGAGGGGGGGGGGGGGGTGGGTTTGAGTTGGTAGGACGTCAACTTAGTTGTTGTCGGACGGGAATTCCCGACACCTTGTCCGTAAACGGATTCCGAGTAAAACTATCCAAAAAAAAAAAAGCTTAGACTGTTGAAAATTTCCAGGCCTAATCGGTAGTTCCGACAGTAGAAAAAGTGGAGAACACGGTTGTCTTGAGCGCGGGAAATTTTTGCGGATGATTTTTTTTATGCGGGGTTTTTTTTTTTTTTTTGGAAAACGATCCTAGTACAGTAGCATTGTATTGTATATTGAAAATATACGTACTTAAAATTGACACACACGATCCGTGTGTGAGGCGTTTCGAGTTTAGAAGGCGCTAGCCAAAAAATGGACCAAAAGAACCCCCTAGAATCTAGAATCTATTCGATCGTTCACGTTCAGGGGGGGGGGGGGGAATTAGGTCCAAAAATTGGGGATGTAAAAATTTAATAGAGGTACACAACCGTTCCCTTCCAGGTATAATACACAACCACCTCCCCCGAAATGCACAGCCAAAAGGACGAAGAAGTCACCATAAATAAGGGGATAGAGCTGGCTGGCCCAAAATAAAATCACTGTCATGCCAGATCATGTGCGGTTGTCCGGTACACACAGAAGGCAGTACGGACGATTGCCCCCGTTCCTGCGGCAATCGTCCGTACTGCCTTCCGTGTGGCCTGGCAAGGTTTCAACTGGCCTGGCAAAGTTTCAATAAACATAGTCAGAACATGGTCAGTCAGTAAAAATACGCGGTGTGGACGTGTGCTGCTGCCATCTCGAGATGAGCACGCAAACAGAAACATGTCTCCATGCATCTAAACAGGGGGATACAAAAACAATGAGATATATATATATCAGGAAATCAGCAGGCGGCGCCGTGCTTGATGATGAACCAATGTTTAAGTCAAACCGAAATAATAGAGATGGTTGTTTGTAATAAAAATCTTAACAACCAGCGTCAGGCCCAGCGGAACAAACTCCGAATACTGCGCAGGAATCAGAGGTCTATAATATATATATATATATATATAGAGGTCAATTATCTGGACGGGCGAGGACGGCATTCGCATTCGCGGGACCAGAACCCACCACCGCCAAGAACTCTACCGGCTTTATCAAAACGGCCTGGAACAAAATGCCAATGCCAATGGAAGGGGGGCGAAGACAGAAAGTGAGCAGGACAGGACACGGTGGACCGCTGACAAAAAAAAAACGAAAACGGTTTTGGCTGAAGTACAGTTTAGCGGACCTTGAGCTAGGACATTGGGGATACCGCCAATCGCAATCGAAAGCCTATGTTGCACACAAACAAAATAACCGTTATCATTTTTTGGTGGTCACGCCCCCCCCCCCCCTTCCGGAGATGGGGGGGGGGGGGGTCAAAGTTTAGTTTTTTTTTTTTAGATCCTGATTTGTGACGCAACCTGACGGGTGATTTTCAAAAGTAGTAGATATTCAAAATAAAGGTATTTTCATTGTCGTCTTTCATTTAAAACAACCCCGGAATAAATCGGAAGTATATAGGGGTCAGGGGGGGAGGGGGTGGGAAAAAATGGTTTTTTTTTACATTTTTGGAGGTGGAACCGGTCTGTAAAGGGTTAAATGAATTTTCCCAGGGGGCAAATTAAAGCTAAATGTAAGATGCAACCAACCCCCCTTGAGTTCATTAACCCATATATGGCCGGCCGTGACACCGTGACTCGTTTCGTATCACGGTTTTTTTTTCGATAGAAAATTTCACCGCGGGCAATAAAAACTACAAGGTCATATTCGAATTCGGATACGGATACGAATTCAGGGGCGGATTCGGTTTGCGAATCCAGGATTCAAGAATTCAAGGGATCAAGGAATCAAGAATTCAAGAATACGGGAAACGAGGGAGGAACTGAGGCAGCTTTCATCATGGTATTGTCCACACCTCAGGGGCATGTACCATTTATTCCCGACATCTATCGGCGCGTACAAAATGCAAAAGTCCATATCTGCAGTAAAAAATATGTGCAGATTTTGCAAAAAAAAAGAGAAGGAGACCTCAGCGGCGGCGGCAACGGCGGCAACGGCGGCTCATCGAACTCTTCTCTGGAATGATGTGTCTGATGCTTTTATGAGATAAAAGACACAGACGCTTCTGCACACAGACACAGACACAGACCCGGGCGTTGGGGAAAAAGACGATAACGGAGATTTTCTCCGGAGACAATTTGCTAAAGTTGATTGCAGAATTATAAATCAGAAAATTTAGGGCGTAAATTTAGCTCATTAACATGCGCAGGGATGGGGTTTTTTTTTTTTGTTGTTGGACGGGAATTCCCGACACTTTGTCCGTAAATGGATTTCCCTTACAACCAACAAAAAACAATTCTCGCCCAAAAAATCCACGTAAAACTATCCAACAAAAAATCAAAAATATTTATGATTAAATTTTTTTTTGTACTCACCCCCACCACCGGACATTTACCATCGTTGATCGTTCCCGAAATATATCCCAAATTTCGATCTTTTATGCTGCCATTAAAGCACATGTGAATATTTTCCGTAAAAATATCTTCAATTTCTTTTAAACTGTACAGGCACATTGCCGATTTCATTTGTGGTTCTTTTGTTATCTCTTTGGCCGGTGAAAATACGGTTATTAATATTTGATCATCCCGTTTGATGCCCAACTGTTGACCCAATCGTTGACCGGCCATCGTAATCTTAGCATCCCGTAAAATATTATAATTTTTATTATCCCATTTATTTTCGCATTTCAATGTGATTTCCGTATAACTGTCGTAATTCGGATCGTTAACACAAATGCGTGCCAATCGCGTTACATAACCGGCTTCTTCGGCCAAATGCGATTTCTTTTGGACCACCACAAAGTACGCGTAATCCGAACTATTGAAACCGTACAAATAATCGACCAGAAAATGATCACGATATTTTACATCAATATTTAAATTCGATTGTTGTATGGAATATTCAGCGTAATTCAAATCGTCCAGTTTACGGGATGAAATTGCGGGAACATCATGACGATAATCACCGACATTCGTGAACGTCGTACCCACATACAAAATATCTTCTTTTTTCCATGATGTGTACCGTGATGGGCCAATGAATGCGTACGTTGTTGCCGTTTGATCGTTAGCCGCCAACGGAATATCCACATATTTCGGTTGATTTGGAAATGATTTTAAATTATATAATTCACATGAACCTTGACGAATGCTACCGCATGCAATTAATTGACCGGAATTAATTGTATTTGTAGATTTTGTAGCCGATGCCGATGAAGAAGCGGATGCCGTTGACATTGTTGAATGTTGTTGTTGTTGTTGTGCCATTAACGTATGATGTTGATGATCATTTAATGTTGATTGAGTTCCTGTCGATGAATGATGATTATTATTGAAGCCGATACCGCCGCCACCGCCGCCACCGCCGCCACTTCCACTTCCACTTCCACTTCCACCTCCATCTTGATTTATTATTAATATTTTATTATGATTATTTGTTTCGATTGTTTCAATGTCATCTGAGCATCCACCCGAATGACATTGTGGACTATCAGCTTTTGGACCGGTTACCGCAACATTTAATACATTTAAATTGTCATCAAATTGTATAATACGATTTGTTGCACCGGCATAATACATAAAATGTTTACGATCAAATGTTAAATGGGTAAAAAATGAACCATTTTGTAATTGATATTGTGAAATGATAAATTGTTTCAATTGTGATGATGATCCGGATATAGATTTTATTTGTTGATTTGATGATGATGATGATGATGATGATATTAATTGAGCGGCTGTAATCATACCATCACCACCACCACCACCACCACCACCACCATTTGATTCAATTGCGGCAACGGTTCCGGCTCCGGTTAATGCCGCCGCCGCTGCTGCTGCTGCTGCTGATGCCGATGTTGATGATGATGTTGCCGTAGCTGCCGTTGTTGTTGTTGTTGTCGCCGCTGCTGTGACTGTTGTCGCTGCAGCTGCTGCTGTAACTGTTGACGCAGCCGCAACAGCCAAAATTGTTGTTGTTGTTAATGTAATTGTTGCAAAGGTTGCTAAAAATTTTGTTAATTTAAATGAATAACAGACAGATAATAATGATTTTGATGTTGATGACGATCGGATATTCATTTTTAATAATAATTGTAATTGTTGAATAATGAAAATGACGACGTCGGCGGCTGTTGATGCGGATCCGGCTGTTACTGTTGCTGCGGATCTGACTGATGTTGATTTTTTATTTTGCTGATTGTCGTTAATTGGAAATTGATTTATTTGTTCTGATTGGTTGTTGTTGTTGTGGTCGTCGTTGAGGATTGTTTCATTGGATTGTTCTTGACGTAGATGTCGCTGTCGACGCCGTTGATTTCGTTGATTTTTTAATCGATTTATTTTATATCGAATCAATTGCTGTTGATTATTGACTTTTTTGGTTTTATGATGATTTTTATTATAATAATAATATAAATAATAATAATAATATAAATAATAATAATAATAATATTGTTGTTGTTGTTGTTGTTGGTTTTGTTGTTCTTTTTGTTGTTGTTGTTGTTGTTTATGGAATTTTAATAATAATATTGATGTATTATTCAACAGAGGTATTATTAAAAATATTATTAATAATAGGACGGACATCGTTTTTGTTTATTCGTTTTTTTCGTTTGTTTGTATTTTTTAAGGTTATGTTTTTAAATAATAAAATAATTGACTTAATTTTTCATTTGAATTGTCGGCAGTTTCGGATTTTTTTATCTGTTAAAATATCTGAAAATATGATGGAAAAAAAAAAAAAAATACAAAAAATCATTTAATAAAATCTTTGAAGAAATGAATTTTAAATAAATTTTACCATGGAATTTTTCTGGAAAATTCCATGGTGTATTTTTTTTTTTTTTAATGATATTCTTAGCAGATTTAAAATGCAATGCAGATCAATTGATGGTTTTTATCATAGTATAATTTTCATAAAACGGTTTCATAACCTTTTTTTTATGGGTTTCGGATTCGGGTGCGGATTCAGCATTGATAGATTCAAAGATTTAAAACAGATACAAAAAGATTCAAAAACATTCAAAAAGATTCAAAAAAGATTTTAAGAATTCAAAATTTCAAGAATTGAAGATTTCAAGATTTCGACATTTCAAGCAAGAATTCAAAGGATTTCAAAAGATTTCAAGATTTCAAGAATTCCAAGGATTTAGATTTAGATTCGGATTCACATGCGGATTCAGGATTTGGATTCGGCTACGTATTCGTATTTCGATTCAGATTCGGATTCGGAGATGCTGATTTGGATTCGGATTGCGAATTCAAAGATTCAAAGATTCAAAAAAGATTCAAAGGTTCAAAGATTCAAAGATTCAAAGATTCAAAAAAGATTCAAAGATTCAAAGATTCAAAAAAGATTCAAAGGTTCAAAGATTCAAAAAAGATTCAAAGGTTCAAAGGTTCAAAGATTCAAAGATTCAAAAAAGATTCAAAGGTTCAAAGATTCAAAGATTCAAAAAAGATTCAAAGATTCAAAGATTCAAAGATTTAAAGGTTCAAAGGTTCAAAGGTTCAAAGGCTCAAAGATTCAAAGATTCAAAAAAGATTCAAAGATTCAAAAAAGATTCAAAGATTCAAAAAAGATTCAAAGGGTCAAAGGTTCAAAGGTTCAAAGGTTCAAAGGTTCAAAGGTTCAAAGGTTCAAAGGTTCAAAGGTTCAAAGGTTCAAAGGTTCAAAGGTTCAAAGGTTCAAAGGTTCAAAGGTTCAAAGGTTCAAAGGTTCAAAGGTTCAAAGGTTCAAAGGTTCAAAGGTTCAAAGGTTCAAAGGTTCAAAGGTTCAAAGGTTCAAAGGTTCAAAGGTTCAAAGGTTCAAAGGTTCAAAGATTCAAAGATTCAAAAAAGATGCAAAGATTCAAAAAAGATTCAAAGATTCAAATATTCAAGGATTCAAGATTCAGATTCGGATTCAGATTCGGATTCAGATGCGGATTCGTATTTCGATTCAGATTCGAATTCCGGATTCCGGATTTAAGATTCAAGATTCAGGATTCAGATTCGCATGCGGATTCAGGATTCGGCTACTACGACTAGGATTCAGGGTCTGATTCGGATTCAAGAATTCAAGAATTCAGAATTCAAGGATTCGGACTCGAATGTGAATGCGAATTTCGATTCGGCTCCGTTTTAGCGTTTTATTGATGGATTGTTTTTTTTTCTGATGTAATTTCCTTTTATTTTCTGTAAACTCTGTCACACATAACCAATTTTGAACCCCATTAACCGCTTTCAGTATAAATTTCCCTTTTAAAAATGAAAAAAAAAAAAAAAAATTTCATACAAACTTTGCCCCTCCCTCCCTCCCCTCCTGGACGAAGAGGTTGGGGCGCCACCTAGTCCCGGAACTAAAGTTGCTTGGTTTGGGCCTCCCCTCCATTTCAGGTACTAAAATTTAAAATCGGAGGGGGGGGGGACTCTTTGACGTTTTGGGAATTTTGAAATTTTCAAAACTCCCCCCTGCCTCACGTATAGGGGGGGGGGGAGCCTAAGTCCCGAACAAAAGTTTCATGAGGGGTGGTCAAGATTTCAATATTTCAAGATTTCAAGAATTCAAAATTTCATGAATTCAAGATTTCAAGATTTCAAGAATTCTAAGGATTTAGATTTAGATGCAGATTCGCATGCCGATTCAGGATTTGTATTCGGCTACTGATTCGTATTTCGATTCAGATTCGGATTCGGAGATGCTGATTTGGATTCGGATTGCGAATTCAGGATTCAAGAATTCAAAGATTCAAAGATTCAAAGATTCAAAGATTCAAAGATTCAAAGATTCAAAGATTCAAAGATTCAAAGATTCAAAGATTCAAAGATTCAAAGATTCAAAGATTCAAAGATTCAAAGATTCAAAGATTCAAAGATTCAAAGATTCAAAGATTCAAAGATTCAAAGATTCAAAGATTCAAAGATTCAAAGATTCAAAGATTCAAAGATTCAAAGATTCAAAGATTCAAAGATTCAAAGATTCAAAGATTCAAAGATTCAAAGATTCAAAGATTCAAAGATTCAAAGATTCAAAGATTCAAAGATTCAAAGATTCAAAGATTCAAAGATTCAAAGATTCAAAGATTCAAAGATTCAAAGATTCAAAGATTCAAAGATTCAAAGATTCAAAGATTCAAAGATTCAAAGATTCAAAGATTCAAAGATTCAAAGATTCAAAGATTCAAAGATTCAAAGATTCAAAGATTCAACGATTCAAAGATTCAAAGATTCAAAGATTCAAAGATTCAAAGATTCAAAGATTCAAAGATTCAAAGATTCAAAGATTCAAAGATTCAAAGATTCAAAGATTCAATGATTCAATGTTTCAATGTTTCAATGTTTCAATGATTCAATGATTCAATGTTTCAATGATTCAATGATTCAATGATTCAAAGATTCAAAGATTCAAAAAAGATTCAAAGGTTCAAAGGTTCAGAATTCGGATTCCGATTCGGATTCGTATTTCAATTTAGATTCGGATTCGGATTGCAAATTCCGGATTCAGGATTCAAGAATTCAAGGATTCGGACACGAATTCGAATGCAACCGCGAATTTCGATTCGGCTCTCGCCCGTTTTAGCGTTTTATTGATTGATTGTAGTTTTTTTTTTCTATATTTTCTATACATTCTGTCAAATAAGTACCCGGAAATTCTAATTTTAAATTTTCCCGCTGAGAATATTTCAAACATTTTTTTTTATTTCCCTAGGTTGGCACAACTGTCAGCAACTATTCTGTCAACTATTGTTATTGCTGTGTGTCATTTAGTTTTATTTACGGCGTCGTTAGGAACAAGTCAACAACCTTTTGTGTGTGCGTTGCGATTTTCACTATGGATAAAAAATATCGAACAAAGAGTTTGTGTGAAATTTTGTGTTTCTTGAAACGAAATTTCTTGTGCCAAAACGTTGGAATTGTTGAAAAAAAAAAACATTTGGTGATTTAACCATGTCGAAAACTCAAGTTTACGCGATTGGTCGTTCAAATCGTTCAAAGAAAAGGGGCGAGAAGAAGTCCTGAACGATTTGCCACGTTCAGGACGGCGGCCTGCGACCTCTTCAACTGAAGAAAACGTCGTCGTCGAAAATAAAGGAAATGGTGCTCGAAAATCAATCGTCATTATAGTTTGCTAGAGATAACCCAAGAAATGAACATCGGTCTCATGAGACCACCGCTCGTCATATTTTGGTTAATTTTTTTTGGGTATGCGGAAAGTGGCAGCGCGATTGATGCCAAAAGATCTGAATTTTCTTCAAAAAGTGAATCGCAGTAAGGTGGCTACAGAAGACATGCTTGAACGCGTAAATTCCGATCCAAAACGTTCATCCATCATAACTGGTGACGCATCATAACTGGTGACGAGACATGCATGGGTTTTGCGAGTACGACATGCGCAAACAAGTCAACAATCGTCGGAATGGCGCGCCAAAAATGATCCGAAACCGAAAAAAACCGCGCCAAAGCAAATCGAAAATCAAGGTGATGCTGACCGTTGCTGACCTGCTTCGATATTCGTATGGTGTTGTTCATTCGGAATTCTTACCGGTGGGCAAAAAAACCGTCAATAAAGAATATTATCTCTTGGCGGTTATGAGAGGCGTTTGAGAGAGAATGTTCGTCGTCGTCGCAAAAGACCAGATTTGTTTTGCGGAACAACAGTTGGATTTTTCACCACGACGATAATGCACCAGCGCACAAAGCAAATCATTGTGAACGAGTTTTTGAACAAAAATTCAACAAATATCATCGAACAAACCACCGTACTCTCCAGATATGGCCCCGTGTGACTTTTTTTGCTGTTTCCGAAACTCAAATTACCACTTCGTGGTGGAATGCTCCGTTTTGAGAGCATTGAAGACATCAAAACTAATTCACAACGAGAACTGAAGGCCATCCCGAAATATAGCTTTAAAAAATGTGTTTCGATGATTGGATTGTTCGATCGTTGGAAGAAGTGTATTGCCTCAGAAGGGGCCTATTTTGAAGGGGATATAATAATAAATTTAGATGATTAGCTAAGTTGTTTGTGTTTAATTTCAAATTATTTATTTATTAATTTTTATAATTTTTGAATAATTTTATTACCGGGTACTACTTATTTGACAGAATGTAAGTCAAAGAAAATATATAAGTCAAAATTCAACAAAAAAAATATTGCGCCCGGTTATTTTGTATTTTATTTTGCATGAACCGCATGCAGTTTACGGTGCAATGAAACAAATATACACGACATAATATTATAACGACAATTAAAAAAAAAAAACCCCCTAAAGGAAAATTGACTAAAAAAAAAAACCACCCCAACCCCATTCCCTCATTCATTTCAAAATTAAATAATAAGCAAAATTTGCGAATTTCAATGGGAATGAATAAAAAGAAATAGTTATAAAAAAAAAAAAAATTAAAAAACCCCCACCAAACCCAAACGCCCCTCTTCAATACACATTTATTTTTTTTTTTTTTGTTTTCAATGGAGGGAAGTGGGCGGAAGGGTTGGAGGATAGTTTTTTTTTTTTCGTTTTTCCTTTATTTATTTGTTTTTTTTTTTTTTTTTTTTTTTTTTTTTTTTTTAGATTTAGATTTAGACAAATTTTCAGCTTTTTCTTTGAATGCCAAAAGCCAAAAGCTCACAAAGAAATTGCATAGAAAACAAAACAAAAAGAATTTCAATTGCTTAAGCCACCAGAACCAGAATAAACGAACAAACCCCACAAACAAAAAACAAAAAAAAACAAAAAAATAGGGGAGATGTTTATACAATTATTATACAATTTGAAATTGAGTCAACTCTCAAAAGTGCGTTAAGCGAAGTACAGCATGATGGAAACATTTAAATGATATGCCAATAAAATCTTTGGCTGAAAAGTGCAATTTATCCCCCCCGAACTTGAAGAGGTTACCTCCCCCCCGACAAACAACATTTGTTCTAGCGTTTTTTGGGTGAGGCGCCCCGTTCGCCCAGGCGGGGGGGGGGGGGGGGTCAAAGTTTGTATGAAAACATTTTTCATTTCCCCTTTCGGGGGGAATTTTATACCGGAAGGGATAAAGGATTACCCCTCATGAAACTTTTGTTCGGCATTTAGGCTCCCCCTAAACGTGGGGCAAGGGGGGGGGGGGGGGGGGGCGACTGTGAATTGTTCACTCGATGGATAACAGAAAGGGAGTAATAATCTTAAGGGCGACGAAGGCGCTGCTGCAGACAGAAGCTATTTATTTCGCTAAATTTGAGCCCAAAAATGGAAATTTGTAAATTTTTAAACACCCCCTGCCCCTTGCATTGGGGGGGGGGGGGGGAGGCCTTAGTGCTGAACAAAAGTTTCAAGGGGGGATGGCCCCTTACCCCTTTCAGTATAAATTTCCCTTTTAAAAATGAAAAAAAAAAAAAATTTCATACAAACTTTGCCTCTCCCCCCCCCCCCCCTCCTGAACGAAGGGGTTCGGGCGCCACCTAGTCCCGGAACTAAAGTTGCTTGGTTTGGGCCTCTCCTCCATATCAGCTACTAAAATTTTAAATCGGAGGGGGGGGGGAAACACTTTTACTTTTTTGGGAATTTTGAAATTTTCAAAACTCCCCCCTGTCCCACGTATAAGGGAGGGTGGGGGGGGGGAGCCTAAGTCCCGAACAAAAGTGTCATGAGGGGTGATCCTTTATGCTGAAAACACAACAAGAGCTTCAGCTTCAACCTCGGCTTCAGCTTCGGCGTTGACACCTTTGTTTATTGAAGTTGAGTCAAACACAATACCTGTGAGCTTTTGCCAGCGTTGGCTTTGATAACCACATAATTATAATATAAATAAAATCATATTTTGAGGTTAAAAGTTGTTACACAAAGTTATCATTGAGTAGAAAATAGATCTACTCGAGCGTTGCTTCAACCTCGGCGTCAGCCGTTCAACTTTGTATTGTGTTTGATTGTATGAAGTCTCATATGTTCTACTTCGCTGTGTGCATAATGAAGTCGGCTGACGCTGAAGCTGAAGCTGAAGCTCTTGTTGTGTTTTCAGCATTACCCCTTCCGATAAAAATTTCCCCCCTAGATACAAACTTTGTCCCCCCCCCCCTCCCTCCTGGGCAAACGGGGCGCCTCCCCCAAAAACGCTAGAACAAAAGTTTGTCGGGGGGGGGGGGGGTATTCCCCTTGATTTCCCCACCCTAAAATTAAATTTCGTGTCTTCGCCCGTAAAGTACAATTTAGCCCTTTATTATTATTATTATTATTATTATTATTATTCTAATTAGCAATGCATGCATGCATGCCGAGGACCACCGAGGACAATTGAATGAATATATTTTTTTGTTTAACTTACCCTCTTTTAAGAAGGAAGCGGAGTCCTATCGTCGTCGTTGTTGTTGTTGTTGTTGTTGTTGTTGTTGTTGTTGTTGTTGTCGTCGGTTTTACTTTACACTATCCCATATTCTTAATAATTAAATATACGATTCCATTAAACAAATCATCAATACCAATACTAATACCAATACAATACAAAAACAACAACAATAACAAAACTTTTGCTGGCTGCTTTGCTGCTGGTTCTTCTTCTTCTTCTTCTTCCTATTCTTGTTTAGAGATTTCCCGAAAAAAAAAAACCAATCCACTGAATTCGACACTGAATCCAAACTGCCAAAAAAAAAGCGCAGCGACGATGTTTAGATCCTCTGCGTAAAGATTTTTTTAACAAAAAAAAAAAAAAAACACCAAAAAACTAACCGCAAAACGAGAGACAAATAACCAACAAACCATACAAATCCGCTGAAAAAAAAAAAAATCCGATTTTCACCAAAAAACAACAACAACAGAAAAAAAAAAACACAAAACACACAAAACGTAAAATTCAGAATCCAAGAATGGATTCCATTTGCTGAATTTACCGTAACAAAAAAAAAAAAATCACTTTTTTTTTTATTCTTCTTCTGTTTTTTTTTTTTTTTCTTTTATTTCTTTTTGTCTGTTTCTTGTGTTTTTTGTTGTTGTTGTTGTTGTTGTTGTTGTTGTTGGAGTTCTGGTTCTGGTTGCTGTATTTGTTGTTGTTGTTGTTGTTGTTGTTGTTGTTGTTGTTGTTATTGAGGTAGCGCACCTAAGATTTTATTTGTTTTTTTTTTTCTTTTTCTTTTCGTTTTTTTTTTTTTTTTGTTGTGTTTTTAATATCCACAAACAAACAAACAAACAAAAAAAACACTTTTATTTTATTTTTTTTTTTATTATTAACAAAAAATTCATAAATTCACAAAACTCCAATAAAAAAAAAAACTCCATTAAAAAAAAAACATAAAAACAAAACGAGAGAAAGAAAATACTTTAAAAAAAAAAAAAAAACAAAAAACACACACAAAACAAATAAAAAAACAATTTTTTTTGCATTTAAGAAAAAAAATTCAAAATATGCCGAGTGCCGCGACCCGCGACGACGCCATGTTTGAAAGAATTTTTTTTTTTTGTTTTTTTTTCGTATATCAAAAAAAAAAAAAAACAATTTTCTACGACGCTGGTTCAATGAAAATAACAACAACAAAACAAATAATAAAAAAAAAAAAAAAAAAAAAACAAAATGGTGGAAGTTAGAAAATAGAAAAGAAGAAAAAGAAGTACGTAAAAAAAAAATTGTTAAAGCGCATGCGGGGAAGGGAAGGAGGTAATAATAATGCCGTGCGTTCAGAGCAACACAGCGTTGTAATGTGATGTGATGTGATGTGATGTGTTGTGTTGTGTATTTCAAATGTTATAAAAGTGCACATTACAACACATAGGTGTACTGAACGCTAAAAGTTAGGTCCCGAGCAGAATTAAAATACGTAGACGTACGCCTGCGTACGCCGAAGTTAAACACTGCAAATTAAATAAGAATGAACACAATAAAAACGTAGACGCACGCCTGCGTACACGTACGCCGAAGTTGACCAAATTTTATCTTCTACGTACGGGCGGCGCATTTTGACAAATATTTTATCTACTGTTCAGAATGGGGGGAATCTCGCACCCACCAAAATGTCTATGTGCGAGATTCCCCAATCCTGTCAGTGAAAGGTAATCTCGCACAAGTGCGAATTTACCCCACTATAGGGTAATTTCGCATTTAAATATTTTAAGTGCGAGAAGCTAATAGACCATTTTCCAAAAAAAATAATGACAGAAAACATAACCTATTTTTCAATCCGTGGGCCAAACATTGGATTTTTTTTTGTTATTTAAATACATATTTCTTTACAAAAATTAAAATTTTTTTGTTAAATTGTGTTTTTTAATGTTTAATTATTAATAAACAATAGTAAAGTAATTGTGATTATGATTATTTAAAAGGGCATTTAGACACATACCGAGTAAATATGCAAGTATATTATATAATTACATATAAATGGTTACAAAAAACATAAATGGTTTCCTAATATCTCTGATATTGTTGTTTTTCTTGAAAATTATGACTTTAAATACTGGGACAGCCAAGAAAATTACATTTTCAAGATATGCGGACAACTGGAAGACATTGAAAAACAATATTAAATAAAATTCATATATTTCAAGAAGATTCGTATTTGATGAACAGTTAATTTCGCAAATTGTTTCTAGTGTAGAAATTTACAATTATATGATAAATAACAAATCACATTATACATCAAGTGAATTTAAGGCATTTAAATCATTGGAAGCATACCGAGTCTATGATGGTGGATGGGTAAAATATTTGTGTGGTAGATATACATCCAATGTATATTGTTTTGGGAAAAGTAATTTTTAGAAATACATGATAGGGTAATCAATGATTTAAATGCCTTAAATGCCTTAAATGATTACTAATCATGAAATTGAAATGCTCATTTAATAATTATAGTATATGTCTTAATAATACACAGGTTCTGCATTCCGATTCGCTGAATTTTAAACCATTTCAAGCTTGCATTCATTTGCCACCATCCCTATCGTCTTCCATTGAACAATTAACAACACAAAACTTAACCGGCATTTTATCACTATTATTATTTTTATACGTTTAATATAAGATAATTAATATTTAAAGTATAAAAATATATTTTGAATTTTAATTGAATTCATTATCAAAAGAATTCTGAAAATAATTAATTAATTGTTTTGTAAAATATTTGAAACAATCAAAACTATTTACATATAAAAATAAAGCATTTATTTATTTGTTTGGCCCACGGATTGAAATTTTTATTTTTATTTTTAATTTTGACAGATAACTTATTATCAGATACCTTATTATCTATTATCTTATTATGGGTTTCGGTTTGATTTTAGATGAGCGAGTACTATTATTAGTGTGCGAGTTGGAATTTAGGTGTGCGAGTAGTAGGATAAGACCGTGCGAGTATGATTTTAAGTGTGCGATTTTGAATTTAGGTGTGCGAGTAGTGGGAAATGACAGTGCGAGTATGATTCTAAGTGTGCGAGTTTGAATTTAGGTGTGCGAGTATAATATTTTGTGTGCGAGTAGTAGGAAATGACAGTGCGAGTATGATTTTAAGTGTGCGAGTTTGAATTTAGGTGTGCGAGTTTGAATTAGTACTCGCTCATCTAAAATCAAACCGAAACCCATAATAAGATAATAAGTTATTAGCTTCTCGCACTTAAAATATTTAAATTTGTGCGAGATTACCCTTTATACCCCCCATTGTGAGCTATAGTGGGGTAAATTCGCACAAGTGCGATATTCCCTAACACCTACGTCTACGTATTTTAATTCTGCTCGGGACCTTAAGCCTCGATTTCTATGAAAATATTTTATTTACCACAAATATGATATTTGTGATATATAAAAAAATGTGCTTTTTCTGAAATTTATTTTGCCTGGATAAAAAAACCGAAATTTAATCATATATACCAATTGCTGTTAAATAATTCCATTTTTTATTAGTTTGTAAATTAACTGGATATTTTATTATTATGAAATTAAATCATAAAAATTAAATAAAATGTAAATAAAATGAAAAATGAATATTGGACAACGGTCAGCCGACGGCAATAGAAGAAAAAATATCAAAGTCCGCCGTCAGTCCGCCGTCCAATATTCATAAAAAGCACCGCCATTGAAATGCATGTATTTTCAATTTGACATTTGCCGTCGTCTGCCGTCGGCATGTCATGAAAAGCATTACTTTAATAAATTAGTTGAGTTTATGTGCGGACTTATTGTGTCCGGACAATATATGCCGATTTTTTTTGTATGTAATTTATGTGCCCAAAATTATTTTATGAACTAAATTGTATGTTATTTATGTGCTAAATTTTTTTCGACGAAAGCATAACCTTCATTTTTATTGTTGTTTTGTGTTTATCGCGTTTTTTTTAGTGTTGGTCGTTTATCATTATTCATTTAATGTCAAGATAAAATTTTTAATTTAATAATTTAATTTATTAATTTCGGATTTAATAATATAAATTCTATATCAGAATGTGAATGAGGTTCTGTTTTAGTCACAAAAGTGGTTGTTTGCATTTATGTGTGTAAAAAAATGGACTTAATAAGTCCGGACTTGAAAAAACCATCTTTTTTTCTGGTTTTCTTTAGTCGACAGAAAAGTTAAAAAACTTTATTTATGTGCGTTATGTCGGACAATTTCAGTCGATTTTTTGGGTCCGACATAACATTATTTTAGGGACATAAACTTAACTATTAACTTTAACCTTTGTTTCCCGTGGGGGGGGGGGGGGGGCGCTCTCCCCGACGGGAATTGTGAGATTTTTTTTTAACACCATTTTTCACACCAGTTTTAACACCATTTTTTTTTAACATTCAATTTTACAAACATACAATTACATACATTGAAAAAAAAACAAAAAAAAATTTTTAAAAAAAGAGAGTGAGTGAAAATTCAAAAAAATATTTTCGCACCTGCGGGTTTTATCGTTTTATGATTTCTTTATATGGTATAAAGGTGCATTTAAACAACTCGTGAACTTGCCGTGTCGTGTCCTCCATTTTTATTCGTACTCAAATATTCGCTTACGCGTTTACACATGACGAATATTCTTCAAAATACTTTCTGTGCATACTTGTCCGAATATTTGTTCGTTGAACGGATTATATGTGTGTGTGTGTGTAACTTTAAATAATGATTTTATTTGTTTTTCATTTTTGTTTGGTTAGATTTATTAATTACACTTAATCAATAAACAAAACCAACAAAACAAATCTAAATGAAAAAAAAAACTGAAATAACATTTTCTAAAAGCACTTACTAACACAGTTTAAATTATGTATACATATATATACTCACTCGCGATTAGTGTAAATAGGTTCACGAGTGGCATTGCGAATACGAAAAAATCGTGTAACTCGCGAACATTTTCCATCAAGCACCGGTAAATTGAAATGATCGTGCGAGCATACGAGTACACGGTATACACACATCGCGATTTATGGCGATGAGAGGATATTCGGCAAGTACACGAGTTGTTTAAATGCACCTTAATATGCACATAGATATTTGTGTGTGTGTTTGTGTGCGTTAAAAGGAAACACTAAACATAAATTTATTGGATTCTCTATTGAAAATATACAACAATGGGTGCCGGTGTAGTATATGATCTGGCAGGGGAAATTTATCTGAGATAACGTTTGTTTTTTGTGAATTTTATGAGGAAAAAGGAATTTTCCTTTTAAAAATTATTTCTAATCGAATGCTAAAACTAATAAATAATTAAATAAAATATATTTTTAAAAGGAACATTCCCTTTTCCTTTTAAAATTCACAAAAAAACAAAAATTATCTCAGATAAATTTTCCCTCCCAGATCATATACTACACCGGCACCCAACAATTAATGGACAGACTAAAATTAAATTCTGATGATGTCTTAAAATTTGACTTAAGAAATTTCTCTTTAGATGGAAATTCTCAATGGATTTTCTATCGAAGGGGATATTCTCAATGGAATTTCTATAGAAAGAAAATTCTCAACGGAATTTTCCATAGAAAGAAATTCTCAATGGAATTTTCCATAGAAAGAAATTGTAACTGGAATTTTCCATAGAAGAAAGAAATTCTCAAATGAATTTTCTATAGAAGGAAATTCTCAATAGATTTTCTATCGAAGGGGATATTCTCAATGAAATTCCTATAGAAAGAAATTCTCAAATGAATTTTCTATAGAAGAAAATTCTTAATGGATTTTCTATCGAAGGGCGAATATTCTCAATGGAATTTCTGTAGAAAAAAAATTCTCAATGGAATTTTCCATAGAAGAATAAGGCAAAGAATTTTTCTAAGAATTTTTCATTTGACGATTTGACGATCCTCTATGAATTTTCCTCTAGCGACCAATGGAAAAATTCATTTATGAATCGAAGGCAATCATTATTCAGCGAAGACAGAATCAGGCAAAAAACATGTACCCGGGGGAACTTATTGCCGGAACAGAACTAAAAATAAATTATTTGGTTTGGTTTTCGGGCTCCAATCCAAAAACAACAACGTCCTTCATATATACATTCTGTCAATTAAGTACCCGGAAATTCTAATTTTAAATTTTCCCGCTGAGAATATTTCAAACATTTTTTTTCCTCCCAGGTTGGCACAACTGTCAGCAACTATTCTGTCAACTATTGTTATTGCTGTGTGTCATTTAGTTTGTTTACGGCGTCGTTAGGTCAACAAGTCAACCTTTTGTGTGTGCGTTGCGATTTTCACTATGGATAAAAAATATCGAACAAAGAGTTTGTGTGAAATTTTGTGTTTCTTGAAACGAAATTCTTGTGCCAAAACGTTGGAATTGTTGAAAAAAAACATTTGGTGATTCAACCATGTCGAAAACTCAAGTTTACGCGATTGGTCGTTCAAATCGTTCAAAGAGGGGCGAGAAGAAGTCCTGAACGATTTGTCACGTTCAGGACGGCGGCCTTCGACCTCTTAAACTGAAGAAAACGTCGTCGAAAATAAAGGAAATGGTGGTCGAAAATCAATCGTCATTATAGTTTGCTAGAGATAGCCCAAGAAATGAACATCGGTCTCATGAGACCACCGCTCGTCATATTTTGGTTAATTTTTTTTGGGTATGCGGAAAGTCGCAGCGCGATTGATGCCAAAAGATCTGAATTTTCTTCAAAAAGTGAATCGCAGTAAGGTGGCTACAGAAGACATGCTTGAACGCGTAAATTCCGATCCAAAACGTTCATCCATCGAACGCATCATAACTGGTGACGAGACATGCATGGGTTTTGCGAGTACGACATGCGCAAACAAGTCAACAATCGTCGGAATGGCGCGCCAAAAATGAGCCGAAACCGAAAAAAACCGCGTCAAAGCAAATCGAAAATCAAGGTGATGCTGACCGTTGCTGACCTGCTTCGATATTCGTATGCTGTTGTTCATTCGGAATTCTTACCGGTGGGCCAAAAACCGTCAATAAAGAACATTATCTCTTGGCGCTTATGAGAGGCGTTTGAGAGAGAATGTTCGTCGTCGCAAAAGACCAGA
This sequence comes from Dilophus febrilis, assembly GCA_958336335.1. Classification (NCBI taxonomy): domain Eukaryota; kingdom Metazoa; phylum Arthropoda; class Insecta; order Diptera; family Bibionidae; genus Dilophus; species Dilophus febrilis. Next base: position 25,200,453 of record OY284473.1, read on the forward strand.
TTTGTTTTGCGGAACAACAGTTGGATTTTTCACCACGACGATAATGCACCAGTGCACAAAGCAAATCATTGTGAACGAGTTTTTGAACAAAAATTCAACAAATATCATCGAACAAACCACCGTACTACTCTCCAGATATGGCCCCGTGTGACTTTTTTTCCTGTTTCCGAAACTCAAATTACCACTTCGTGGTGGAATGCTCCGTTTTGAGAGCATTGAAGACATCAAAATTAATTCGCAACGAGAACTGAAGGCCATCCCGGAATATAGTTTTAAAAAATGTGTTTCGATGAATGGATTGTTCGATCGTTTTAAGAAGTGTATTGCCTCAGAAGGGGCCTATTTTGAAGGGGATATAATAATAAATTTAGATGATTGATAAGTTGTTTGTGTGTAATTTCAAATTTCCGGGTACTTATTTGACAGAATGTATATTTGTGGTAGTTTCTTAATTTGTGGTATTTTACGGTGTCAATACGGTGGTAATTAGCGGCAACCGACCAAGGGCAACCGCAAGGGGAAAAATATCCCCAACACGGTGAAAAAAAATTCGAAAACAAATATATGACCGCGAAAACACATAAAATATCTATTTTTTTTTTTTTTTACGTCTCTTCAGTACGATTTTATTTTTTATTTTTTTTGATGAATACGTCTCTTTATATTTTTACGTTAAGATGCATGTAACCGCATCTTAATTTTTTATGTCAAATTTTTTTTATAGATTTTTTTTTTTTTTTTTTTTTATAGATAATTTTGTGTTGTCTCTTTTTGGCATCCATTTTGAATTGTTTTTTTTCTTGGTTTGTTTGGTTTGTTTGCTTTGTTTCTTCTTTTATTTTTATCGGAAAAAATTTTATGTTGTTGTTGTTGTTTTATTTTGTGTTTTGGATTTTTTTTGTTTTGGATTTTTTTTTTTGTTTTTTTTTAATTTTTTTTTTGGTTTTTTAATTTTTTGTTGATTTAAAAACGTGCAAAATAAAATAAATACAGAATTATTAATTAAACAATACAAAAAAAAAACGTGATATTGAAAAAATTTGCGAAAATTCCTGTTTTTGTTGTTTTCTTTTCTTTTTTTTTGTTTTAAATTAATTAAATAATTATTTTCTGGTTCGTTTTTTCATTATAATTATTGAGTGAATCAATCAATTTTTTTTTTTGTTTTTTGAGGTCAAATCAAATTGAATTTTCCGTCCGTATGGAATAATAATAAAAAATATGGTGATGGTGACGGTGATTAGTTTGGTGGTGATTGGATGAATGCCAAAGAAGAAGCAGCAGCAGCAGCAGCAGCAACAGCAGCAGCCAGTAACAGAGAAAGAGAGGAGCAGCAGAATTACATCAATCAATCGGTGAGTTTTCGGTATCGGTAGATACCGTGGGGTAGATATAAAAATTAGGAATAGGAAAACATATATAGTTAAAAAAAAAAAACCGTAGCAATTGCGGGATCGAAAATATTATACTATAAGAATTTGATTGAGGATTCTCCCCGCAAAAAAAAAAAAAAAAATTTCCACCGCCCCCAAACAAAAATTTAAATCCAAATCACGTGGATTTCTGATTTTGGATTTTGGCAGCGCCAAAAAAAACAAAAAAAAAACAGATCTCTTATCATTCATCATCATCATCATAAATAATCATAAATTTGTTGATGATTTAAATTAGCGAATAAAAAAAACAAACAAACAAACAAACAAAAAAAACGTGCGTGTTTTTGTTTTTGTTGTTGTTGTTGTTGTTTTTTTGTTTTTATTGTGGTTTCTTGTTGTTGTGGTGGTTTTTGCCTTTATCATGCGATGATTTGCTAAAAAAATTATAGATTTTTTTTTTTTTTATTTTCTATTCATAAAATATTTAATTTTCATTCCATATTAAATTGCGATTTTCTTTTCATAATTCATTCATTCAACAATATCATAATTATAATAACAATTAAATTAAATAACCTAATTATTATTATTTTTTTATAATACAATATAATAAAGCAATTTAAATAAAATAGGCTGAATTGTACTCTACGGGCTAAGCCCGTAAAGTGCAATTTAGCCACCCTAACTTAACTTGAAGGGGGTGCTCCCCCCCCCCCCCCCGACAAAAACTTTTGTTCTAGCGTTTTTTGGGGGGCTAGCGCCCCGTTCGCCCAGGAGGAAATTTATCCTCCTCTAAAAGTTTGTATGAGAAAATTTTTTATTTTCCCTTTAGGGCGGTGAAATTTATACCGGAAGGGGTAAAGGACCACCCCCCATGAAACTTTTGTTCGGCACTTAGGCTCCCCCTAAACGTGGGGCAGGGGGGGCCGACTGTGAATTATTCACTCGATGGATAACAGAAAGGAAGTAATAATCTTAAGGGCGCCGAAGGCGCTGCAGACCGAAGCTATTTATTTCGCTAAAATTGAGCCCAAAAATGGAAATTTGTAAATTTTTAAACACCCCCTGCCCCTCGTATTAGGGGGGGGGGAGGCCTTAGTGCTGAACAAAAGTTTCAGGGGGGTGGCCCCTTACCCCTTCCAGTATAAATTTCCCTTTTAAAAATTAAAAAAAAAAATTTCCCATACAAACTTTGCCCCCCCCCCCCCCCTCCTGAACGAAGGGGTTCGAGCGCCACCTAGTCCCGGAACTAAAGTAGCTTGGTTTGGGCCTCCCCTCCATATCAGCTACTAAAATTTTAAATCGGAGGGGGGGGGGACAATTTTACTTTTTGGGAATTTTGAAATTTTCAAAACTCCCCCCTGTCCCACGTATAAGGGAGGGTGGGGGGGGGGAGCCTAAGTCCCGAACAAAAGTGTCATGAGGGGTGATCCTTTATGCTGAAAACACAACAAGAGCTTCAGCTTCAACCTCGGCTTCAGCTTCGGCGTTGACACCTTTGTTTAAAGTTGAGTCAAACACAATACCTGTGAGCTTTTGCCAGCGTTGGCTTTGATAACCACATAATTATAATATAAATAAAATCATATTTTGAGGTTAAAAGTTACACAAAGTTATCATTGAGTAGAAAATAGATCTACTCGAGCGTTGCTTCAACCTCGGCGTCAGCTTCAACTTTGTATTGTGTTTGATTGTATGAAGTCTCATATGTTCTACTTCGCTGTCATAATGAAGTCGGCTGACGCTGAAGCTGAAGCTCTTGTTGTGTTTTCAGCATTACCCCTTCCGATAAAAATTTCCCCCCTAGATACAAACTTTGTCCCCCCCCCTCCCTCCTGACAAACGGGGCGCCTCCCCCAAAAACGCTAGAACAAAAGTTTGTCGGGGGGGGGGGGGGGGGGGGGTAATCCCCTTGATTTCCCCACCCTAAATTTAAATATCGTGTCCTCGCCCGTAAAATGCAATTTAGCCAAAAAAAAAAATATTAAAATTAAAATTACATTACACTCAAAACACAAAACGAAAAAAAAAACCAAAACACAAAACAAAATCGGGCTGAATTGTAATTTACGGGCAGGTTCCTGTCGTACCTGACACGGAGGGTTTTTTTTTTAAAATGTTTTAATGTAAAAATAAGGTTAAAATTAAAGACATTTAACAACCCGGCAAGGGGATGACGTTAGGGTGAACTTGGCGAAGGGGCAGGGGGCGGGAAGGGACGGGTAGGTAATTCCGCTAATTCTATATCTTATTCATCACAGAGATTCTTCCGGGCGCAGTAGCCGATTTTATAACCGGTCCGGCTTTAAAACAAAAAATTCTAAATTGAATGGATTTTGTTTAACACATTTTATTTAAAAAATATGGATTGAGATTGAGCGGCAATAGCGAGTGGCTCTGTCTCTCTTGATCCCCCTCCCCTACCCTCTTGATTTCCCCACCCTAAAATTGATTGAATTTCGTGTCTTTGCCCGTAAATATTACAATTTAGCCAGCCCAAATTCGTTTTCTATGACATGCTGGACAGTTGTTGTTTGTTGAACCCACACGGCCACACCGTGTTTTATTGAGTGCGGGGAAAATACGCGCAGGCAAATTTGTTGTTGTGTTTTACATGTAAAAAAAAAACTCACACCTTCGTTCTTCGCTTGTGCAGCTGGCTTGACTCTCCAGTTCCTTAATTCCCCCGTCCCGATACCCCGATTATTACCCACCCACTCAATTACCCATTCCCTTTGAAACATATATACCGTTCCAATTTCAATTCTCTACCACTTTCCACACAATCACACATCTCTTTCTACTGTTCGCAAAAAAAAAAAAACCCTATCAGATTCTAAAAGTGATTTACTAAAACCCCTCGTGGTATAATCGTCATCCAGACCCCCCACTTGCTCCTCCCCTTAGGTCTTATTTTGTAAACAAACAAACAAAAAATTATTTGGCTGAACTACAGACTGGCACTGGCAAACGAACCAAACTCAATTTTGAGTATGCACATTTGTGGTATGGGTCCTTTGCCTGACCAACTTTTGTTCTGGACTTTGTGGCGCGGACTCTGCCACTTTGGCCTGGGGCAAGGGGTCCAAATTTGTATGTGAAAATTTTAAGTTTCCCCGCCCAGAGGGGAACAGTTTCCCATTCAGAGGGGAAATTTAGTGGGGAAGTTGTTAAGGGTCGTGGGAATCTAAATTTTTGTTCGGGACTTAGTCGGGCCCGCCCCGCCCCGCCCCGCCGACCTTTGGTTAGGGGAGGGGAAACAAAATTTGGAAAATTTTAAGAATCCAAAAAAGTTCCGTCAGATGTAATCTGGTTGCCAATTAACCAATTAATTGATTCCTGAGAGATCGCCGCATCATGGTCATGGAACATTCTGGTGTTTGGTGTTTGGCACTCCCAGGACAGGACAGGATTTCCTTCCCACACATACACACACACACACACACACACACGCTCCGTGTACTGCGCGACCGACATTGGATCTATTGCGTACCGCCTGAAAAAAAAAAATTAAATTTTGAATTGGTCTCGAAGATATCCGGGAGACTGCCAGACTTGGGCCTTTTACGTTTGACATGATTCCACAGCAGCAGCGGTCGTTGACAATGAGAGCCTTAAGAATCAAGACCAAATCTGAAATGTCAGACACGGTAACGATTGAATGAAAACGGTAACGTACCGAGTCCATTTACTGTTAGACTTGTAGTTGAGGATTGGTTGGTCAGCCACAGAAGAGCCTCTTTCTATGGTAATGCTAATACTCCCAGAGGGCGCCCGATGCCCAGAGGGCGGTTGGAAGTTCTTAGTGTATTTTGCTCCCCGTAGACCTTTGTGCTATGGGTGTCCCTATCAGCATAGACCTTCGTTTCATAGGCAACCTCGAGAACTCTCGCACCTCTCTCTCTCGCACCTCACCTCTCTCTCGCATCTCGATTGAATCCAAACAACATTCAATAACTCTTCATGCTCAACCTCAACCTCTCACCACCACCACCACCACCACCACCACGACCATTTCTAAACATACCACCATCATCTTCATCATCATCATCATCATCATCTTCTTCGATTTTGCTTAAATTTCACTTTAAATTTCCCCTCCGTACAAAGTAATCCTTCCATCAAAAACCTTCGTATCATATTCTGAATTGACAGCCAAACTCACCCTCCCCCCCCCCCCCCCCCCCACACACACACACACACACACACACTGTCCGCCAACGCCAACACGATGTGTTTCAGCATACATCAACATACCCTCACATTATCCACGCCCCATCTCCCATCCCCCTACCTATCACCTCATTCAAATTCACATTTAGAAAACATCAGGGAAAACATCACGTGTCAGGCGGACTTAATACGTAATACTTAACATCAATTAATACTGGCCCCAGCCTTTTCGTATCTTCCGCCGAGTTGAAAGAGATGCCTAGTTTGAGATACCTTCAAACTAGTTATCAAAAAGCATCTCGTTGGAGGGAATCGTGAACCGGCGACCTTGAACTCTTCCCCGAACGCCGAACGGCAGGCGATCGTTGTCATTCCGTCATCCTTATTCGTCTCGCCGGACATCCTCCGGACATTTGCAAACACAAAATAATCGTCCTATAAAGGGTGACCTTTTGACCGAGGACATAAATCAGACATTTAAAGAGATGCTTGCTATGTGATGGTAACGATGGACACTCACTCACTCACGGTAGGTTCTGCACGCACGCACGCATGAGGAACAAAACCCCCTGGGGGTTTTAAAGTGTAAATTAAAAAAAAAAAAAACCCCTCAGATGATTATTCACATGCGACGATATTTTCCCCGAGAGCCGGACCGTGAGTTCGGCGGCAACAACAACAGTCGAGTCGAGTCGATTCAGTAACGGCCAATCGGAAGGGGTATGAGGGCAAAAAAAAAAGAGTCCCCAACTGCTGCTGCTGCTGCTGCTGATTGCACAAAAATTGGACCGCAAACACGAAGGTGGTTGGTTAATGGGTTTTTTTTTTTGTAGTTAATTCACTACCTGTAAATTCTAACACAGCCTTCACACTAGGAAGAAGTCTAGAATAGTCTTGGAATTTTTCCCCTTCTACAATAACAAAAAAAACCTCCGGATTTAATTTTTTTTACTGTAAATTCAAATTCTTCAAATGAATTGTTTTGTTTTGTATATAAACAACACAAAAAAATCGTATCAATAAAAAATAAAAAGCAACAACAACAACAACAACAACAAATTGATAAATAATAAAATAAACAAATTTAAAAAAGTTATTTGGACAGCGTTCGTTTGGTTTTTTTTTTGTTTTTTGTTATGCTTTCGGGGGGTTTTTTTTTTTTGTATTTGACTATCAAATACACAAACAAACAAACAAATAAAAATTTCAAAAAAATTTGTTGTTGATAACAAAAAAAAAAAAAAAACCATAAAAACCCACATTGGAATTTTCCATTTCGAATGCGTTGATGCGTTGATATAAAAATATAGAATTTTAATTTTTTTGATATCTCTGCGGGGAATTTTTTTTGTTGATTTTGTCTGGTCTGGCAAATATCCGGGGGCCATACCGGCACCATACCTCTGTGCATGTCCAATGAGATTTTTGCCGATTGCGTCCATCCATCAGTGGACTGTGGAGTGCGGAGTCACTGCGGACTGCGGAGATTGTCGTCGTCGTCGTCGTTTCCGTGTTTGTGCGTCACTGTCTTTTGTATTTATTTTATTCGATGTGTGCGTGCGTGCGTGCGTGATTCTCTTAAAATATATTAATCATCGATTATATTCTACTAATGTATGGTTAGTTATACACATTTTTTTTAATCAACAATCAATCAATCAATTTATTTATTTATTCATTTTTGTTTTGTTTATTATCGCTCTTTACCAAACCAATAAACCAATAAACAAACAAACACTTTCAATAATCGGCACGTAATCATACAACAAACAAAACAAAAAAAAAACCACAATATTCAAATAACAATTTTTTTGGTAAGGAAAATCTCATGATTCCAAAACCAAATCCATAGGCGATGCCCGAGAGGATGCCCAGCAGATACATAAATCACTATAGATCACTATTTTATAGAATCAATCGATTTGTTTCAGTTTGGAAACTATAAACTCTCTACACTCCGACCTACCCCAAATAATGTTAATGTTAAAAAACAAAAAAACAAAAAAAACAGGTAATACTACAGAGTACCGGGCGAACGAACCGAAAACTCAATTTTGATTATGCACATTTGTAGAGGACCCCCTTTGCCTGACCAACTTTTGTTCTGGACTTAGTGGCACGGAATCTCAAAAAAAAAAAAAAATAACGCACAAATTCCATGGTTTTTGTGTTGTTGTTACCATGGAATTTTTTCGTTGAACACTTGACTGCAGAGTACAGAGTCTACAGAGTCTGTAGTCCATCCATAGACCATTTTGTAGACGTGGGGGCCCTTTTTGGGCCTGGCCAACATTTTTTTTTTGATTCTGGGCTTAGTGTCGCAGGACTCAAAGTCCTTTGGCCTTTGGCCAAGCCAAGCCTTCAAAGTGGTAAAAAAGTTTGTATGGGAATTTTTTTTTTTTAATTATTTCCCCTCCAGAGTGGAAATTTAGTACTTTAGTGTGAAGTTGTGAAGGGGTAAAAATGGGAATCTATATGTATACTTTTGTTCTATGGTATTGCGGTCGGTTCCCCATTTACCTTGGGCGAAGGGCCAGCGCTAGAGGAGCGGGGAAACAAAATTTGAAAAAACTCAAAATCCCAAAATACAAAAAAAAAAGTTCCGCCCAGGGAATTTGAAGGTGACTTTTACTGTTTAGAGGTCATTTGAAGGTGACCTTTACTGTTTAGAGGTCATTTGAAGGTGACTTTTACCGTTTAGAGGTCATTTGAAGGTGACTTTTACCGTTTAGAGGTCATTCAGGGTTTAGAGGCCTTCAAATGACCTCTGAATCCTAATAGTCACCTTCTAATGACCACCAAAACCCTAAAAGTCAACTTCAAATGTGACTTTTACCTGTAATCAGTGTAAAACCTCGTTTACTTCCCGCCCGTACTCAATCACCGTTCTTTGGACAACTCAATTTTTTTTTCTTGTTTTTTTTTTCTTGTCCAAAAATGCAAATTTTTGGAATTTTTTTGTAATTTATTTTAAGTGCTTAGGAATGGTCCATGGAATGGAATTTGGTGTTTTTTTTTTTTTTAATTTATAATACCATCCATTAGGGCCATAGGAAATTAGAACCTTTAACTATTTCCCCAATAAATTATTCTTGCCGAAGGGGAAATATGAAAAATGAAAAATTTCCCCATCCAAACTTTTAAGCCCCCTCCGCCCCTGGCCAAACGAGGTCAGGCCGTGTCTGGGTCCGGAACAAAAAATGTTTATATTGAACCCCTTCAGCTACCATTTCAGCTACCAAAAAAAAACAAAAAATTCCCTGGGTGGAACTTAGTTTTGTAATTTGACAGTTTTCCAAATTTTGTTTCTCCTCCCATGGATCCAAAGGGGAGGCGGGGGGGGGGGGGCTACTAAGTCCCGAACAAAAGTTTAGATTCCCATGTCCCTTAACAAGTTCCGTACTAAGTTTCCCCTGGAGGGGAAAATTAAAAAAAATTCCCATACAAACTTTGCCCCATTGCCCCGGCCAAAGGGGAAGAGTCCGCGCCACTAAGTCCAGAACAAAAGTTGGTCGCAGGCAAAGAGGATCCTCTACAAATGTGCATAATCAAAATGGAGTTTTTGGTTCGTTCGCCCGGTACTCTGTACTATTACCAAAATTGGAGCCGACTGATCCTGAGCGAAATTTTGTATATATAGGGATGATGACCCCCCCCCCCCCCCCCCCTCCTCTAAAAATTTCCCTCGCCGTTATAAATTTGAAGTCATCCCTGCTTTTATTTAAACCTACACCAGAATACCCCGGAAATCCCGGAATCGTACCCCTAACCTAAAATAGACAAACAAATATTTTCCCTCATTCTCGGGGCACCACTTAAAGCCCCACTTAGTCGGGTCTCAACTTTATTGTGTGTGTGTGTGTGTGTGTGTGTGTGTGTGTGTGTGTGTGTGAGGCCGGGAAAGGAAATGTGCATTTGCATCAGATCTCCTCCGTTCCGGTTGATTTATTTGAAGGAACGAACGAACTGCCCCGCATCCAACGACGTTTGAAAACGTTTTTAACGCCGTTGTTACCCACTGTTACAATTTCTTTCCTTAGGATCACTTATGTATCAGTGTTTTCTTCCGCCGTCCTTTCCTTTCCTTCATGGGGTACTCCTCCTTGGGGGGGGGGGATTTGTATTGATTTGTATTGTATTGTAAATCCTTGGGGGGGGATTTGTATTGATTTTATTTTAAAAAAAAAAAAAAAAACTTTTAGCTTCCGGCCGGGAAAAGTGAGTTTCCATCAGTGGATAGTTTTTTTTTTTTTTTGGTGGGAGGGGAAATCCATTTACGGACGGAGTGTCGGACTCCCGCCAACTAAGTTGACGTCCTACCGACTAAAAAAACCCCTCCCTGTGGGTGTTTGGAGTAGTTACGTAAACCGCTCCGTGTACTGCTGCGACCCATTGGATCTATTGTACCCCCTGAAAATACGATAATAAAATAAAAATAAAGTTCATGTCACTGAGCACTACACTTTAAATTTAATTCCACTATAAAGACTGTCAAGAGATATCTTCGCAGACTGTCTATTAGCAGACTGTCAAGAGATATCTTCGTTATCGGTCTTGACCCCTACGTCTGTGCAGAATTGCCTATGTCTTTTATCTCTCAGAGCGTCACATTCGAAGAGTATTTGTGTCGACGTCTCCTTCTATGTTTTACAGAATCTGCATACTTCTGATATGGACTTACGAGTTTTATAAAGATAGCTATTAAACGGCCCGTGCCCTGCACAGGCATACCACGATAGCTGCCTCAGTTCCTCCAGTTTTCTATCCCTTGCAGTTTCCAGCCCGGTGAAATTTTGACTAAAAAACCGTTTCGTGTTTGTTAGTCCTGGTAGGGAAAACCAATATTGTTCCCTTTCCCTCGCCTTCCAGGCATTTATGGCCGTTTTGATGAAACAAGTGAAGTTTACGATGGCGGGTTCTGGTCCCACAAAAGTGGCCCGTGCTGCCGCCCTCGTCAGGTAACTGGCCTCTTTATTACCTCTGCTTCCTGTAGTGTGAGGAGCCCTTATTATTACTAATTTATTTTCCTGGGCCACCCTGTTGAGATTTTTATGACAGCCATATATTAGCTTTGATTTGAACACTGGTCCTTCCAGCGCCGCCTAATTGCCGCTTGATTCTCTGATATAATATATATCTCATTATGTTTGTATCCCCGGCGGAGGCATTCTATTGCACCCATCTCGATGGCACACGCCGCCGCCTGGTGTTATATGGTCGTGTTATATTTACTGAGGGTCTGACTATGTTTAAACCTTGGTCCAACCATGCCAGTTCTCGCTCCTTCGAGCCCCGTGCTGCTCCCTCCATGTACCATACAACCGCATGGCATGGCATTGCAGCAATTTTTCTCTCGGCTGCGCTCCCGTCTAGGGAGCAGGTTTCATAGAGCTTTTTGCACTCCACAACTCCACTTGATCATATTATCCGAGAATTCCAGAAGGTCTTCCTCCAGGTCTATTCTCTTTAGAATAGATGCATGTCCAAGACTTGACGCCTTGAACCGGTCTAGGGTTCTTAGCCCACATGCCCGTGCCATTGCTGTTGCCTGGATATGGATATGTATCGGATCCAGTCCTAGAAGTTTTTCTAAAGCACCCCGTTGGACAACTTCGTATTGCCCCGGTCGCGCATGCGCAAATTGCTCTTTGCAGCTTATTTAGAGACCCCAACGTCTCCTTTTGATTTATTTTTGGGCCACCACACCAGGGCCGCATAACAAGTGATTGGCCTTATGATGGAGGTATATAGCCATACCATCATTTTAGGACTCAGGCCCCATGTCTTTCCAATCATTTGTCTGCAGGCATGAAATGCCCTGTATGCCTTGTTTAACATATATTTGATGTGGGGGTTCCATGTTAATCTGGTATCTAGTATAACACCCAAATACTTAACCTCCCTGGCCATCTGTATAGGGCTCCCATCCATAGTAGGTACCCCGTATTTTGGATAGTTAGTTGGATAGTTACAGTGGATAGTTACCCCGGTTACTTTTCTTGATTGTTTCCGCGCTTTTTTTTTTTTTTAATTTTCCTGATCCATCATCACGAATCAGTTCAATCAGGACCGAAAGGAAACCGTTCACCGAGTCCCTGATCTTCTGTAGTGTAAACCGCCCGGTCTCGCGGTCTCAAATCGGATGTTCGGTCTCAGCAGCTCATTTCAACGAACAGGAAGAAAGTGAATCCTTTGTGAAGATCATTCGTAAGTAAAAAAACAAAACCTTGTCTGACGTTTTCCAATTAATTAGAATTAATTTGAATTAATCAGAATTAATTGATTGTCATTCAAACATATTAAATTTAATTGTTTTTCTTGTTGTTGTTGTTGTTATTTTACTGAAGGTGGTTTTTTTTTTTTTTTATTAATCGATGTTCAATTATCGAAATGAATGAATAAAAAAAAAAAAAAACTATTCCAATTTTGACATGTCAAATATTTTTAATGTAAATACAGAAAAAAAATGTCCTTGAAATGTTTAGTTTTTTTTTCTATATCCAACTTTGACAGAATTCCAATAATAATAAAAAAAAATAAATTGGATTGAAAAAAAATATTGACCAATTAATTAATAAACATATAAATACATATATTAAAAAAAAAACTATTGCTACTACTACAGTAGACTCGCGATATAAGGAACCCAATCCCCCGCCTCACGGATTAAAAGGAAACTTCGAGATAAGGGCGATAGGAAGCGGTTTCTTTGTGTTTTGTATTTTTAGTATATTTTTTTTTTTTTTTTTATAATTTACATTTTTATAATTTACATTTCATTAACTTATTCTACCCAATAACCAATAACAAAAAACAAAAAAAAATAAAAAAAAACCCAAAACCAACTTAAAACTAAATGACCTCGATTCAAGGCATGGTCATTCGACCGTTGCCCGAGTGTCGACCTCTTTTCTTCTTCCCATTTCCACCACTCATCTTGTCTCCCAGCCCCTAACCATTATATTCCATCACTAGCCTTTCCCTGTATCTCTCCATTTCCATCATTACCCCTGCCACACACTTCCAGCCAAACACTTCACCATTTTCCTTCCTCCACTTTCCATCCAAAAGCTCCTTCACACTTTCCCTTGTCAGCATCCTTACTCCCAACCATTTCCACCTCACCCCTCCTAGCACCGGACACACCCCAACAAAATGCCATCCCGTTTCCCATACACCCATATTACACATTGTGCACCTCCTTCTCTCTTCCGCACCCCATCCCTTCGAATTCAATCCCAACACATCTCCCCTCGCCCGCATTATAACTCTCATTTCTTCAAATTTTAAATTCCCATTCAAATATTCCTGCCTTCCTACACCCCATTGCAATTCCGGATACACCCATTCTTCTTTCTGCCTCCTACCCTCCGTTATCAAATCTTTTACACATTTTTCCTCTACCTTTCTGACCAACACCTCCCCTCTTAATCTCCAATACTCTATATCCCTTGACTCCCAATTCCATTCTATTTCACATTCCTCCGCCTTATCTTTCCATTCCCTTATCCATCCAACATTCTTATCCACCATTTCCCATAAAATATTTCTCGCCAATCTCGTCACCTCCTTCCTCAACATTCCAATTATAAACTTCACATGCACCCTAAAACAATATACCCACATCGGCACCCTTCCTAATTCCATGAACAGCACACTCTCCCTACACGTCCTATCCAGCCACAACATTCTCTTCAAAATATACCTCTCACACCTATCCACCTCATCATACTTCAACTGTTTCATCTTTCAAACTACCAGCGGTCCATCCACCGATTCACGCGTTCTTCGGAGAGCTACGGATCGGATTGAGTTCGTTCTGATTTGCCGCGTGGTGTCCAGTTGGTTTTTTGACAACGACTATACGACGATCGTAGCACCGATCCATCGATCCCTCCATCGATCCCTCCATCATCATCATCATCAACATATAGACAATTCGTCGTCATCGAAATTTTCGACATAAAACCTGAATTTATTCTGAAATATTTCAAATACACAAAACCTGTTTCGATTCGGAAATTTGCGCCACCTTAACTGAACTGAATTTATTCGGAGAAATATAATCCGATTTATTACTCCGTAAGATCCGCATAGGTAAAATCGCTGTTTATTTTGGCTGTTAAAAAGCCTGGTAAATCTATGTATGAAAAATCCGGCGTAAGATCGCGAATCTAATCGGAAATGTTCGGCAATTTATTGAGAAATTTCGCCATAAAATTCGCGAGTTTAGAATTAGAAGTTTTGGGGGGGGGGGGGGGGGGGTGGGTTAAACAAGTTTCAGAGTCAAGACTCACGCGGTCTATTCCAAAATTTCGACAAAAAATCGGTGGTGTATCGGAGAAAGATCGTGATTTTATTCTCTGTAATTTCGGAGTAAACTTGAATTTATTCCGAAATTTATTGAGAAATTTCGCCATAAAATTCGCGAGTTTAGAATTAGAAATTTTGGAATGGAATTTGCGGTTTATTCCACCATTTGCGGCTTAAGCTGCCTGAGTTTATTTCGAAATTTCGCGAAAATAAGATCACGTTTTTACTTCTAACCTTCGCAGCAGCAGTAGTAAAATCGCGGTTTATTCGCTGGAGTAAAATCGCGACAACCTACTCTCCGAAGGGTTTCGAGTAAAAAATCACGATTCATTTCGGAAATTTCGACTCAGAAAAATCAGAAGTTTTGTCAGAAGTTTTGAAACGAGAAAGATCGCGTAATTTATTCAGAAGTATCGGAAGAAATTCGTTTGTTATTCCGAAATTTCGAAGTAAAATCTCGGTTGATTTCGAAGTTTCGGAGTAAATTCGCCGGTTCTTTTGAAATTTCGATATAAAAACTGAATTTATTCGGAAGTTTCGGAAAAAATTCGCGGGTTATTTTGAATTTTATTTTGTTATTTTATTTTTGAATTTTGATTATTATTCCGAAATTTTGAAGCAAAAAACCGGGGGTTATAAAATTGAAATTTCGGTATCAAGCACGGATTTACTCTGCCGATTTCGGCTAAAAGCCGACGGGTTTATGGGAAAATTTCCTGCGTAAAGCCAGCGTTTATTATTCTGAAGTTTCGCACCATAAAACCTAAGTTTATTCGGTTTTTTTCGGAAGTATCGCCGAGTTAAACCCGAATATTTTCCGAAATTTCGACGTAAACCCTGGATTTTTTGGCGAAATTCCGCCGTCGGTGTAAGATCGCGAATATATTCCGAAAATTTCATAGCAGAGCGGGTACTATTCCGAATTTTCGATGTAAACCCCGGAATTTATTCGGAAATTTCATGCATGAAAACTGAATTTATTCGGAAGTATCGCAGTTAAACCGAATATATTCGGAAATTTGTGGAGTAAATCCGGATCTATTCCGAAATTTTTCGACCAAAAAAACCTGAATTTATTCAGAAGAAGAAGAAGAAGAAGTTCGGAATAAACTGCCGAATAAACCTGAGTTCATTCGGCAGAGTTCCAAGGAAAAATCACGATTACGTGATACGAATTTTCGGCATAAAAACCTGAGAGTTTTGTTCCGAAATTAGGACGGAATAAAATTAAACGCCGTTTATTCGGAAAATTTTGATATTAAATGAATTTTATGCCGAAATTTCGAAATGAGATGCGTAAAGTCTTCGTTAGTCGTAAAATCTGAGTTCGAAATTCGAAAGTATCGAAAGTAAAATCACCAGAGTAAAACCGAATCCATTCCCGAAATTTCATTCCGTAAAACGGGTGCTATTCCGAAATTAGGGCGGAATAAAATCGCGAACTTACCCGGGAAGGGTAAGTTTTGATTCAGGTTAAAATCAAGATTTATTCGGAAGTTTCTTAGGAAGTTTCTTAGTAAACTCGCCCGGTTTATCCTGACATTTGCGGCTAAAGCCTGGATTTATGGTGAAAATTCCGGAGTAAATTTGCGCGGTCTATTCGGAAATTTCGACATCCAAACTGATTTTATTCGGAAATTTCGAAGAAAGATCGCGATTTATTCCGTGATTTCACTGCAAAATCGCTGTTTATTCAGAAATTTCGGCATACAAACTGATTTTATTCGGAAGTATTGGAGAAAAATCGCAGTTTATTCGGCCATTTAAAACCTGAGAGTTGATTCCGAAATTCTTGGGCGGAATAAAATCGCGAACTTACCCACAAAGGTTTTTGATTAAAATAACGATTTATTTTGAGAAAATTTGAAAAAAATAAACCGGCGCGATTTTACGATTTCCGCCATTTGCCGCGCCACAGGCTCAGTAAAGTCAGTTCCTCAGTTTATTTGGCAAAAAGTTTAGAAGTAAAATCGTGGTTTATTTGCGGAAAATTTGCGGAGTAAAGAGTCGCGATTTATTATTAAGAAATTTGAGGAATACAACCGAATATATATTCACAAAATTTCAGAATCGGGATCTTCGGGATCTAGACCGAATTTCACGGCATAAAACCTGAAAGTTTTGTTCCGAAATTCTTGGGCGGAATAAAATCGCGAACTTACCCGCAAAGATGATTGAGGTTAAAATCAGGATTTTATTCGGAAGTTTCGGAACAAAACTTGCGTGGTTTATCCCGACTTAAAAGCGACTTAAAACCTAGATTTTTTGGTAAAAATTCCCGGGTCAAATCCCGTGGTTTCTTCCGAAATTTCTACCATAAATTTCTACTGTGCCCTGTAATACCAATCAACCTCTGGGATGGGTGTCGCCATCGCCATCATCAACAGTGGTGGTATTATGGCCTTGTTGGTATTGGCTACCTTGCACTTTGCAACTCTCTTCTCCCCCCCCCCCCCATCTACACCGCAGGCGCAGTCCGGAGTAAAAGTCCGCAGTAGCTTTGCATGCGCCTCCTTCCATTTGATTCTCTTCTTCTAACGACGACAATTTAGTCTGCTTTCGCTGGATTCCCGTATCTTTTCCGCATAAATAACGCCAAAATAGAGTGCTTCGAACCGTCACCTTCCCTTCTCCACCGTCAACGTCCATGGGACCTCCGACCTCTCCGTCGGAGCAGAGGGTGAACTTCCGCAGACACACACAGTTTGCACAGTTTTCCATCTGCGGTCTATTAAAAATCCTATATGATTTTGTTCTCTCTAGTATTAGATTTTGTTATTTTGTTATCGGATAATAGTTTATAGTTTCTTAGCTTCTGCTACTGGCTGTGACTAGGCGTATTTTAGGACGCACGCATTCCCCGGGTGGTTGGATGGTCGGGAGATGGATGGAGGGAACTAACACTTGATTTTATGACTCTTTTTCCAACTAACCATCTCATCGTCCCCTATAGCACACTGTTAACTTTGTCATCAAATCAACCACCGTTGCCTTGTTTGAATGGTTTTTTTTTTTTTTTATTTACCCAATCTGTAACTAAACGTCAACAGATTGTTAGAGTTGATTGTTATGAAAAAAAAAAAAAAAAAACCGTATCATATCATTTGAAGGGCCCAAATATAAGAAAAGGAAAACATTCCAAATTAAGGAACGTCTCCCCCCGCCCCCTAAAAACCTCTTCGTAACCTCCTCCTATACTACAATCAATATTTCAATTGTTCGTTCTTATATCGGAGACTTTACTGTATTATATTTATATATTTATTTACATATTTGATTATGTGTACTTAAACTATTGTGAAATATTTTTACATACATAAATAATTATAACTTGCTTGCTTGATTGTCGCCGTTGTTGGGTTGCCGCTTGCTTGCTAATGAGGGAAAAAAAAAATCATTTTTTTTTTTTTTTTTTTTCATATACGCGCGCGGTCGACCACAACAACGTCATCAATTAATAATAATAATAATAATTATAATAATAATAAGGCAGTAAGTTCAAGTAGAAATGAAAAAAAAAAAAAAAAAAAACGAAATGTAACTAAACACATTTTGATTTTTAATCACTTCATCACATTCACATTTTAACTGGTTTAATAATCTTTTTTTTTTTTTTTAAGAGTCGCTTTTAGTCGCAGCAACTCGCAAGTAGTCAGTATTTTTTATTTATTTATTTATTTTATTTTAATTTCATTTCGTTTTTCAAGTTTTTTTTTTTAAATTGCCGGTGATTTTTTTTTTTTTTTGGTTTTGTTTATTTATTTTTATTTTTTGTTGTTTTTGTGATTGTTTTTTTTTTTTGGTTTTTTTTGGGTTTTTTTTGGGTTTTGTGAAATTCTGAAAAAGAAATGCAAAAAAGTGGTTTAAATAAAAAATAGTTTTATCGATAAAAAAAAAATAGACAAAAAAAAAATAGCAAAAATCGCAAAATCGCGCAATCAAAATCGTAACGGAACGAACGGAACAAAAAATACCGTGGAATAAAAAAATTTTTTTTTTTGGTAAAATTCTAAGGTTCCTTATTATTATTATTATTATTAAAGGTTAGTTTTAATTCAATTCAATTCAATTCAATTCAATTTTTTTTTTTTGTGAATTTAAATTAAAAAGTTGTTTTTGTTTCTATAAATAAAAAAAAAATAGTGAATGTAACTTATTTTTTTTTTGTTTTGTTTTGTTTTGGGTTTTTTGTGTTTTTTTTTGTGTTTTTTTTTTTTTGTTAAAGGCCAGTTCAATGCCTTTCGAAAATGACCCCATTCATCATTGATATTATTCAATGAATCCAATCAATTTGGTGGTGGTTCAAAAGTTTTGACGATTTTTGTTTTAGTTTTTTAGTTTTTTTTTTTTAGATAGAAAGGCATAGAAAGGCATAGAAGGTATAGAAATTGCTAAGAAATTACTCAGAATTTACTCAGAAGAAGCTCAGAAATTACTCAGAAATTGCTCAGAAGTTGCTCAGAATTTACTCAGAAATTACTCAGAAATTGCTCAGAAATTGCTCAGAAATTGGTTAAAAATTGCTCAGAAATTACTCAGAAATTGGTTAGAAACTGCTCAGAATTTACTCAGAAATTGGTTAGAAACTGCTTAGAAATTACTCAGAAATTACTCAGAATTTACTCAGAAATTGCTCAGAAATTACTCAGAAATTGGTTAGAAACTGCTTAGAAATTACTCAGAAATTACTCAGAATTTATTCAGAAATTGGTTAGAAATTGCTCAGAAATTACTCAGAAATTACTCAGAATTTACTCAGAAATTGGTTAGAAATTGCTTAGAAATTACTCAGAAATTGGTTAGAAATTGCTTAGAAATTACTCAGAAATTGGTTAGAAATTGCTCAGAAATTACTCAGAATTTACTCAGAATTTACTCAGAAATTGCTCAGAAATTACTCAGAATTTACTCAGAAATTCGTTAGAAACTGCTTAGAAATTACTCAGAAATTGGTTAGAAACTGCTTAGAAATTACTCAGAAATTACTCAGAATTTACTCAGAATTTACTCAGAAATTACTCAGAAATTGGTTAGAAATTGTTCAGAAATTACTCAGAATTTACTCAGGGCTGAAGTACAGTTTAGCGGACCTTGAGCTAGGACATTGCGGATACCTGCAATCGAAAGCCTATGTTGTACAGACCAAATAACCGTTATAATTTTTTGGCGGTCACCCCCCCCCCCCCTTCCGAAGATAGGGGGGGGGGGGGGGGGTCAAAGTTTGGTTATTTTATTTGAAAATCCTGATTTGTGACGTAACCCGATGGGCGATTTTCAAAAGTAGATATTCAAAATAAAGGTATTTTTATTATCTTTCATTTAAAATAACCCCGGAATAAATCGGAAGTATATATGAGTCAGGGGGTGGGAAAATGTGGTTTTTTACGTTTTTGAAAGTGGAACCGGTCTGTAAAGGGTTAAATGAATTTTCCCAGCGGCAAATCAAAGCTAAATGTAAGATGCAACCAACCCTCTTGAGTTCATTAACCCATATATGGCAAACACCGTGACTCGTTTCGTATCAAACATGTTATTTGTTTATAATTAAAAAGCAGTCCCCCCATCACCCAGGAGTTATATGTATAAATGGGGTTTTTTTTTATATGTTATCTCACATAGACCTATTACATGAGTTTTCAATAACGTGCTATTTGTTCTATATTCATTTTAAATATGAATTAATGTCAGCGTTTGAAAATATGCACTACTAGAAATTTTCCTTTTAAAAAAGTACGAATTAAAATGTGTTGCACCATAAAAAATCAAACCATTACCATTAGTAAACCAATAGCAGCTGGCAGGTTGTATAAGCCGTTACACCAGAAGATGATAAACCAGAATAAATAGTAAAAGGTTTTTCAATACCCAAGCAATAGAGCTATGTGAGATAACATTTAAAAAAAAATTCACGAAACGCACAGCACTTGTGTGATGTGGAAAGTGCTTGAATTATATAGCAAATCACACGTTTGATGCGAAACGACTCACGTATATTCCACATATGGTTTAATAAACAAGTGGGCTGGTTACATGTTACTTTTAGCTTTAATTTGCCGTTTGGAAAATTCAGTTAACCCTTTGCAGACCGGTTCCACCTAAAAAAATGTAAAAAACCACATTTTCCCACCCTTGACCCCAAAATACCTCCGATTTATTCCGGGGTTGTTTTAAATGAAAGATAATGACCAAATACCTTTATTTTGAATATCTACTTTTGAAAATCGCTCGTCAGATTGCGTCACAAATCAGGATTTTCTTAAAAAACAACCAAACTTTGACCCCCCCTATCTCCGGAAGGGGGGGTGACCGCCAAAAAATTGAAACGGTTATTTTGTCTGTGCAACATAGGCTTTCGATTGCAGGTATCCCCAATGTCCTAGCTCAAGGTCCGCTAAACTGTATATTCGCCTTACTCAGAAATTGCTTAGAAATTGTTCAGAAATTACTCAGAAATTGGTTAGAAATTGCTCAGAAATTACTCAGAATTTACTCAGAATTTACTCAGAAATTGATCAGAAATTTCTCAGAATTTACTCAGAAATTACTCAGCAGAATTTACTCAGAAATTGGTTAGAAACTGCTCAGAATTTGGCTTGGGTTGGTTAGAAATTGCTTAGAAATCATTAACCGGCCATTAATCTATAGTTCTAGAAACAAACAAACTCTCTCTCTCTCTCTCTCTCTCTCTCTCGGCAATTCGTTCGTTTTTGTTTTTGTTTTTGTTTTCGTTTTCAGAGAACGGAAATAAATTTGGGACGACGGAAACGTTTTTGGCATAACCAAAAAAAAAATTTTTTTCCCCAATTTAGACAATTTAGTTCTCTTTTGTTCTGTGTCGTCGGACGACAAACACACATAAGAAGAGTTTAAGAAAGTCTAGACTCTAGACTCTAGACTCTAGTCAAAATGTAAAAATTCCATATGGAATTTTCCATATGAAGAAGAAAAAACTAAAAACAAAAATCCATGGAATTGTGGGCGTGTTCGTTGAGCTATTATAATCTAACACACTTTTAATTAATAGTCCACTCTTAATTCATTTATTTATTCACAATTTTTATCTTTTCCATAAAACAACAAATAAAATAATTAAATTATTAAATTAATATTAATGCCGCATCTCGGTCGGTCGCACTGGAGTGTACGAGTATCGATGTACGGTTACTGATGACTGGCATATTTAAAATGTGACCAGTTAGCGGGTGTACTTTGTAACGGGGTTTTTTTTTTTTTAATCGCCTGTCGTCTCACGTTCTAACAGTGTTTTTCCTACAGTGCTCTAACAGTGCCAAATATTGTACTAAAATATTGCACTAGAATCACTGCAGGGACGGCAGGCGATTGATCGCCACCACAATACTCCCCCGCCAGTAAACGCAGTAAACGCGTTTACGCTACAAAAAATTTTATACCTAAAAAAAAATAAAAAATATTGTCGAAGGGCAAAAGGGTCAAAAGGGTCGACAGTTTACTCTCTCTATACGCAGGGGGTTTTACCTTGCAGGGGGTTTTACCACCCTGCCGAAACGTAAGGGTAACTTTGGGTTGAGTTGGGATGGATGAGGTCTGGCAGAAGCTTGAACAAACCACAGATCGGGGTTTCGTTGGTATCGTTGGTATCAATACCGGGGGGTTTCGTTGGTATCAATACCGAATTGGAATGGGTTACTACCGGAATGGTAGAAGGGGCAAGGGGTTGTTGCACCGTGTCTGACAGAGGCTCAGAACTGGCGTGGCGTAGCATGGTATTAAGGCGGTCGATTGAAATATTGACCGTTTTTGTTCTACGTAGCAAGGTATAGTACTTGTCAGTACGCTTGACTACCTGGAACGGTCCTTCCAGGTAGTGCGGTTGGAGTGATTTTTTCGTATGGCCTCGGTACGAACGAATGCGCGTGAGAACACTTAGGTAAGTTCCTTAAAAATGAACACATCCCCCTTAGGCGTGCCGTGCAGGCGGGACAGGTCGAATGTGTGTTCGAAGTGTTCTCGCAGGTCGCGAACAAAGTCGGTGCGATCTGAATGGCCGTTTGGCGGCTTGAACTCATAGGTCATATGGCAGGCGGAGATTTTGGCCATACACCATTTCGGCAACAGTGGTGTTGAAATCTTCCAATAGGGTCGCGTGAACGTAATCCGAGAATGATGAAGGGTAGTTCACGCGTCCACTGATTGCCAGCGCGGCACATAATAGACGCCTTTAAAGTGCGATGCCAGCGATGATCGATGCGACCGTTGGCCTTTGGGTTATAAGCGGTGGTTCGCCTGATCAGTTACGATCGATGTGGGAGTTCCGAATCGTGGGATCCATTCCCGTAATAGCGTGTTTGCTACCGTCTCGGCACGGATGTCCATAAGGGGAAATGCTTCGGGCCAACCTTTTTTTCCGAAATCTTTTTTCAACATTCCATAAATTCATTTATTTTTTATTAAACAAAAAAAGAATGTTTATAGTTCAATTCAATTCACCATTCCCTTTAAATTCTCAACCCTTTACTTCCAATTTTTTTCCTCCTAGGCTAAATAAATTGAAAATCCTCTTAACGAATTAAGATTCCAGTAAATAACTTACGTATTAGTAAAAAAAAAAAATCCAAATCATAATCTGAAGAAAGAAATGTTTTTTGTTTATTCCATGGAAAATTTAAATAATTCCATGGTAAATTAATTGAGAAATCGTCAAATGATGGTCAATGTGAATTTGCCATTGGAAAAATGGCAAAAATTCAGTCAATAATTTTGACTGTCTCGTTTACAAACTAATTTGAAAAATTGTTTTTATCTTTCTATATACTGAAGAAGCGAACAGTCCGAGCAGTTCACAACCTTTTTGGGTAAACAATAAATTAGGTTGATTATTTCTACGAATTTCTTAAATTCACAACTTGTTTAACTACCAAAAAAAAATGATCTACGGATCATATTTTATTTAAATCTCCAAAGATACAAACCTCCAAACCTCCAAACCACCAAACCTCCAAACCTCCAAACCTTCAAACACACAAACCTTCAAACCTTCAAACCTTCAAACCTCCAAACTTCCAAACTCCCAAACCTCTAAACCTTCAAACCTTCAAACCTCCAAACTAACAAACCTCCAAACCTCCAAACCTCCAAACCTCTAAATCTCCAAACCTCCAAACCTCTAAACCTCCAAACCTGCAAACCTTCAAAGCTCCAAATCTCTAAACCTCTAAACCTTCAAACCTCCAAACCTCCAAACCTTCCGATTCAGAAACATTAAAACAACTCAACAATTCGGCATGTTTGCAATTCTTTTCTATCTATCTATCTATCTATCTATCTATCTATCTATCATTCTATATATTATAATATTGTAATATTGTATTACAAATTAAGATCATTAAAAAAATACAAATCAAAAGTCATTATTCATAATGAGAAAAAAATAAATAAAAATAATTATTTTTTCTATATACTTGATTTTTATTACCATAATTTGAAGGTTATGCAATTGAAAGAAATAAAATAAATAAAAAAAAAATTCTTCGAATTATTTGAACAATAACAAAAAAAAAAAAAAAAACAACAAAAAAAAACACCTAAAGCACTAAGCACTTATACTTACTTAATATATAGGCTCTCGCGCGGTGCTTTGTCTTTTTATAACAATAACAACAACGACGGCGGCAGGGTTGGGGAAATGCGAAATTAAAGTGGAGAGGAGTGAGAGAGAGAGAGAGAGAGAGAGAGAGAGAGAGAGAGAGAGAGAGAGAGAGAGAGAGAGAGAGAGCAATCATAAAATAATTTATTTATATCTATGAATTTGTTACAATTAGACAAATTCAAAATTAACTTTGCCCAATTTCTTGGGACAAAGTTAAAAAAAGAGTATTGGGTTAAAGGATTTATAGAACTTATTGATTTGTTGCCGTGCCGCCGCACTCAGGTCATTCCGCTCAAATATATTTCCCCAGATTGCTCATACATCGAATATTTAAAACTGAGTGTCCTTTGGTTATCATCTCACGGTCTCATCATCAGCCGCTCTCTTTTTTGGAAGGGAATATCCGGCGGCGGCGAATTTTGCAGTCTCCCCCAAAAGAAATAAATACTGGTCTGGTCGGACCTTTTCCGGACACATTTCCAATCCTGAACCCCGTATCATTGTAAAACCTTGATTTACTTCCCGTACTCAATCACCGTTCTTTGGACAACCCTGCATAAACTTGGGCAACCCTGAACAACGCTGTACACTTTCCAAAAATTTCCCTGCATTATCGGTCATTAACGCATACTGCATTATCGATTTTTACGGCCCCTATTCACTTTTCGACTAGAGAAAGCCCTTTACACTTCTCGAGCTCAATTACAGTTCTTTGGAAAACCCTGGACATTTCTGGTCAAACTCTAGACACATTTCCAATCCTGAACCCCGTATCATTGTAAAACC
Source organism: Dilophus febrilis (assembly GCA_958336335.1). Lineage (NCBI taxonomy): Eukaryota > Metazoa > Arthropoda > Insecta > Diptera > Bibionidae > Dilophus > Dilophus febrilis. The sequence continues at coordinate 25,224,729 of OY284473.1, forward strand.
TCGATTTACTTCCTGTGCTCTTCAATCCCCGTTCTTATTCGGTTTTCTAAATCCGGACATTTGGTGCACATAAAATGTGTGTGCGCAGCCGCAGTCGTCGTTTTTTTTTTTTTGATCCTCAAAACAGAGTCTGCGTGCACGTTTTTATATTCTTGATGAGATGATATTCATAAAATGTCACTGGGGCCGGTTCCGGTCTTCAGTTATGGAAGGAAGCCCCCATCAAATTTTATCTAAATTTTCCCTCACCATCAATATTTTGAGAAAATCTCCTCAATTTTTGTTTTGTTGGCATTTCAAACTCTCAGTCTCAGTTTCTTTGGTGTTTGATTTTGTTTGGTGATGATTGTCTGACAGTTTACTTTTACTTCAATGCACCTTCCGCCTTCCATTCGTTTGTCGTGATGTCGTGACGATGTCGGAAATAATTCACACTCGTCGTCGTCGTCGTCGTCGTCGTCGATTAGGTCCTTACTCCGCACTAGTGTACGATTCTTCCGGCCCCTGATAACAATTTGCCTAAAGGAAAAGGTTTACCCTCTTTAGGACAGATCGTTCGTTTCTACAATTCAGCGTCGATTCCATCCATCACGTGCCTTAACCTTAACCAAAAACCAACGAGTAATGCGCGCACGCGCATTTTGGGTTCGCCAGAATCATTTAGCTCGCAAAAAAAAAAAAAAAAATTCCCGGCACACCGCGGCACCGGCATTACACATTGAATGTGTTCTGTATTGAAATTAATTTTAAAATATCGGAAAAATCTGTATGGGATTACCGAATTTCTTCAGGGAAAAATCGCGATTTATTCCGTAATTTCCGGAGAAAGATCGCGATTTATTCTGAAATTTCAGCTTAAAACTTGAATTTATGGTAAAATTTCGACGTACGATCGCGAATCTAATCTGAAATTTCATAGTAGAACGGGCACTATTCCGAATTTTTGGCATAAAACTTGACTTTATTCGTCTGAAATTTGCGGAGTAAAATTTACAAACTTACTCTCCGAAGGGTTTTGAGTACAATTTTTCTGTGTATTTGCGAAACTCCGATTTATTACGAAATTTCGACAGAAAAACTTCGGATTTTATTCGGAAGTATCGGAGAAAGATCGCGAATTTACTCTTTCGTTGTATTTCGGCCAAAAACCGCGGGTTTATTGGAAAATTTCTGTGTAAAGCTAGCGTTTATTATTCTGAAGTTACAAAGTAAAATCACGGTTTATTCGGAAATTTCGATATAAAATCGCTGAATAAACATTCAGAAGTTTTGGTGTAAGATCGTTTCTTACTTAAATATGGTTTATGGTGAGAAATTACCGAATATAACCGAATCAATTTCGTGCGTACCTTTTAGTGTAAACCCTGAGTTTATTCGGCAGAGTTCCAAGGAAAAATCACGATTTATTACGAATTATTACGGCATAAAAACCTGAGAGTTTTGTTCCGAAATTAGGGCGGAATAAAATCAATCGACGTTTTTTATTCTAAAAATTTCGATATTAAATGAATTTTATGGCAAAATTTCGAAATGAAACGTGATTTTACTCCGTCATTTACTCCGTCGTAAAACCTAAGTTCAAAATTTCGAAAGTTTCGGAAGTAAAATCACGGAAATTTTAGGAAATTTGCCGAGTAAAACCGAATCTATTCCGGAAATTTCATTCCGTAAAACGAGTGCTATTCAGAAATTTTTCAATTTTACAATTTCGGCGGTTTAAAGCTTGGATTTATTTAGTGAAAATTTATTTGTTTAAAATCGCGAATTGAATGCGAAATTTCAACAAAAAAAACCGTGCCGCGCAATCCTTCCAACTCCGGTCCGTCCGGTGTCGCCATTCATCATCGACAGTGTGTGTGTGTGTGTGTGTGTGTACCTTCTTTCTTGGTCTATTATTGCTACCTTGTGACTCTATTTTCCTATAATAGGCGTCCTTCCCCCTGTGTGTTTGTGTGTTTGTGTGTGAAAGGTTATCTGAAGGTTATCTGAAATAATAAAAATAAAAAGGAGACATTCTTTCTCTTTGCCTGTCTCTTTATTGGTAGATACTACTGGTGAAAAAATTGATTTGATGTATCTCTCTCTTTCTCTCTCTCTCTCTCTCTCTCTCTTTTTTATATTCTCTTCTCTCTTTGGACGAAGTTTAATCTTAAACACTGTTATGAAGAGGAGCGTTAATCTTTTGAAACATTTTGAATTTAACCAATCACACCATTAAAGAGCGGCGGGGTGAGGGTGAAGTGAGGAGCATTTGAAAGAAAGTATATAAAAAAACAATTTCACGTTTGTATACGGATGAGATAGAGAAATTCTCACTGCCCAATTGTTATTAATAAGACGGAGAAAGAGAGAGAGAGAGAGAGAGAGAGAGAGAGATTTCCTGTTTTGTTTCGGTAGAACGACGAAAAAACTGCGCGTCATCCCCACCCACCCCCACACACAGTTAATGACGGGTGCATTATTTTACGAAACTCATTCAATCGGCCGTTCGAAGCCGTAAAAGGAAGAAAATAAACAAAAATTGAAAAAATACCGAAAAATTCGAACCAAAAATACCATACATTGAAATTCATCGACGAAAACGGATCGACGGATTGACGGACCAACGGGCGGACGGATGATGAGATCCCCTGGTGGACCTCTTTTACTGTAAACGGAATGAAAAGTTTTATCCGATGATTCTGATATGAGGTCAGTTCTTTTCTTACAGGTCAGTTTTAAATGTCTCATTTTTTTTTTTTTTTTTTTTTTGTATTACATAGAAATTCGATCCGGAAGAGATTTTTAGCTTTATAAAATAGAAAAGGGTCGGTTCGATACGGCAAGAAATCGCGATCGAGTTCCTAAATGCGGTATGAGATAATTCAATTCAATTCTAATGACATTTCATAATGGAATTTTTGCCAGAAAAAGGAGACAGAAAATTTTATTGCCCTATAAATTCAAGAGCACTTTTAAGGGGTGATTAGCCGTTCAGATTCCTTTTGGAAGAAAAAATCCATTTTCAATTGATCAATTGACTCTGTTCCTGCGGATTTTTTTTTCCTTCTCCTTCTCCGTGAGCAAGCAAATCATTACCAACGGGGTGTTAAATCGTGCAGTGCATTGAACATTTCGTCGAAAGTCGTCCGATTGAGCATGCGATTGAGATTCGGATTAGGAAAAATAATATCCTAAACTAAACAAATAAGTCACTACTTTAATGCGTGATACGAGAAATAATAAAATAAAATTAAATTTAAAATATTGACATTTTGCGCGGACATTCTCAATGGAATTGGAAATACAAGCAAAAAAAAATAATTGCCCTTCTTTTTTTTAATATCATTTATTTATTTATTTACATAGAAAATGTTTAATGAAAAGAAATGAAACAAAAAAATAAAAAAATTCAACAGCAAAAAACAATTAAAAACAATAACAAATAATTGACAAAAAAAAAATTAAACACACGCAAATTAAATAGAAAAAGAAATTAAATTAAATGAAATACAAAACAAAACAAAACAAAACAAAACAAAAACAGTTGATTGTGCGATTTTGGCTTTTTTTGATAGGTCAAAGAGATTCAAAAGATTCGCGCACAAAAACAGCGCACATTTAAAATGGGTCATTTTTTTATTGTGTTATTGCGCGGTCCAAAAAAAAATATGAATAATAATTTTTGTTTTTTTTATTTAAGCCATGCACACGAATAGAAATTCGATTTTGTTTTGATTCTTAAAGGAGTTTTTCGTTAAGAAAATTCTTTTCTATTGATAGAAATCCGATTCTGTTCCGATTCTTGAATGATTTTTCCTTAAGAAAATTCTTTTCTATTGACAAATCCGATTCTTGTTCGATTCTGAATGATTTTTCCTTAAGAATATTCTTTTCTATTGATAGAAATCCGATTCTGTTCCGATTCTTGAATGATTTCTCCTTTAGAATATGATTTTCTATTTATGGAAATCCGATTCTGTTCCGATTCTTGAATGATTTTTCCTTAAGAATATTCTTTTCTATTGATAGAAATTCGATTCTGAATGAGTTGTCCTTAAGAATATTCTTTTCTATTGATAGAAGTCCGATTCTGTTCCGATTCTTGAATGATTTTTCCTTAAGAAAATTCTTATCCATTGATAGAAGTCCGATTCTGTTCCGATTCTTGAATGATTTCTCCTTATAATTATTCTTTTCTATTGATAGAAATCCGATTCTGTTCGGATTCTGAATGATTTTTCCTTTTGAATATTCTTTTTCCGATTCTGTTTCGATTCTGAATGATTTCTCCTTAAGAATATTCCTTTCTATTGACAGAAATTCGATTCTGAATGATTTCTCCTTAAAAAATTCTTTTCTATTGATAGAAATCTGATTCTGTTCCGATTCTGAATGATTTCTCTTTAAGAATATGATTTTCTATTGATGGAAATCCGATTCTGTTCCGATTCTGAATGATTTCCCCTTAAGAAAATTCTTTCCTATTGACAAATCCGATTCTTGTTCGATTCTGAATGATTTTTCCTTAAGAATATTCTTTTCTATTGATAGAAATCCGATTCTGTTCCGATTCTGAATGATTTCCCCTTAAGAAAATTCTTTTCTATTGATAGAAATCCGATTCTGTTCCGATTCTTGAATGATTTCTCCTTAAGAAAATTCTTTTCTATTGATAGAAATCCGATTCTGTTCCGATTCTGAATGATTTCTCTTTAAGAATATGATTTTCTATTGATGGAAATCCGATTCTGTTCCGATTCTGAATGATTTCCCCTTAAGAAAATTCTTTCCTATTGACAAATCCAATTCTTGTTCGATTCTGAATGATTTTTCCTTTTGAATATTCTTTTCTATTGATAGAAATCCGATTCTGTTCCGATTCTGAATGATTTCTCCTTAAGAATATTCTTTTCTATTGACAGAAATCCGATTCTGTTCCGATTTTTCCTTAAGAAAATTCTTTTCTATTGATAGAAATCCGATTCTGTTCCGATTCTTGAATGATTTCTCCTTAAGAAAATTCTTTTCTATTGATAGAAATCCGATTCTGTTCCGATTCTGAATGATTTCTCTTTAAGAATATGATTTTCTATTGATGGAAATCCGATTCTGTTCCGATTCTTGAATGATTTCTCCTTAAGAAAATTCTTTTCTATTGATAGAAATCCGATTCTGTTCCGATTCTGAATGATTTCTCTTTAAGAATATGATTTTCTATTGATGGAAATCCGATTCTGTTCCGATTCTGAATGATTTCTCTTTAAGAATATGATTTTCTATTGATGGAAATCCGATTCTGTTCCGATTCTGAATGATTTCTCTTTAAGAATATTCTTTTCTATTGATAGAAATCCGATTCTGTTCCGATTCTGAATGATTTTTCCTTAAGAAAATTCTTTTCTATTGAAAGAAATCCGATTCTGTTTCGATTCTGAATGATTTTTCCTTAAGAAAATTCTTTTCTATTGATCGAAATCCGATTCTGTTCCGATTCTGAATGATTTCTCTTTAAGAATATGATTTTCTATTGATGGAAATCCGATTCTGTTCCGATTCTGAATGATTTCCCCTTAAGAAAATTCTTTCCTATTGACAAATCCGATTCTGTTCGGATTCTGAATGATTTCTCCTTAAGAAAATTCTTTTCTATTGATAGAAATCCGATTCTGTTTCGATTCTGAATGATTTCTCCTTAAGAATATTCCTTTCTATTCACAGAAATTCGATTCTGAATGATTTCTCCTTAAGAATATTCTTTTCTATTGACAGAAATCCGATTCTGTTCCGATTTCTCCTTAAGAATATTCTTTTCTATTGACAGAAATCCGATTCTGTTCCGATTTTTCCTTAAGAAAATTCTTTTCTATTGATAGAAATCCGATTCTGTTCCGATTCTGAATGATTTCTCTTTAAGAATATGATTTTCTATTGATGGAAATCCGATTCTGTTCCGATTCTTGAATGATTTCTCCTTAAGAAAATTCTTTTCTATTGATAGAAATCCGATTCTGTTCCGATTCTGAATGATTTCTCTTTAAGAATATGATTTTCTATTGATGGAAATCCGATTCTGTTCCGATTCTGAATGATTTCTCTTTAAGAATATGATTTTCTATTGATGGAAATCCGATTCTGTTCCGATTCTGAATGATTTCTCTTTAAGAATATTCTTTTCTATTGATAGAAATCCGATTCTGTTCCGATTCTGAATGATTTTTCCTTAAGAAAATTCTTTTCTATTGAAAGAAATCCGATTCTGTTTCGATTCTGAATGATTTTTCCTTAAGAAAATTCTTTTCTATTGATCGAAATCCGATTCTGTTCCGATTCTGAATGATTTCTCTTTAAGAATATGATTTTCTATTGATGGAAATCCGATTCTGTTCCGATTCTGAATGATTTCCCCTTAAGAAAATTCTTTCCTATTGACAAATCCGATTCTGTTCGGATTCTGAATGATTTCTCCTTAAGAAAATTCTTTTCTATTGATAGAAATCCGATTCTGTTTCGATTCTGAATGATTTCTCCTTAAGAATATTCCTTTCTATTCACAGAAATTCGATTCTGAATGATTTCTCCTTAAGAATATTCTTTTCTATTGACAGAAATCCGATTCTGTTCCGATTTCTCCTTAAGAATATTCTTTTCTATTGACAGAAATCCGATTCTGTTCCGATTTTTCCTTAAGAAAATTCTTTTCTATTGATAGAAATCCGATTCTGTTCCGATTCTGAATGATTTTTCCTTAAGAAAATTCTTTTCTATTGACAGAAATCCGATTCTGTTCCGATTCTGAATGATTTCTCCTTAAGAATATTCTTTTCTATTGACAGAAATCCGATTCTGTTCCGATTTTTCCTTAAGAAAATTCTTTTCTATTGATAGAAATCCGATTCTGTTCCGATTCTTGAATGATTTCTCCTTAAGAAAATTCTTTTCTATTGATAGAAATCCGATTCTGTTCCGATTCTGAATGATTTCTCTTTAAGAATATGATTTTCTATTGATGGAAATCCGATTCTGTTCCGATTCTTGAATGATTTCTCCTTAAGAAAATTCTTTTCTATTGATAGAAATCCGATTCTGTTCCGATTCTGAATGATTTCTCTTTAAGAATATGATTTTCTATTGATGGAAATCCGATTCTGTTCCGATTCTGAATGATTTCTCTTTAAGAATATGATTTTCTATTGATGGAAATCCGATTCTGTTCCGATTCTGAATGATTTCTCTTTAAGAATATTCTTTTCTATTGATAGAAATCCGATTCTGTTCCGATTCTGAATGATTTTTCCTTAAGAAAATTCTTTTCTATTGAAAGAAATCCGATTCTGTTTCGATTCTGAATGATTTTTCCTTAAGAAAATTCTTTTCTATTGATCGAAATCCGATTCTGTTCCGATTCTGAATGATTTCTCTTTAAGAATATGATTTTCTATTGATGGAAATCCGATTCTGTTCCGATTCTGAATGATTTCCCCTTAAGAAAATTCTTTCCTATTGACAAATCCGATTCTGTTCGGATTCTGAATGATTTCTCCTTAAGAAAATTCTTTTCTATTGATAGAAATCCGATTCTGTTTCGATTCTGAATGATTTCTCCTTAAGAATATTCCTTTCTATTCACAGAAATTCGATTCTGAATGATTTCTCCTTAAGAATATTCTTTTCTATTGACAGAAATCCGATTCTGTTCCGATTTCTCCTTAAGAATATTCTTTTCTATTGACAGAAATCCGATTCTGTTCCGATTTTTCCTTAAGAAAATTCTTTTCTATTGATAGAAATCCGATTCTGTTCCGATTCTGAATGATTTCTCTTTAAGAATATGATTTTCTATTGATGGAAATCCGATTCTGTTCCGATTCTGAATGATTTCTCTTTAAGAATATTCTTTTCTATTGATAGAAATCCGATTCTGTTCCGATTCTGAATGATTTTTCCTTAAGAAAATTCTTTTCTATTGAAAGAAATCCGATTCTGTTTCGATTCTGAATGATTTTTCCTTAAGAAAATTCTTTTCTATTGATCGAAATCCGATTCTGTTCCGATTCTGAATGATTTCTCTTTAAGAATATGATTTTCTATTGATGGAAATCCGATTCTGTTCCGATTCTGAATGATTTCCCCTTAAGAAAATTCTTTCCTATTGACAAATCCGATTCTGTTCGGATTCTGAATGATTTCTCCTTAAGAAAATTCTTTTCTATTGATAGAAATCCGATTCTGTTTCGATTCTGAATGATTTCTCCTTAAGAATATTCCTTTCTATTCACAGAAATTCGATTCTGAATGATTTCTCCTTAAGAATATTCTTTTCTATTGACAGAAATCCGATTCTGTTCCGATTTCTCCTTAAGAATATTCTTTTCTATTGACAGAAATCCGATTCTGTTCCGATTTTTCCTTAAGAATATTCTTTTCTATTGATAGAAATCCGCTTCTGAATGATTTCTCCTTAAGAATATTCTTTTCTATTATGATCGAAGTCCGATTCTGTTTCGATTCTGAATGATTTTTCCTTAAGAAAATTCTTTTCTATTGATCGAAGTCCGATTCTGTTCCGATTCTGAATGATTTCTCTTTAAGAATATGATTTTCTATTGATGGAAATCCGATTCTGTTCCGATTCTGAATGATTTCCCCTTAAGAAAATTCTTTCCTATTGACAAATCCAATTCTTGTTCGATTCTGAATGATTTTTCCTTATGAATATTCTTTTCTATTGATAGAAATCCGATTCTGTTCCGATTCTGAATGATTTCCCCTTAAGAAAATTCTTTTCTATTGATAGAAATCCGATTCTGTTCGGATTCTGAATGATTTTTCCTTTTGAATATTCTTTTCTATTGACAGAAATCCGATTCTGTTCCGATTTTTCCTTAAGAAAATTCTTTTCTATTGATAGAAATCCGATTCTGTTCCGATTCTTGAATGATTTCTCCTTAAGAAAATTCTTTTCTATTGATGGAAATCCGATTCTGTTCCGATTCTGAATGATTTCCCCTTAAGAAAATTCTTTCCTATTGACAAATCCGATTCTTGTTCGATTCTGAATGATTTTTCCTTAAGAATATTCTTTTCTATTGATAGAAATCCGATTCCGTTCCGATTCTGAATGATTTTTCCTTAAGAAAATTCTTTTCTATTGACAGAAATCCGATTCTGTTCCGATTCTTGAATGATTTTTCCTTATGAATATTCTTTTCTATTGATAGAAATCCGATTCTGTTCGGATTCTGAATGATTTTTCCTTTTGAATATTCTTTTCTATTGATAGAAATCCGATTCTGTGTCGATTCTGAATGATTTCTCCTTAAGAATATTCTTTTCTATTGACAGAAATCAGATTCTGTTCCGATTTTTCCTTAAGAAAATTCTTTTCTATTGATAGAAATCCGATTCTGTTCCGATTCTTGAATGATTTCTCCTTAAGAAAATTCTTTTCTATTGATAGAAATCCGATTCTGTTCCGATTCTGAATGATTTCTCTTTAAGAATATGATTTTCTATTGATGGAAATCCGATTCTGTTCCGATTCTGAATGATTTCCCCTTAAGAAAATTCTTTCCTATTGACAAATCCAATTCTTGTTCGATTCTGAATGATTTTTCCTTATGAATATTCTTTTCTATTGATAGAAATCCGATTCTGTTCCGATTCTGAATGATTTCCCCTTAAGAAAATTCTTTTCTATTGATAGAAATCCGATTCTGTTCGGATTCTGAATGATTTTTCCTTTTGAATATTCTTTTCTATTGATAGAAATCCGATTCTGTTTCGATTCTGAATGATTTCTCCTTAAGAATATTCCTTTCTATTGACAGAAATTCGATTCTGAATGATTTCTCCTTAAGAATATTCTTTTCTATTGATAGAAATCCGATTCTGTTCCGATTCTGAATGATTTTTCCTTAATAAACTTCTTTTCTATTGAAAGAAATCCGATTCCGTTCCGATTCTGAATGATTTTTCCTTAAGAATATTCTTTTCTATTGATAGAAATCCGATTCTGTTCCGATTCTGAATGATTTTTCCTTAATAAAATTCTTTTCTATTGAAAGAAATCCGATTCTGTTCCGATTCTGAATGATTTTTCCTTAAGAAAATTCTTTGCTATTGACAGAAATCCGATTCTGAATGATTTCTCCTTAAGAATATTCTTTTCTATTGACAGAAATCCGATTCTGTTCCGATTTTTCCTTAAGAAAATTCTTTTCTATTGATAGAAATCCGATTCTGTTCCGATTCTTGAATGATTTCTCCTTAAGAAAATTCTTTTCTATTGATAGAAATCCGATTCTGTTCCGATTCTGAATGATTTCTCTTTAAGAATATGATTTTCTATTGATGGAAATCCGATTCTGTTCCGATTCTGAATGATTTCTCTTTAAGAATATTCTTTTCTATTGATAGAAATCCGATTCTGTTCCGATTCTGAATGATTTTTCCTTAAGAAAATTCTTTTCTATTGAAAGAAATCCGATTCTGTTTCGATTCTGAATGATTTTTCCTTAAGAAAATTCTTTTCTATTGATCGAAATCCGATTCTGTTCCGATTCTGAATGATTTCTCTTTAAGAATATGATTTTCTATTGATAGAAATCCGCTTCTGAATGATTTCTCCTTAAGAATATTCTTTTCTATTATGATCGAAGTCCGATTCTGTTTCGATTCTGAATGATTTTTCCTTAAGAAAATTCTTTTCTATTGATAGAAATCCAATTCTGTTCCGATTCTGGAATGATTTCTCCTTAAGAAAAGTCTTTTCTATTGACAGAAATCCGATTCTGAATGATTTTTCCTTAAGAATATTCTTTTCTATTGATAGAAATCCGATTCTGTTCCGATTCTGAATGATTTCTCCGTAAGAAAATTCTTTTCTATTTACACAAATTCGATTCTGTTCCGATTCTTGAATGATTTCTCCTTAAGAAAAGTCTTTTCTATTGACAGAAATCCGATTCTGAATGATTTCTCCTTAAGAATATTCTTTTCTATTGATAGAAATCCGATTCTTTTCCGATTCTTGAATGATTTCTCCTTAAGAAAATTCTTTTCTATTGACAGAAATCCGATTCTGTTCCGATTCTGAATGATTTCTCCGTAAGAAAATTCTTTTCTATTTACACAAATTCGATTCTGTTCCGATTCTTGAATGATTTCTCCTTAAGAAAAGTCTTTTCTATTGACAGAAATCCGATTCTGAATGATTTTTTCTTAAGAAAATTCTTTTCTATTGATCGAAGTCCGATTCTGTTTCGATTCTGAATGATTTTTCCTTAAGAAAATTCTTTTCTATTGATCGAAGTCCGATTCTGTTTCTATTCTGAATGATTTCTCCTTAAGAAAATTCTTTTCTATTGATAGAAATCCGATTCTGCATGATTTTTCCTTAAGAAAATTCTTTTCTATTGATGGAAACCCGATTCTATTCCGATTCTGAATGATTTTTCCTTAAGAATATTCTTTTCTATTGATAGAAATCCGCTTCTGAATGATTTCTCCTTAAGAATATTCTTTTCTATTATGATCGAAGTCCGATTCTGTTTCGATTCTGAATGATTTCTCCTTAAGAAAATTCTTTTCTATTGATGGAAATCCGATTCTGTTCCGATTCTTGAATGACTTTTCCCTTAAGAAAATTCTTTTCTATTGATAGAAATCCGATTCTGAATGATTTAAGATGAATTTGTTTATTCACATTTATAAGGTTTAATTTGATAATATTTTTTGTCCATAGACGACAATCTTCGAATAATTCGCTAACGGCCAATCAAAATGCATCAAAATATTCAAAAAGATTTGACGACCGCCAACCGGAATTTAACAACAATTCATTATAATATTAAAAATGATGATGACGAAGATGACAACGACGATGATGACGACGACGATGATGATGATGATGATGATGATGACGTTAATGGCAAAGGCAAAGATAAAAATAATAATAATAATAATAAAAGTTCTGCTGCTCCTCCGGTTGCTGTAAAAAAAACAGGCGTTCATTTTGTTGTTGAACCCCAAAAAACCCAAAACAATTCAAATCAATTAAGGTCCGTAACGCCGCAACAAATTGCTAATGATGGTGATGATGATGATGCAGATGGAGATGTTGACGGGATAATCATTCAAAAACGTAATCTATATTGTACTGGCAGTAAATTTTTAAAATCAATAAATGGTTAGAGATAAATTTTTTTTTTCTGATAGTTTAGTTTTATAGGAAATTTAATTAAAAATATGATAAAATCAATTCCTTCCCCCGTTCCGTTCCGCTTTTCTCCGTCGTTTCTATTCAGATTTAATACCAGCACGAGTTGTTTTATATTTTTTATCATGGTCCGGTTTTTTAGTCTCATTTATGTTACGTAATGATATTAATATTGCATTAGTTGTGATGGTCGGCGACGGCAATCAAACGCCGACGGCTGCTGCGGCGAATAATAATTTAAGCAGCAACGGCGCCGTCAACCAAACATACAATTTTCCGGTAAGTAAAATTAATATGAAGACAAAAAATACAAAAGGTTTTTGCCGTACACAAAAAAAAAAAAAAAAAAATTGAATTATACGCAAGTCCCAAACAGAATTATTAAATACGCAGGCGTAAACGCACACGAAAAGTTGCGATGGTTTTTTTTACAATTCGAAGTTAGAGACTTTTGTTTTTTTTTATTTCAATGATTTTTTTTTCCAAATTTGTCATATGCCAATGACGCATGCGCACGGAAAAGTTTACGAATTTCAACGCATGCGTTTTTTTTTTTAACAATTCGAATTTAGAGAGTTTTCATTTATTGTTATTTAAATGGTAAGCTATGATTTTTTTTTTTTTTTCAAAATCCATTTACTTATTTACGGACGAAGTGTCGGACTCCCGTCAACTAAGTTGACGTCCTACCCACTAAAAAAAACGCAACCTCCCTGTGGGTTGCAGTAGTTGCGTAAACTGCTCCGTGTACTGCGACCCATTGGATCTAAATAAACATAAATTCATGTTAATGAGCATGAAAATGTACGCACTAAATTTCAGATTTAATTCTGCAATCAGCTTTTTATCAGACTGTCTCCGGAGATATCTCCGTTCGTTATCGTCTTGACCCTAACGTCTGTATGCAGAAGTGTCTGTGTCTGTGTCTTTTATCACTCAAAGCTGCTTCACATTCGAAGAGTTTATGAGCCGCCGCCGCCAAGGTCTCCTTTTCCTTTTTACAAAATCTACATAATTCTGCAGATATGGACTTCTGTGTTTTTTGTGCACAGATAACTTCCGATTGAACGGTCGATGCCCTTAGGCATACCATGATAGCTGCCTCAGTTCCTACGGTTTCCCATGTCCCTTGCAGTTTCCAGCCCCCGGTGAAATTTTGACTGAAAAACCGTTTCGTGTTTGTCAGCGGCCGTCCACTGGTAAGGAAAGCCAATAGTGTATTTCCTTTTTCCCGTGCCTTCCAGGCCTGTATGGCCGTTTTTATGAAGCAGGTAGAATTGATGGCGATGGCGGGTTCTGGTCCCATGCGAATGCGATCCGTTCGTCAGCCACTCTCGTCAATTAATTGACCTCTCTATATTTGACCCGTGCTTCCTGCAGTGTTCGGAGCCCATATTATCACGAGTTTGTTCTCCTGTGCCTGACCCAGTGTTAAGACTTTTATGACAGTCATATATCATTATCCTTGACTTATATATTGGTCCATCTAACGGCGCCCTAAATGGCTGCTTGCTGATTTCCTGATATAATATATATATATCTCGTTGTTTATGTATCCCCGGCGGCCGGTTGGAATATCGTGTTATATTTACTGAGGGTTTGACTATGTTTAAATCATGCCAGTTCCCGCTCTTGCGGCAGGTCCGTACTGCACCTTCTGTGTACCAGACAACCGCGCATGATCTGGCATGGCAGCGATCTTTCTTTTGGCCGCGCTGCCGTCTAGGGAACAAATTTCGTAGAGCTTGTTTTGCACTTCACTCTACATTGAACATATATTATCCGAGAATATTCCAGAAGGTATTCCTCCATGTTTATTCATCTTTTTAGAATCCATGTCCATCTTTTTAGAAGCCATGTCCAAGCATTGAAGACGCCCTTTGAACCGGTCCACAACGGTTTTTAATCCACAAGCCCGTGCCATTGCTGCTGACTGGATGTGTGGATCCCCCCCCCCCCCCCCCCAATCAGTCTTTCCAATCATTTGTCTGCAGGCATGGAATGTACTGTAGTCCATACACCCACCCTGTACGTATATTTGATGTGGGAGTTCCATGTTAATCTAGTATCTAATACCATTCCAAAATATTTAAATTCCTTGGCCATCTGTATCGGACTCCGATCCACGTTATGATTTTATTTATTTTCAATATTGGTTATTTGTCACGTGCCAATGGACGCATGCGTTACGTAAAAGTCTATGAATTTCAACGCATGCGGTTTTTTTTCTGTGGTTTTTTTTACAATTCGAATTTAGAGACTTTTTTACTATTTTTTATTTGACAATGATTTTATTTTCAATATTTGTCATGAAAAAAATGACGCATGCGCACCTAAAGGTCTACGAATTTCAACGCATGCGGTTTTTTTTACAATTTGAATTTAGAGACTTTTTTTTTTTTTATTTGTTTTTATTTCAATGATTAGGCTATGATTTTATTTTTCAATATTTATCATGAAAAAATGACGCATGCGTACGTAAATGTCTACGAATTTCAACGCATGCGGTTTTTTTTCTGTGTTTTTTTTTTTACAATTCGAATTCAGAGACTGTTTTCTTATTATTTCAAAGGTAAGCTATGATTTTATTATCAATATTTGTTATTTGTCATGCAAATTGCGTATGCGTTACGTAAAAGTCTACGAATTTCAACGCATGCGTTTTTTTTACAATTTGCATTTAGAGACTTTTTTTTTTTATTTGTTTTTATTTCAATGGTTAGGCTATGATTTTATTTTCAATATTTATCATGAAAAAATGACGCATGCGTACGTAAAAGTGTACGAAATTCTTACGCATGCAAGAACGCAAAAACGCAAAAATTTTTTTTTTGTATTGCGTTAATTTCTATTAAATAATTTACAGTACTGTTCTAAGGTCACGTTTCCGTTCAGCAGCTGCAGCAGCCGTTCATTTGCGTATTTTATAATTCTGTGCTTAGGATATTTTCTATAAAATTCTATAAAAATTCAATAAAGTTAAAGGTTAAATTTCACTGGGGGTGATCACAAAAAGGATCACAAAAAAAAATACAAACTTCACTGTTTTGCTTCTTTAATATATATTTTTATTTAAATTTTCCCCGGACGCCGCCGCTCTTTAGCAATATAGCAATAAAACATCATCGACGGCGATGTCTATATCATCATCATCATCATCATCATCAGTTGGTGAATTATTTGATTGGTCACCGGGTGTTCAATCAATTATTTTATCATCATTTTATTGGTGGTATGTCGTTTCTCAGGTGATTAAAAGAACAAAACAACAAATCAAAGTAAAACAATAAATAAAATGGGTTTGTTTGTTTTTTTTTGTTGGTTTTTTAGGTTGTTGGCGGCGTTGCCACACAATATTTTGGTACAAAAAATGTATTTGGTTGGTCACAAATGGTGACGGCCATCTGTAGTTTAGGCATTCCGTATGCATCACAAATACATTACAGTGCAATTATTGTTTTACGTTCCGTACAGGGTTTTGCGTCCGGTTTAACGTGGCCGGCAATGTACGCAATCGTTGGCTATTGGATTCCGTCAAATGAACGCAGTCGTTTTATGTCAAGTTTTCAAGTAATAATCAAAATCGATCAAAAAAAAAACAATAAAAATAAAAATATTCTTCAATTCAATTCGGATGTCAATTCGGTATCATTTTTTTTTCTAGGGTTTTAGCATTGGCATTGGTTTAACGTATCCGATATGCGGTTTTATCATAGCCAATTGGGGATGGCGTCAAGTTTTCTATACAACCGGAACCATTGGTTGTTTATGGTGTTTATTGTGGTATCTGTTGGCATTCAATAGACCGGATTTGCATCCCCGTATAACGGTCAAAGAATTGACGTACATCGAGGCGAACATCAGCGATGAGATAAAACGGGGTCAGGGTATGCGAGTCCCATGGCGTAAAATATTTAAATCGTTACCGGTTTGGTCAATTGGCATTACAACATTCGGTCGCATTTGGATTCATTATCAATTTATTATGTCCGGTCCGATGTACATGAAAAATGTATTACATTTTGAAATACAAAAAAATGGTCTATTAACGGGTACACCATTTCTATTGTCCTATTTGTCATCGGTGGCATTCTGTTGGATTGCCGATCTATTGGTGGCCCATCAGCGAATGACCCTAACAAATGTTCGTAAATTATTTACAGCCGCATCACAAATTTTACCGGGTATTTTAATTGTAATCATTGTGTACATAAATGATTATTTGACGATGGTATTGGTATTGTGGTTCATTGCCGTTTCATTGATAACCGCATCGTATGCTGGTGCTATGGCAAATATCGTTGATATTGCACCGAATTTAGCCGGTCCCGTTTTGGCATTCGCACAAACTATTCATATGACAGCGTCATTTGTATCACCATTGGTTACCGGTGTATTGGTCACGAATATGGTAAATTTTTTTTTGTTAATTTATCAAAATTTTATGGTAGGTGCAGGTGCGGGAGTTGTTCATTTTTGAGTGGAAGGTTGGTCAGTTTTTTTTTTCGAAAATCCTTTAATTTTTATCGATTGCTGGTTGGAAATTTTGAGAGGTTAGACTCTGAATGAGGACGCTGGATGAGGAGTTGAAATAAAGAATATCCAAGTTCGAATTAAGTCCTTGTTTAATAGTTTTTTAGGTTATGAGCCTCCGCCCAAAGATTCGATAACAAAAATAATAGGGTTTTTTTTTTCGAAATTCAAAAATCCTTTAATTTTACCGATTCTTGGTTGGAAATTTCGGAGGAGGCTTGACTCTGGATGAGATAGAGAATAGAGAATAGAGAATATCCAAAGTTTGAATTAGGTTCCTGCTAACCGAGTTTTTTAGTTATGGCCTGGCCAAAGGTCGATTGGATAAATTTTTCTAAAATAATTGAGTTTTTTTCGAAATTTGAAAATCTTTTAATTTTTACCGATTCCTGGTTGGAAATTTTGAGAGGTTAGACTCTGGATGAGGAGTTAAATTCGTTTGAATTAAGTTTCAATTAAGTTCCTGGTAATAGTTTTTGGGTTAAGGTCTGCCAAAGGTCGATTTGATAAAATTTTCCTAGAAAAAATTGAATTTTTTTTCGAAAATCCTTTAATTTTTATCGATTGCGGTTGGACATTTTGGGAGGTTAGACTCCGGACGAGTAGTTTAAATAGAGAATATCCAAATTTGAATTTAGTTCCTGGCTTAATAGCTTTTTAGGTTATGACCCGGCCAAAGGTTGATTTGATAAATTTTTCTGCAAAATGTCGAGTTTTTTTTCGAAAATCCTTTGGTTTTTACCGATTGGGTTGGAAATTTCGGAGGAGGTTAAACGCTGGAAGAGGAGTTGAAATAGAAAACATTCAATTTTGAATTAAGTTCCTGGTAATAATTTTTCGGTTAAGGTCTGCCAAAGCTCGGTTTGATAAATTTTGTTCAAAATAATTGAGTTTTTTTTCGAAAATCCTTTAATTTTTGCTGATTGGCTTGGAAATTTGGGAGGTTAAACTCTGGCAGAGGAGTTGAAATTGGGTATATTCAAGTTCGAAATTAAGTTCCTGCTAACCGGGTTTTTTAGTTATTGCCCGGTCAAAGGTCGATCAAAAAAAAATTGAGTTTTTTTCGAAAATCCTTTCGAAAATTTTTACCGCTTGGGGTTGGAAATTTCGGAGGAGGTTAGACTCTGGACGCGGAGTTTAAATAGAGAAAATTAAGTTTGAATTCAGTGCAAGATTAATAGTTTTTTTAGGTTATGACTCCGTCAAAGGTCGATTTGATAAAATTTTCCTAGAAAAAATTGAATTTTTTTTCGAAAATCCTTTAATTTTTACCGCTTGGGGTTGGAAATTTCGGAGGAGGTTAGACTCTGGACGCGGAGTTTAAATAGAGAAATTTAATAGTTTTTAGGTTATGATCCGGCCAAAGGTTGATTTGATAAATTTTTCTGCAAAATAATTGAGTTTTTTTTCGAAATTCGAAAATCTTTTAATTTTTACCGATTCCTGGTTGGAAATTTTGAGAGGTTAGAGTCTGGATGAGAAGTTTAAATAGAGAATAATCAAGTTTGAATTAAGTCCAAGATTAATAGTTTTTTTAGGTTATGACTCGGTCAAAGCTCGATTTGATAAATTTTTTTCCACATTTGATAATTTTTTTTCACAAATCCTTCAATTTTTATTGATTGGGTTGGAAATTTGGGAAGTTTGACTCTGGAAGAGGAGTTAAACTTGAGAATATCCAAGTTTCAATTAAGTTCCTTGTAATACTTTTTGAGTTAAGACCTGCCAAAGGTCGATTTGATAAATTTTCTTAGAAAATTTCCGTATTTTTTCGAAAATCCTTCAATTTTTGTCGATTCGGTTGGAAATTTTGAGAGGTTAGACTCCCGACGAGTAGTTTAAATAGAGAATATCCAAGTTTCAATTGATTTCCTGGTAATAGTTTTTGGGTTAAGACCTGCCAAAGGTCGATTTGATAAATTTTCTTAGAAAAATTTCCGTATTTTTTCGAAAATCCTTCAATTTTTGTTGATTGGGTTGGAAATTTGGTAAGTTTGAATCTGGAAGAGGAGTTGATCTTGAGAATATCCAAGTTTGAATTGAGTTCCTGGTAATGCTTTTTGGGTTAAGACCTGCCAAAGGTCGATTTGATAAATTTTCTTAGAAAATTTCCGTATTTTTTCGAAAATCCTTCAATTTTTGTTGATTGGGTTGGAAATTTGGGAAGTTTGACTCTGGAAGAGGAGTTAAACTTGAGAATATCCAAGTTTCAATTAAGTTCCTGGTAATAGTTTTTGGGTTAAGACCTGCCAAAGGTCGATTTGATAAATTTTCTTAGAAAATTTCCGAATTTTTTCGTATTTTCCGTATTTTTTCGAAAATCCTTCAATTTTTGTTGATTGGGTTGGAAATTTGGTAAGTTTGAATCTGGAAGAGGAGTTAAACTTGAGAATATCCAAGTTTCAATTATGTTCCTGGTAATAGTTTTTGGGTTAAGACCTGCCAAAGGTCGATTTAAAAAAATTTCCTAGAAAAAATTGAGTTTTTTTTTTTCGAAAATCCTTTAATTTTTGTGGGTTGGAAATTTCGGAGGAGCTTAGACTCTGGATGAGGAGTTGATGGATGGAGAATATTCAAGTTTGAATTAAGTTCCTGCTAACCAGGATTTTTAGTTATGGTCCGGCCAAAGGTCGATCAAAAAAATTTAGTTTTTTTTTCGAAAATCCTTTAATTTTTACCGCTTGGGGTTAGAAATTTCGGAGGAGGTTAGACTCTGGACGCGGAGTTTAAATAGAGAAAATTAAGTTTGTATTAACTCCCTGCTAGAATAGTTTTTAGGTTATGACCCAGCCAAAGGTTGATTTGATAAATTTTTCTGCAAAATAATTGAGTTTTTTTTCGAAATTCGAAAATCTTTTAATTTTTACCGATTCCTGGTTGGAAATTTTGAGAGGTTAGACTCTGGATGAGGAGTTGAATTCGTTCGAATTAAGTTCGAATTAAGTTTCAATTGAGTTCCTGGTAATAGTTTTTGGTTAAGATCTGCCAAAGGTCGATTTGATAAATTTTCTTAGAAAATTTCCGTATTTTTTCGAAAATCCTTTAATTTTTATCGATTCCTGGTTGGAAATTTCAGAGGTTAGCCGCTGGATGAGGAGTTTAAATAGAAAATAATCAAGTTTGAATTTTGTCCAGGATTAATAGTTTTTTTTAGGTTATGACCCGGTCGATTAAAGCTCGATTTGATAAATTTTCTTAGAAAAAATTTAGATTTTTTTTCACAAATCTCTTTTCACTTTTGCTAATTGGGTTGGAAATTTTGGGAGGTTAGATTCTGGATGAAGAGTTGAAATTGAGAATATTCAAGTTCGAAATTAAGTTCCTGCTTAATAGTTTTTTTTAGGTTATGACCCGGCCAAAAGTCGATAAAAAAAATAAATTGAGTTTTTTTTTTTCGAAAATCCTTTAATTTTTATCGATTGCGGTTGGAAATTAGGGGAGGTTGGAAATTTCGGAGGAGGTTAGACCCCGGACGCGGAGTTTAAATAGAGAAAATTCAAGTTTTTATCTTTTAATTATAACCCCCCCCCCCCTCCCTCCAATTTCATAATATTGAACTTACGCTCTCTCGCACCTTCGCCTCAAAAAACTATTTATTTTTTTAACGAAAAAAAAATGAATAAACTAATTTTTTTACCTGCACACAATGATGTAGGAATCACTTGCCCAATGGAAAAATGTATTTGGTCTTTCGGCATTCATTGCAATTATAACATATTTGGTTTATCAATTGTATGGAACGGCCCAAATACAAAATTGGAATTATCCATATAATGATTTGATGATCACAAAAAACAATAATGAAAATAATGCCAATGATAATGATGGATCGAATCGAGCAGGGAATGATGCAGCACCGAATACAGAATTAAATACCGATCGAATAACAATAAAATTTGAAAAATTAAAAGAAACAAAATCGAATAAAAAAACATCACAATTACCGGCTGTCATTCGGGTCGTTGGCATTCGCAATGGTAATTTAAATCATTTAAATCAAATTAACGTTCCTCCATCATCGTCGTCGTCGTCGGCGGCGTCGGCTGCGACGGAAAATTCTTCAATATTTCGAATAGGAACCGGTAAACAAAAAAAAGAACAAGATGATGAAGAAGAAGAAGAAGAAGAAGAAAATCATCAAAATAACAACAACAACAACAACAACAACAACAATGATGATGATGATGATAATTTATCAATTGAAATGATTGATAATTATTATGGAAATGATCGTCGTCCTCGCGGCGATCATGACGATAAAGAAAAAATTTTACCATTAAATCGTGATAATAAAATAAAAATAAATAAAAATAATAAATTTTTGGTATCTTCGACATCGTTACAGCAGCCGTCATCATCATCAATTGGTATTGTAGAAATAGCTTTAGAAAGTTCTGGAGAATCTTCAATAAAAAAACCAAATAAAAGACCATCAGCCGTAGATCATCGGCCTCAGACGCAAACGCAAACGCAGAAATAAAACTAAATCATCTTTTAGGTTTTTAGGGGCGACGGACGGACGGACGGACGGACGGACTCATGGGATTTTAATAACAATAAAATCTCATCAGGGGGTTTTAAATCAAAACTCGAAAGATTTTTCTCGAAAGTTCGAAAAACCCATTTTTTTTTTTTTCGAAATTATTTTAAAAAAAAATTAAATCAAAATAACAAAAAAAAAAAAAACAAAAAACGTGTGCAGTATTACAACAAAATAATACCGAAAACGAAAAAAAAAAAAAATGACAGTTCATAAATTTCCAGAAACAATACAAAGATGGCGGTATAATTAATTAATCAATTGATGATGATGCCCAAGCCCATTCCTCCGCCGGCGGCATTCAATGGCAAAATTCCATTTAATTTAATTTATTTTTTTTATTTTTATTATTATTTAGTTTTTAAAAATAAATTAGTTTTTAAGTATTTTTTTGCGCCGGGTTAAAAACCGGGTTAAAAACCGGGTTGATTTTATTTAGATTATGTTTTTTTTTTTTTTTTCTTTTTTACGTGTTTGTTGTGTTTGATATTTATCAAAAATTGGAGGGGGGGGGGGAGGCGCGCTGGAGCGCTGGAGGTGATGGAAGTTGGGGAGTGATATAGAGATAGATGGGGTAAAGCGACGGCGCGCGGCGTAATGACAATTGGGTCGTGTTATAAATAACCAAAAAAAAAAAAAAAAACAAACGAATAAAATCAAGTTAGAATAGAAAAAAAATAATAATAATAATTTACGGGTAACATAAATTAAAAAAAAAAAATGAAAAATTACCGAGAAACTGATCCACGACCACGACTTCAATGCAATAAAATCAAAAATCAAATGATTTGCAATTAAAATGACATTATTTTTATTTTTTTTTTTTGAAGAAGAAATTCTTCTTAATTAAATTATTTTAATTTATTTATTTAATTAATTAATTTTATTTTGTTGAGAATTTAATTTTTTAGTAGGTAATTTTTTTTTGTTTTTTTTTTTTTATTAAGTTTTTTTTTGATATTTTTTAATATTTTTTTGTTTGTGTGTGTTGTGTGTGTGTGTGGGACTCGTCGAATGTTGATTACAATCCAAAATTTTGAAGTAAATTCGCGAAGTTTTGTTTTTGAGAAAGAATTTTCGGAATAAATTCGCGGGATATTCCGAAGTTTCGGTCAAAATTCGAGTGTTATTCCGAATGTTCAAAGTAAAATGGCAGTTTATTCCGCGGTTTCGGAATAAATTCGCGGGTTATTCCGAAATTTTGAAGTAAATTCTCGGGTTATTCCAAAATTTCGAAGTAAAATCACGGTTTATTTCGAAGTTTCGGGATAAATTCCCGGGTTATTCCGAAGTTTAGATGTAAATTCGCTGGTTTATTTCGAAGTTTGGGGATAAATTCGCGGGTTACTCTGAAGTTTCGATGTAAATGCGCGGTGTATTTCGAAGTTTCGGACAAAATTCCCGTGTTATTCCGAATGTTCAAAGTGAAATCACGGTTTATTTCGAAGTTTCGAAGTAAATTCGCAGTTTATTTCGAAGTTTCGCGATAAATTCGCGGACAATGCCGAAATGCCGAAGTAAAATCGTGGTTTATTTCCAAGTTTCGGAATAAATTCGCCGGTTATGTGGAAATTTTGAAGTAAAATCGGGGTTTATTTCGAGGTTTCGGATTAAATTCGTGGGTTATTCCGAAATTTTGAAGTAAAATCGCGGTTTATTTCGAAATTCCGTTGTAAAATCACGGTTTATTTCTAAGTTTCCGGATAAATTCGCGGGTTATTCCGAAATTTCGGTGTAAAATCACGATTTATTTCGAAGTTTCGGGATAAATTCGCGGGTTATTTTGGAATTTCGAAGTAAAATCACAGAAGTATTTCAAAATAAATAGAAGTTTTAGAATAAATTCGCGGGGAATGCCGAAATTTCGTAGTAAAATCACGGTTTATTTCGAAGTTTCGGGATAAATTCGCGGTTTATTCGGAATTTTCGAAGTAAACTCACGGTTCTAAGTTTCCAAAGTAAAATCGCGGGTTATTTCGAAGTTTCGATGTAAATTCGCGGTTTATTTCGAAGTTGCGGGATAAATTCGCGGGTTATTCTGGAATTTCGAAGTAAAATCAACGTTTATTTCGAAGTTTCGGACAAAATTCCCGTGTTATTCCGAATGTTCAAAGTCAAATCACGGTTTATTTCGAAGTTTCGAAGTAAATTCGCGGTTTATTTCGAAGTTTCGGGATAAATTCGCCGGTTATGTGGAAATTTTGAAGTAAAATCGGGGTTTATTTCGAGGTTTCGGATTAAATTCGCGGGTTATTCCGAAATTTCGGAATAAATTCGCGGTCTATTCCGAAATTTCGAATTAAAATCATGGTTTATTTCGAAGTTTTGGAATAAATTCGCCGGTTATGTGGAAATTTTGAAGTAAAATCGGGGTTTATTTCGAAGTTTCGAAGTAAAATCACGGTTTATTTCGAAATTTTGGAATAAATTCGCAGTTTATTCGGAATTTTCGTAGTAAAATCGCGGTTTATTCGGAAGTTGCGGTGTGAAATCGCGGATTATTCCAAAATTCGAAGTAAAATCACGGTTTATTTCGAAGTTTCGGGCAAAATTCGAGTGTTATTTCGAATTTTCGAAGTAAAATCACGGTTTATTTCGAGGTTTCGGGATAAATTCGCGGGTTATTCCGAAGTTTCGATGTAAATTCGCGGTTTATTTCGAAGCTTCGGGCAAAATTCGAGTGTTATTCCGAATGTTCAAAGTAAAATCGCGGTTTATTCCGCGGTTTCGGAATAAATTCGCGCGTTATGCTCAAATTTCGTAGTAAATTCGCGGGTTATTCCAAAATTTCGAAGTAAAATCACGGTTTATTTGATCACGGTTTATATGAAATTTCGTTGTAAAATCACGGTTTATTTCTAAGTTTCCGAATAAATTCGCGGGTTATTCCAAAGTTTCGGACAAAATTCGCGTGTTATTTCGAAGTTTCGATGAAAAAACAACGTTTTTTTTTTTTAAAAGTTTCGGGATAAATTCGTGGGTTACTCTGGAATTTCGAAGTAAAATCACGATTTATTTAGAAGTTTCGGGCAAAATTCGAGTGTTATTCCGAATGTTCAAAGTAAAATCACGGTTTATTCGGAAGATTTCGATGTAAATTGCGGTTTATTTCGAAGTTTCGGCATAAATTCTCGGGTTATTCTGGAATTTCGAAGTAAAATCACGGATTATTTCGAAGTTTCGGGATAAATTCGCGGTTTATTTCAAAGTTTCGGGATAAATTCGCGGTTTATTCCGAATTTTCAAAGTAAAATCACTGTTTATTCGGAAGTTGCGGTGTGAAATCGCGGATTATTCCAAAATTCGAAGTAAAATCACGCTTTATTTCGTAGTTTTGGAATAAATTCGCAGTTTATTTGGAATTTTCGTAGTAAAATCGCGGGTTATTTCAGAAGTTTGAGAATAAATTCGCGGGGAATGCCGAAATATCGAAGTAAAAACGCAGTTTATTTCGAAGTTTCGGTGTGAAATCGCGATTTATTCAGAAATTTCGAAGTAAAATCACGGTTTATTTTTGGTTTTGGTTTTGGAATAAGTTCGCGGTTTATTCGAAATTTTCGTAGTAAAATCGCGGGTTATTTCAGAATAAATAGAAGTTTCAGAATAAAATCACGGTTTATTCGGAAGTTTCGGGCAAAATTCGAGTGTTATGCGGAAATTTCGAAGTAAACCCCTTATTTTATTTGAAAGTTTCGAACTAAAACCGCGGTTTATTTGGAAATTTGCGATGTAAAATCACGGATTATTAGGAAGTTTGCGTCGTAAAACCGAATATCTTTCGAAATTTCGGAGTAAACCCAGAGATCTATTGCGAAATTTTACGAAATTTCGCCATAAAACCTGAGTTTATTCGGAAGTTTTGGAGTTAAATCTCGATTTCTTCCGCCCACATTTTCTTACTTAAATCCTATGGTGGTTTATGGTGAGAAATTACCGAATAAAACCGGATCAATTCCGTACATTTCAGTCTAAAAACCCGAATTTATTCGGCAGAGTTCCAAGGAAAAACTCACGATTTATTACGAATTTTCGCCAAAAAGCCTGAGTTTATTCGGAAATTTGCGGAGTAAAATCGCCGTTTATTCCATGTAAAAATTTCCCTGTAAAATCACGGTTTATTGGGGAGTTCCAAGGAAAAACTCACGATTTAATTCCGAAATTTCGAATTAAAACCTGATTCACTGATATTCCAAATTTGGCGGCAATCCTGGGGATTTTTTTTTTAACTTGCCTCGATTTTCCAAATACACAAAAAAAAAAAAAAAAAAAAACGGGGCGGAATAACCAAAAAAAAAAAATTAATTTTAAAGTTAAATATCACGCCAAACTTTTCTCTAGTGACAGGAACTGGAACTTCGAAACTACCGCAACTTGGAAAAATGTGTTAACCGCGGATTTGCGTATGAATGAACGACGAATGACGAATGACAAATGAATGAATGAATGAATTGAAAAGCAAAAATCAAAATTTTTTTCTTATATGATGTTGCTTAAAAACCCCTAGATCGTATTAAAGTGGGTTAAGGGGTTAAGAAGGGGTAGGTAGAACTTTTAATTGTAGTGACGAAATACCAAAAAAAAAAAAAAAAAATAAAACAAAACAAATTTAATTTCATTCCATTTTTTGCAAAATTTTGAATTATTATAAATTAAAAAAACATTCCAAAATAATAAATAAATAATAAAATTTGTGTGTGAGCACCAAAAAACAAAAAAATTACCCAAGTAACACACATTTTTGTGATGATTTTGATGATGATAATGATGATGATGATGATGAAAAAAAATGGTTTGTTTGTAAAAACGCTGCTGCAGCAAAACAAACGTGTTTTGTTAGTACATGCGCGGAAACAAACCAACAAAAAATAACATAACCTTAAAATAATATTTTTATGATTAATTTTTTTTTTTATTAATTAATTATTTTATTATTATTATTTGTAGAGAAAGAAAGAAAGAGAGAGAGACAGAGAGAGAGAGTTGGAACAGCCACCGCTCTCTCTCTCTCTCTCTCTCTCTCTCCCACTCTTACAAAATGTGTTTAAAAAACAATTTATTTTTACAATTTTACATTCTTTTAATTTAACATTAATCAAAAAAAAAAAAGTTATCAACAGAGAACAGAGCAGCAGCAGCGGCGGCAATAGTAATTGAAATATGATAAGTCCAGAATAAAGAGAGAGAGAGAGAGAGAGAGAGAAAGATAGATAGATAGAGATATTTATTTTTCATTTTTCAATTTTTCATATTTTTTGGGCTATTAACAAAAGTGTACTTATTATTAATATATTATATTTTTGATATTTGTGCGGCGTCGCAGTGAGCGGGCGTGCGTACAATTTTTTTTTTTTTTTTTCGTTTTTGTGTTGTGTGAGAGAGAAAAATATTAATATATATTTAAATTACAAAAAAAAAAAGAAAAAAAAGAAGAGTTTTTGTTAGGTTAAGTTTTTCAATCACACATTTGGTTGTTGTTGTTGTTTTTTTTTTTTTTTTTTTATAGAAAATTGTTTAATTTGTTTTTGTAAAAGCACACGCACGCATGCATGCGTAAATAATGAATTAAAAAACAAAACCAAACCAAACAAAAGTAGATGATATGGAGATGGGGCGGGTAGGAGGTGAAGGGGGATGAGGAGGAGGAGGAGGGATTTATATTTTTATTATTTTTTTTTTTTATTGAATAAGAGTAATAATAATATTAATAATAATAAAGATTATATATTTATTTTATTTGTATTTTTTGCGAAAATCAATTTTTGGATTTTTTTTTATTACCGTTTTTTTTTTTTTTTTGAACCTTTGTTTGAATTCCCCAAGTCAAAATCTTATTATCGAGCCCTTCCGACGCTGTGATCTACGGCTTTTCACAGTGGTTTACTCTGCAGTGCCGTACGCTTTATTTAAATAAGTTCGTAATTGGTGTTGGTGGTGGTGGTGGTCTTGGAGACGACCCGTAATGGAGAGTGGCTCTTCTTTTTATATACAGGGTGTCCCAGTACTCAGAGTGCCAACCCGAAATAGGCAGGTTCTGCACCTCATTTCCAATCAAAAAATGTAAGGCGACCTGCATGTCTATCTCCCTTGGTTTTCGAGCTAGCCCGAAAAAACGATTTCGTTGAAGTTCAAGGTACTTACTTACTTCTGCGCGCCTACAACCTACAATTGGTTTTGGCGTCCATTAACAGCCTTCTCCAACCGGACCTATTTACCGCCTCCGACGTCCGCCAGCCGGAAACGCCGAGGGCCCCAAGGTCCACTTCTACTTCGTCTTTCCACCTACCCCGCGATTTTCCTACACTCCTAGATCCGCCCGGCTTATTGTCGAGCATTTTTGACTGTATACGATCGCCATCCATTCGTACCAGCACATGACCAAACCACCTCAGGCGACCGATCTTAATGAACCGAACGATGTCGGGTTCGGTATATAATTTATATAGCTCGAAATCGAACCGCCTACGCCACCATCCCCTTTCCTTTGTCGATGGTCCAAAGATGAGGCGTAGTATTTTCTTTTCGAACCCTCCACAAGTCGCCGTTCGGTGGCCTGTGTTATGCACCACGTTTCAGAACCGTAGGTCACAATTGATCGAATCAGTGTTTGATATAGCTTTAGTTTCAATGTTTTACTAAATGTCTTCGAGAAGAACATCTTTCGTAAACCGTAAAAGGCCTTGTTTCCCGAAGCAATCCGGGATTGAACCTCCTCCGCTATATCGTTTTCGCTGTTTATGCTGCTTCCAAGGTAGCTAAACCTTCTGTCCGCAGTTTCATATTTGTTCTGACCAATTGATACGCTTTGATGTTGTGCGCCATAAACCTACTGTTCGTTGGTGCGATCATATACTTGGTTTTCTCCTCGTTTACCCTTAATCCCATTTCCGAAGCTTCACGTTCCAACAGTAAGAACGCTTCTTTAACGGCACCCATACTTCTACCCACCACGTCAATGTCATCGGCATAGCCGAGTAATTGAACATATGACGTAAAAATAGTGCTGCTGGTGTTGAAATGGTCGTCCTCCTTATACATTTTTCCAATATAACATTGAAAAATAATGTAGCCAAAGGGTCCCCTCGCTACGTACTCCGTCAATGGTTTCAAATGCATCCGACTTGATCCCCCTTATTTGTACCTGAGATGTAAAACTTGCGTCAGTGTTAGTTTTGACATGGCTATCAAAACTTTGTGGGAATCCAAATACCTCCATCGTGCGCCATAATTTTTCCCTAATAACACTGTCGTATGCGGCCTTAAAATCAACAAATAGATGGTGTGTTACTACGTTGAACTCCCTACACTTTTCCATTATCTGTCGTATGACGAACAGTTGATCAGTTGTTGAGCGATCATTACGGAATCCATATTGATTCCATTCACCAATGACTTCCTCCGCATATGGTAATAGGCGCTTATGCAACATATAAGCGAGTACCTTATATGTTGCATTCAGCAAAGATATTCCCCGATAGTTGGAACACTCCATCCTGTCTCCCTTCTTGTGTATTGGCACAATTACAGCAAGCTTCCACTCTGCTGTGGTATAACCTCATAGTTCCAAACATGCACAATTAGCTTGTGTTTTTACCATATTCCACAATACATCCCGCACCACATTTTAAGAGTTCACCAGGTACGCCGTCAGATCCAGCCGCCTTTCCATTCTTGAGCTTCAGAATGGCTTCTCTGATGGTTTCCTAATATGTTGGTTCCGAAATTAGTGGTTGTGCTGTTTGGTACGGAAGTTCGTTTTCTGCATTTCTACCAATTGGGTTGCTTGCTGTAAGTAGTAGATCTTTAAAATACTCAGCCGATTTCGCGATGGCTCTTTCTTCATCCGCCAAAATTTCACCGCTGGTATCCTTACAAAGAAGGGGTTGTTGTATAAATCCGCTAGTTACAGATCTTATTCTCCTGTACAAATTTTTACTGTCATTCATGCTGGACAGCGTGTCTATATCCCTCAAAATATCCTGCTCATGACGCATTTTCTTGTTTCCGAATAATTTGCGTTCAATGGATCTTTTGGTTCGGTAGTCATCCATGGCAGTTCGTGTGGCGCGCTGAAGATATTTGGAAACGCGCTTGGTTCTTTTCTTCATGAGCCGTTTTACATTCGTCATCGAACCAACCATTTCTGCCAACCACGCCAGGTTTCAACTTTACCGTCTCCTCTGCCGCCATTTTCATGCAATTACGTAATCGATTCCACTCATATCATTACACGTGTTTTGCTGTTGATCCACATCTGTTCGAACAATTAACTCCACCAATTTATCTTCGTACTGTTGCTTTACTTGGTCATTTTTGAGATTTTCCAAATTGAATCCTCTCGCAATGACTTTTTGGCGGTTTGCACTAACACGATCGATATCTGAACAAAGCTCTTACGAGATAATGATCAGAATCAATGTTAGGTCCCTTACAGCTCCTTACCCCATCCAGTATGTCGGACGTATGACGACTGTCAATGAGTATGTGGTCTATTTGGTTTGTTTTGTTGTTTTTGTATCGGGCGAACACCATGTTCCTTTGTGTATGTTCTTATGTGGGAAACGTGTGCTATGGCTACTATCATATTATTTGATATTGTGAAATCGACTAAACGCTCACCGTTATTATTGCAATGTGTATGAAGGCCATGGGTTTACCAATTGCAGGTCGATATACAATTTCCCTACCCACCTGTGCATTAAAACTCGCCAAGCACAATTTTAATGTCACGACTGATTGGAGCTTGATTGCGTAAATACGATTGAGCTTTTCTTAAAACATATCCTGCTTGTGGCTGCATCTTTGTTTTCTGTTGGGGCGTGATAAAGGTTGATAAAGGTTACATTAAAAAAAAACTTTCCCTTTATTCGTAAAATGTACAAAATCTTTCATCAATGGGGTTGAAACCGCGATGACCGATTCTTTCGCTTTACCCATTACAATAATACGGCCGATGCCGAATAACCCTGTTTTATTTCTACCGCTATAGTAGAATTTGTATTCTTTACTGGTGGTAAGATGTTCTTTGTCCAGGCCACCGTGGCCATTCCTGGACCGCTGTTATGTCCAGTTTAGCTTTCTTTAAGCAATCAGTCAAAGTTTTTAAACCGCCCGCGCGCAGTATTGTTCTCACGTTCTTCAAGATGCCAGTTTTAAATCATTGTCCTTTGTTCCATTGCCTGAGTCGTTGCCGTTTTTCCTATCCTGTCCGAGGCACTGTTGCTAGTTTCATAATTTGTTGTTTTTACGGTGTCGGTAATTAGCCGTACGACCAACCGCATGGGACTCGCACTTACAATTTTAGCCTGAATAATACGGATTGTATCATTCAGTTACCGTTCGGTTACCACATGGAGGTAAAGTAAGCACTTGATCAGGAACTCAACAGTTGCAACACTGGGTCAGCGACCAGTCAGTGCCTACCTACCCTATTGATCCCAATCCAAACCAAACAACTCGCGATGAAGATGTTATGGATATGGTCGAAGGTCGAAGCAAATCCAAGAATTATTGGAAATCAATTAATTGGTCCATACTTTCTACCTGGGCGGCTGGATTCAGATTCATATTTAGTTTTTTTTGCAAAATAGGTTATTCGATTTACTCCATGATGTTAATTTAGCTGATTTGCGATTCATTTTCATTTTCAATTTCATGACATGACGGTGCACCCCCACATTTTGCACGAAGTGTAAGAGAACACTTAAATAACACATTCAAAGTCAAAGATGGATTGGAAGAAATGGCCCCATTAAATGGCCACCACCGTCGCCAGACCTCACACCATTAGATTTTTATCTATGGGGGGGCGGTGTAAAGACATGGTTTATAAAACACTAGTTCATACCAGGGAAGATTTAATGAATGGCATTAATAATGCGTTTGAAGTTTTAAAAATAATCCGAATCAAATTCGATCGGCTACTAGGGCAGTATTAAAACGGTGTGGAATATGTCGATCACATAATGGACACTATTTTGAACAATTTTTGTAGTAAAGTCATATCTCTAAGACGACTTGACATATTTTAAAAGTTTGTACATCAAATTAAATCTAAAACATCAAAGAAGTTTTCCTAAAAACCGACAGTTGATAAACATAAAAGTTCTACTTCTCAGTTTTCTAGGCTTGCAAAATAACAAAAATGAGTTTGAGGCCGTTGAAATTTCTTGTGTTTTTGACCGCAGCTATAGCATGAAAATGGGTTCTCGCCGATGTTTGTGTTATTAGAAAGAGTTAAAGATCGTTAAAATACCTTTCCGCAACAAGGTTATAATTATTGGATTCCGATAAGTGGTTGCTGATGAGATATGGTAAATAACATCTACGTACTACCCTGAACTTCAACGAAATCGTTTTTTCTGGCTAGCTCCAAAAACCCAAGCGAGATAGACCTGGGGTCGCCATACATTTTTTGATTGGAAATGAGGTGTAGAACCTGCCTGTTTCGGGTTGGCACTCTGCGTACTGGGACACCCTGCTGTATATAGATTTTGGATTACTTGGAATTTTTTTTTTTTTAAAAACCACTGACAATTGATTTTTGGTGTCCTAGTCCTGGTTCTCGTTGCCTTCTGAACCGAAAACGTCAGACCTATTCACGGTCGGCTGTCAACGCGGTCCCCCCGTTAAACTTCCCACCAGAGAATAGCTCAAAGGTCGCCCCGTCAAAACACCGTTTCATTTGTCTTTCGCTTTCGACCGCGCGGGGCGCAACTTCCCCCCAGTCGCTCCTTTTTTTTTTTTATATCAACCCATCTTAGTTTTTGGCCACACGCAGGGCGCCCCCGCCCCGTTCGTAGTAGCCCCTGAATAGCAACTTGGAAAAAAATGAATAGCCCACAAAAAAACAAATGACCAACGCATTTTGTGTTTTGTGTTGTGGAAGATTATAAATTATAAACTAAAAACAAATTCGATTTTTGTTTGACTGATTTGATTTGATGAATTTGGTAAAATATAAAAGAATTTTTTTTATGGTCCATAATCCTTTTAAAAAAAAATCCATTTCAGGTGAGCATTTCCTTTATGAGTTGCTGCGAACTGCGCGGACTGCGATATTAAAAAATGCGAACGATTCCTCTTACATTTACAAATGTCTTCTCAATGAAATTTTTTTTTTTTTGGGTTTTGTCCTTCCGGGGGAAATTTACCCGGCGCATTGCACCCCGACGGGCACACATTGAGATTTTAAGTTTTCTGATCACATTCACTTTGGAATTTTACATAACTTACAATAGAAAATAGCAATAAAAAAATAAAAATTGGTCCCCAAAATGGTAATTTTGTGGTGTGTTGTGTTAGAGAGCGAAAATTAAAAAAAAAAAATTCTCCCACACCCGCGGGTATTTCCCGCGCACGTGTGGGAAATACCCGCGCGGATGTGGCACGTAAATAAGTAAATCATCCAATTTTCTTGGTATTCGCGGCGGTATAATTTGATTTGATTGAGAATCAATTATTATTATTATTATTATTGCACTCAAATCATGTGGTGGATGGCACGCGACAGAATGGCATTTTGGCAGCGCTTCAAGCTTTTGCGCAAGGTTCATAACTTCGCATAAATCACGTTGCATAATTCAACCGGTCCCAGGATTATATAAATCTTTACATCTGCGTTTCCACTTTTCATGTTTCGTGTCTCATGTTTCGTGTGCCGTCCACCATTTATATAATTCGATGAATACTAAACTGGACGGCCGTCCGTGATTTGATCATCTATCATTCATTTATTCTTAATGTACATATGTATACGCCCGCCAATATGCCAAATTGGTTCGTTCTTCTTCAGTACCATACCCGCATAATGTAAACCCGCCAATCAGGCTTGCATGAATGGTTTTTGCGCGTTTTTGTTCGTCGTCAACAACGCGTCACAAACATTACAATTTTTTTTGCCGTTTCAACACTCTTTTATTAATGACCATTTATATGGATTGCGTCTAATACCTACCGTTGATGTTATACCTCGCCGGGAAGATGACGTCGGATGAATGAATCAATGAATTGATGAGCGTTGATTTTCCTCGCCGGGAAGATGACGTCGGATGAATGAATTTATGAATGAATCAATGAATCAATGAATTGATGATTGGACAGCAGACAGAAAACAGACGCAAGATCCAAAAAGTTTCCAAAAACAAAGAAAATAGAAGAATATCCTAATCTTTTTATCTGATTGTAAGACGACAGAAAACCAAACTAAGAAAAAAAAAACATATCGATGGCTGAAAACTGAACCGCGCCTTTTGGTTTGGAATTTGTTTTGTTCTATATACAATATTAAAAGATCACGATTCGCGATCGTCGACGCAGTCAGCTGGCCATAACAAAAAAAAAAAACATAACTTAACATAATTTCCTATTTTGTCATTGTCTCGTAATAATCGACAGATTTCACAGGGTGGATTTTTGTTTTCTCTCCCTTTCTCTCAAATTTTCTCTCTCGGAAAAAAACCAGAAATTCCGAAATTTCCGAAAACCACCGAAAACCAAAAAAATAAAAACATTTTTATTTCAAAAATTAATTTTTTCATTTGATTTATTTATTATCTGTGCGAGGATTCCTTGAAAAGATTCCCCAGAAGGAAAGATCTCCGCTCGGATCTCTGCGAATGATTGATTCCAATCAAATCATTATTTTTTTTGAACATTTTTCGACGACGAATAATATTTAGCCGGAATGAATGGCATTTTTGTAATAAATCCATCATAAATTTTATCACGAATTTTCAATTTAATTGTTTTATTAATCATTTTATAATTGCCATCATTTATATAACCCATTCCGATGTTTACCAGTGGTGTCGGTGTCGGTTGCTGCGGTTGCGATGCACCGGCATCCAATGATCCGTTGCCAGCCGCCGCCGCCGCCGTTGCCATTGTTAAACATGGACTTGGACAACCACTTGTTACCGTTCCCAAATGGTGATGTTCACCATCACCGGTTAACATTTCACAACCGTGACGTGCCGGTGGTTGGCCACCCACCGTTGCCATTCGAAAACCAATACGATACCGTTGACAACCATTTTTTATTTGATTTAAAATGATATTTGAACCGGGAAATGGATTGGCAACGGATTCAATGCGACGCCGTTTAGCGATTAACCACTGGAGACCGGCTTCAATTGGTGTTATTGTTTCATCTAAATCGGAACCGTATAAACACAGCCCCGCCTCTAATCGTAATGTATCACGGGCTCCTAAACCGGCTAATTTTATATTTATATATTTATTGGTTAAATTAACACCAGAACAGTCTGTACCGTCTGTTTTACCATTATTCCACCATGGATCGGTTAAGGCCAATAATTGTTCAAGAATTTCCGGTGCCGATTCGGCGGCCATCGACAATTCAAAACCGTCTTCACCTATTCAAAAAAAAAAAAAAAAACCAAAAAATATTTGATTATGTTATGGACAAAACATAGAAAAACAATTTTTTTCAAATTTCTAACCCGTGTAACCACAACGTGTTATTCGACAATTACGTGCCGAACCGATGATTGTGTTCGGAATCGATTGCATAAAATACAATTTTGATAGATCAATGGCCGGGCATAGTTTTTGTAGGGCGGCCATTGATTGTGGTCCTTGCAATGCCAACAGAGCCCTTTGCTCACAATCCAAATATTCCACTTGAACATCTTTACCATTTTGTTGAAAGGTGGCCTGTAACAAAAACAAAACAAAACAAAACAAAAAGTGAATGAAAAAAAAAAGATTAATTTTATCCCGCGGACACAAAATATTTTCTTTTCTTTTCTTTTCTATTATTACCACTGTTTGATTCATCAATGATTTATCATGATCGATACGACCGGCATTCGAAACAATATACAATTGACGATCATTCATTTTCGTGACAATCAAGTCATCTAAAATGCCACCATTTTCATTAGTGAATACCGTTAATGTACCGGAATTGGACGGTAATGCCCGAATATCTGCCGTACAAATTGATTCTAAACATTCGATTGCATCACGACCATAAACGATACTTTGAAGCATATGCGAAACATCAAATATCGATGCATATTTACGGGTATGCAAATGCGATTGATTTATCGATTGATCTTGATATTGGACGGGTAATAGAAAATTTTCAAAATTAACCATTTTTCCATTGCGTTCCAAATGGGATTGATAAAGTGGTGTTCGACGGACATTGTCACCTGATGAAGTTGTCGTCGATGACGATGATGATGATGATGGTGATGTCGATATGGACCGTGAATTTAATCTACAAAATCGATTTATTATCGATTTCGTTGATCGTTGAATTGTAATTTTTTGAAATATCATCATTTTTGTTTTTTAGGATTCTATTTTATTTTTTTTAACACCTCACTAACTTTTTAGTTTTATTATTTACAATTTTTTTTAAATTTTTTGCACTAATAAAGAAGGCGACGGCGAACGGCGAACTGCGAACACTCTTTTACCAACCCGTAAAAAAAAATCACAAAATTTCTTAACAATTTTTTTTTTTTCCCAAAGTTTGATTTTTATTTGATTTTTATTTGAATTTTTTTAATCCATTAAATTTATATTTTTCTTATTTTGTGTAGAAAAATTGTCTGTTTTGTTAGCTGTACGCGAGAAATAATTGATGATAAGAGACTTTTGGGGGGCATCGCAAACACATGAAAGTTCATCAAAACATCAAAACGATGATGACGAAATTTGAAACATCTAAAAACAAAACAAAAAAATTCATAATAATAATAATAATAATAATAATATCAATATTAAATGAAACAAACGCAACTAACGCAACAAAAAAAAAAACAAATAAACCAGAAACCAGAAAAAAATAAACTGTAGTTGATCATCATCAAAAAAAAAAAATGATTCCAGAGTTGTATTTTTTTTTTTTTTTTTTTTTTTGTAAAGTGTTTGGAAATTTTGGAAATCTTTGTAAAGAGTGGTCATAACTCAAACAGAGGATATCTATCGCGCAATACTTTACGGGAGTTGATCTACAATAAATTTCGGGTGTTTGGGAATGATTTCCGAATGGATTCGTTAAGGAATTTCCAAAGAAATTCAACTAAAAACTTGAATTTTAGAAAATTTTCCAAATAAAAATCATGAAAATCTTGAAAAGTTTTCAATTCTCGCAAAGTCCGTCAAAGGAAACCTACCCTAATATTGCATGAAGATGATCTACAATACATTTGGGATGTGTGGGAACGATTTCCGAATGGATTCGTTAAGGAATTTCCAAAGAAATTCAACTCAAAACTTGATTTTTAGAAAATTTTCCAGATAAAAATCATGAAAAACTTCGGAAATCCTCAATTTTGAGCAAATCCGTCCAAGGAAACCTATCCTAATATTGCATGAAGATGATCTACAATACATTTGGGATGTCTGGGAACGATTTCCGAATGGATTCGTTAAGGAATTTCCAAAGAAATTCAACTCAAAACTTGATTTTTAGAAAATTTTCCAAATAAAAATAATGAAAAACTTCGGAATTCCTCAATTTTGAGCAAGTCCGTCCAAGGAAACCTATCCTAATATTGCATGGAGTTGATCTAGAATACATTTGGGATGTCTGGGAACGATTTCCGAATGGATTCGTTAAGGAATTTCCAAAGAAATCCCAATCAGAAATTTATTTTTCTGAAAGTTTTCCATTTAAAAAAACCGTAAACAAATCACACAAATCTTATTGGGAAATCTTCCACTAATTGCGCAATTCCGTCCAAGGATTTTTTTTTAACGAAGGAGGGGAAATCTTGCATAGACACGTCCGAAGACGCGTGTCAGATTATTACTGACTAAAACTCCTCCTCCGGCTGCGGTATCATCGAATCAGACCATTCTTGGGCCTCTTTTTTGGTACCTCCGATTGACACCTACTCAGTTTGCCACTCAGTTTGCTCCCCGATTGCTCATCGAATATAGTTGTGTCCCTCGTTATCTCAAGCATTGCCTTGAAGGGTATCCTTCCCCGGCTCGCTCTCTGCGAGGAACCGGTGACCGGTCACCCCCATCCGTATGCTCTGTAAAGCCGGACACTTGCACACAATGTGTGCAGCCGTTTCCTCATCCACTAGGCAGAGTCTGCCTATGTATCATCTATAAGAATTTTCATCCCCACAAGATGATGTCTGAAGCCTCCATGCCCTGATGTGAGTGCCACCAGTTTCCTGAGAGTTCCCCGTCCTAAGCCAAGAACCTCCCGATTGGTGTCATCCTGGACTGTCAGGGAGTGATCCGTCATCTATGAGTACCTTATGGTACATTTTCTGTATACCATAACTCTCTTAATCCCATCCATTGGCATGTCCAGTTCCCTTACTCCCTTGACAATAAGAGTCAGGATCCTTCTGTGCCCATAAATGGTGCCGTTGATGGTACCATGTTTCGTTTTGTACCATTCTTCTTGCCTGCGTGTTTACCGCCTTCTTTATAATGAATATGTCCAGAGGCAGTAGTCACAGCAATGTTTCCATGGACATGATCGGCGTGGTGCGAAAAGCACCCGTAATACCCACACATGCCATTCTTTGTAATCGATCCAGCCTACACCCCACTGTTTTTTTGGTGGTCCGTCCAAGGATACCTACCCGTCAAATTTTTAATGCAGATGTTCTACCTACACAATTATTTGACCCACACGCACCCATAGGTGGACGGATTGAAGCAAAATTGAAGATTACCCCCCAAAAATATATCTAGAGATTTTTATGTTCAGATTTCAGATTCAGGATCCGGCGGCTACAAAGGAGAATCTGCGATGGAGGATGCAAAGGAATTACTCTGTTGATGTCGAGTAATTTTCCGATCGAATATCCAAGTTGAAATTAAAAGTAAAACAGTAAATTCCATTTCAATAATATTTCGTTTTTGGTCTTAAAACCATATTCCATGGGGAATTTTACCATTGAGTATTGATCTCAAACCCAAATAAAAAAAAAAAAAAAAAAACACTATAAATGTATTGAAAATATGAATATGAATCTTGGATAGGCATGTTTAAAAAAAAATACAAATACAAATTGTTTTTTTTCATGTCGTCTATGTCGGCCATCGGCTACACTCCGTTAGAGGACAACATTTCATTTGAAATTTCCATATCAGTATGAGATTTCTCTGGAGGATGGCGCAGGAACATGATCAGAATCTAACTGTAAAAATTATAATTTTCACGAATTTTCCATCATCAATAACTATTTTTTTTTGATTTTATTCTGGGAATTTCTTCGGGAGCCCCAATGAACCAACGGTGCAATTTAATTACCTTTCGAAATATGAAGGAGTTGCTTCATTTTAAAATTCTATATATATATCAATGGAAAGGCAAAAGATTGATCTTATAAATAAAATTCCGTCATTCGGCATTCGTGGTTTTCGGGCGTTCCGCAGGGTTCAATATCGGATCGGGCCGGCTGCTCCTATTTTGTCTTAAGATATTAATGATCTGCCTGCATCGATGTCATCATCCAAATTGCTTGCATGTTCGCGGAAAATGTGCAATTATACAGGTCAAACCCATTTTTACCAATGCGCAATTGTGTATATCATCACTGAATTATACTGAATTGGGGGTCATCTCCGATTGGATAGATAGGAATCGGCTGAAATTAAATGAATCGCAGTGCATTATCATTTATAAAAAGGGAAACGATCCGATAGTGTTGTAATAAACAGTGTTGCTATTCCATTTCTCCCGAGGGTTGATGTCAATCGGGACGGTGTTATTTTTAATAAAACGTTGACATATGGAACATGAATCATATGTCAATTTGGTCTCAAGGAGGGTTTATGATTGGCTCCAGCGATTGTGGCAGTTTTCCGAAATTATAATACTGTTAAATTACGCTCGTTTGTTGGTAAACGATCCCTGATCATGACCCATTTCCTCGTTACTATGACGTTGTCTTGGCTCCTTTTGATGCCTGCCGCCTGTCGTATCAAATTACACATTATTTCTATATTTAATTTTTGCATTCGTTATATGTATATTGTTTGCGTGAATATGATCATATGGCTGAGTATACCAATAGTTTATTCGGTTGTTCGCTTACTCAATTTTATAACTATATTGGGAGCTTGCATTAATAATGTCAATATTATTGTCGATTGCGTACATTAACCAATATATTGCCCATCGTTAAAGCTACGATTTCCTCCCATATTTTAGGAAGTAGTTTGTTGATTCCTCGTTTGAAGAATTCCTCCCAATCCATTCATCGACCAATTTTCGCACTTCTTCAGCATTTCGAAAGCGTACATTTGTCAGGGGCTGACCTGCATTGATCTGAACAAATGGTAATCAGAAGGAGCAATGTCTGGAGAGTACGGGCGGTGATCGTTAGATGATCCCAACCGCGCCTATTTATAGTTTTTTATTAACGAAGTTTACGTTTAGGGTTGTCGTTTATTACACCCACTTTTCATCGTCAGTGACAATCCGACTCAAAAAACTTTGTTTTTTTGTGCTCGGCAAGATGTTTATGATTCGTGCATCGATTCGTGCTTTGAGTTGATTTTCATTCAATGGATGTGGGACCCATTTTCCTAGCTTTCTGATATTGCCCATATTGAATGCAAAAGTCTATAGAAATGGTAGAGGTATCTACATTCAACTCTAATGCAAGCTCTTGTTACGTTCATCCAACAACAATGCCTGCAATTCTTCGTTTTCAAATTTTTTTGGCTGACCTGTCCGTTCTTTGTCTTCCACTTCCACAAAATCACCACTTCTGAAGCGTACAAACCACCGTTCAGAAGTTTTTTGAGTTGGAGCATGTTCACCGCAGGCTTCTACAAATGAAAATCGATCACTATCAGCAACGGTTTTCTTCAAATTAAAGAAAGTTATTAAACTTCCCGCAAAACAACTTTATTTCAGGCACGTGTTTCGACATATTCGAACCAAAACAAAACTTTGTTGTTTACACATCAACAAAATGACATATACTGAAATGTATAGAATAATGACAGACAAAAAAAAAGAATATGGCCGGGGTGTGCTCCGATGCACACAACGCTAGTTATGCCATCTGTTATCTAAATCGACATTATTAATGCAAGGTCCCAATATTTTCTATGCAAACTTTCTTTTATTAGAATGTTAGAAGTTAATATTGCAGATTTTTTTTTTCAGTGTAGATAAACGATACAAAATTACAACATAATAAATTCCTTTTAAGTACGCGTACTTTTTAGTATGCGTGCGCAATATTATTTTGTATCGTTTAACTTTTTTATATCATATTTTGCTCTCCTGGGAATGGGAACTTTTTTGATCCTAAAAAAAAAAACCCTTAAAAAATTTTGTCCGTTCGCTTGTTTCTTTTATTTTTCTCTCGGAAACTGTTGTACCAAGATTTTCTATGGCTTTTCAGAATTTTCGGAATATTCTTTATTGTATATTTCAATCAAAGTATTGAAGATATTTGCTTTTGATAATTTTAGCTATTTTAGCGAGTTTGGTAACAATAAATGATACAAAATAACATTCCGGGAAATCTTTTCCCGGATCCCATTGCCGCAGGAGCTCCCAACACAAATTCGCAATGTTGTTCTTGGGAATAAATTTGAATATATTTCGTGTGACAAGATAGTTGGACAAGATTTTTGTGAGGAGTTAATTGGTGATAAATTTAACTCCCCTTACCCCAACCATCGTCAGTACCATCAGGTCACCGCATCAGTATGTGCTTCTTGTTACAGGTGTTTTTCTGACAGTGCTTTTTTTATTATATTTATTTTTTAATTAATTGTTTGTGTGTTGGAATATTCTTGATTTTTGTTTTGAAATAGATTTTATATATAAAAATTAATTATCATTTAATAATTCGGTTGCGTTTCAAAACGACGGTACATTTTAAAAAATTTGTTTATTGTATAATTAAATCTGTTTAATATTTTCATTTCTGAATTTTTATTAAAATTAAAAATAAAATTAAAATTTTTTAAACTTAAGTTAAATTAAATTAAAAATAAACGTGAGTTTTAAGTTAAAGATTTTAAAATTGACAATAGTAAAAATACATTGATTTAAGAGTGCGGGATTCAAACATTCATTAATTTAAAAAAAAAAAAAAAAACAAAATAAATATGAATACTCAATCAAATGTTGGTGAGAAAACTAAATTTCAATGTAAAACTTGTGGGAAATATTTCAAAACGCAACAAAATTTGATCGTCCACATTCGAACGCATACAGGCGAAAAACCTTATCGTTGTGATGATTGTGGGAAAGAATTTGTAAAAAATTGGGATTTAAAGCTCCATACTCGAACTCATACAGGCGAAAAACCTTACGAATGCAAGGAATGTGGAATAGCCTTTGCACGAATCGATAATTTAAACAAACATATTCGTGCTATTCATAAAGGCGAAAAACCTTATGATTGCGAGGAATGTGGAAAATCCTTTGCACATTCAAGCAGTTTAAACGTACATATTCGTGTTATTCATACCCGTGAAAAACCTCATTGTTGTAATGTTTGTGGAAAAGAATTTGTAACGAATGCGGTATTAAAGATCCATACTCGCGTCCATACCGGTGAAAAACCTTATCGATGTAATGATTGTGGAAAAGAATTTGTAACAAATGGGGATTTAAAAAAGCATATTCACACTCATACCGGTGAAAAACCTTATTGTTGTAAGGTGTGTGGAAAAACCTTTGCAGTCAAAAGTAATTTAAACCAACATATTCGTACTATTCATTCAGGTGTTATACCTCATTATCAATGTGATGTGTGTGAAAAAACGTTTGCAGATAAAAGTAATTTATTAACACATATACAGAAAGTGCATATTAAAACCAGCACGAATAATATACAAAATAAAGGGGATTCAAATGAATCCGTAATCGGTAATCCATCATCATCAGTTAATTTAATTTTCGATTCGAATGCAACATCAAATTATAATTACTCGGAATTAAATCGGTTGCCATCAAACAGCTATCAAGCAATAATAGTACCAAATGTTTTACCACATCTTAATTATGTGCCGTGTCCAAACCCAATTATATATCAATCAGAAGCGCAATCACACTCACACGATGCACAAACCAATAATACTTTTAATGACAATATGATGATGACTCCATCTCCATCAATTAATTCACATCTGACAGATGAATCGGTAACCGAATCACTACTATCAACATTGGATGTTTACATTCAAGCTAACCAAACGATCGACGGATCACTGACTGAATCATTAGAATGATGGCGATCATCAATCAAATTGACTAACTAATTTTATCTTTATATATTTTATTGACAATATTTTTTCTTATTTTAAATAGCTATTATTTTTTTATGTATAAAATTTTTTAATTAATAAAATCGATTATAAAAATCATTTTGATTTCTCTTCGATTTCGTAATGTTTATTGTGAATTATAAAAAATGTGTGAATGCCCAATAAATTTTTATCAAAATGTAATATTAATTTAATATCGCCGCATAATAATAATAATAAAGCAAACATTTACAAAAATCATTATAAATTATCTATTTATTGAAATTGACATCAATTACTGGGTTGCCTCTGAAGGTAGGGGGGTCTTAAATTTATCTTATACACCAACTCAACTCAATTCGGATTCGGATTCAGCATCCCTTAAAACATACCTATGCAAGTTTTCAGCGCGATTGCTCAAACTTAAAGTTTTCGGTGAAAAATCCATTTTTTCATAAGGGGTTAGTATAGCAAAACTTTGAAAAATCTTTGGCGGGCCATAACTCAAAAACTAATGGCTGAATCGGTCTGGGGTGCGGAAGAGAGGTGGTGTAGGTGCACAATGTGTAATATATGGTGTAGGGGAAACGGAAACGGGCATTTTGTTG
The DNA here is from genome assembly GCA_958336335.1 of Dilophus febrilis. Classification (NCBI taxonomy): domain Eukaryota; kingdom Metazoa; phylum Arthropoda; class Insecta; order Diptera; family Bibionidae; genus Dilophus; species Dilophus febrilis. The sequence goes on from OY284473.1 coordinate 25,267,834, forward strand.
GGGTGCGTCCGGTGTTAGGAGGGGTGAGGTGGAAATAGTTGTTGGGAGTAAGGACGCTGACTGAGGGAAAGTGTGAAGGAGCTTTTTGATGAAAAGTGGAGTAAGGAAAATGGTCATGTGTTTGGCTGGAAGTGTGTAGCAGGGGGTAATGTGTTGAAAATGGATTGGAGATACAGGGAAAGGCTAGTGATGGAATATAATGGTTAGGGGCTGGACTGGACAAGATGAGTGGTGGAAATGGGAAGGAGGGTAGATGTCGACCGACACTCGGCGCAACGGTCGAACGGGACCATGCCTTTAAATCGAGTTAGATTTAGTTTTAAGTTTGATTTGGTGGGTTTTTGTTTTTGTTTTTTGTTATTTGGTTATTGGGTAGAATAAGGTAATGAAATGTAAATTATATAAAAAAAAATATTTTCTAAACTTTCTTTCTTTCATTAGAACGTTAGAAGTTAATATCGCCGAATTTTTTTTTTTCAGTGTAGATAAACAATACAAATCTACATGCATTATACAACATACAGTAGGTCCTCTTTAATCCGAACCTTAGATAGTCCGAATTTCTACAAATCCGAATCGGTAATATTTTTCGGTTCAGTTCGAATTTCTCAATAACTTCTATAATCCGGATTACGGATTTAATGTTTTTGGTTTTAATTAATTGATATTAATCTTAAAGCAATGAAACACAGAAACTGATTGGGGGAGTTACCGTTAAATCAATTAGTTTTAAAAAGCGCGATTATAGATGAGACTCATGTTCGAGATATGAAGGTAAGAAGGTAATTTACATAATGATAATAACTACATAAATGAATGGATTAATGAAGAAAACTATGAACCAAACGTTTCTTTTGATGAACCAGAAACTGAAGAAGAAATCAATTTAAATCAAACACCAACAAATAGTGTTGAAATGTTGAAAGGGTAAAACATGACGATGCTCTGAAATCACTTAACATTTGTTTACGGTGGGCTGAAGAGAATAATGCGTCGTTTGAACAAATAATGATTGTGCCTAATCATTAAATACTATTTTTTTGTGGTAATGTGCCATTGTACCATTGTAATAACGAAATCACAATAAAAATAACGTTTATGAAATGCACCTTCTACAATCCGAATACCTTTGTAATCCGGATCACCTATGCCAAATATCGATTCGGATTAGAGAGGACCTCCTGTAATAATAAATTCCTTTTATTACGTACGTGCGTACTTTGTAGTATGCGTGCGCAATATTATTTTGTATCGTATAACTTTCTTTTATCATATTTTTCTCTTCTGGGAATGGGAACTTTTTTGATCCTAAAAAAAAACCGTCAAAAAATTTTGTCCGTTCGCTTGTTTCTTTTTTTTTCTCTCGGAAACTACCAAGATTTTCTATGGCTTTTCAGAATTTTCGGAATATTCTTTATTGTATATTTCAATCAAAGTATTGAAGATATTTGCTTTTGATAATGTTAGCTATTTTAGCGAGTTTGGTAACAATAAATGATACAAAATAACATTCCCGGAAATCTTTTCCCGGATCCCATTGCCGCAGGAGCTCCCAACACAAATTCGCAATGTTGTTCTTGGGAATAAATTTGAATATATTTCGTGTGACAAGATTTTTGGACAAGATTTTTGAGTGAGGAGTTAATTTGGTGATAAATTTAATTCCCCTTACCCCAACCATCGTCAGTACCATCAGGTCACCGCATCAGTATGTGCTTCCTGTTACAGGTGTTTTTCTGACAATGCTTTTTTTATTATATTTATTTTTTAATTAATTGTTTGTGTGTTGGAATATTCTTGATTTTTGTTTTGAAATAGATTTTATATATAAAAATTAATTATCATTTAATAATTCGGTTGCGTTTCAAAACGACGGTACATTTTAAAAAATTTGTTTATTGTATAATTAAATCTGTTTAATATTTTTTCTATAAATAAAATTAAAGTTTTTAAACTTAATACCATTTAAATTAAAAAAAAAACGTGAGTTTTAAGTTAAAGATTTTATAAAATTGACAATCATAAGTAAAAATACATTGATTTAAGAGTGCGGGATTCAAACGTTCATTAATTAAAAAAAATCAAAATAAATATGAACACTCAATCAAATGTTTGTGAGAAAACTAAATTTCAATGTGAAACTTGTGGGAAATATTTCAAAAGAAATCAGACTTTGAACAATCACATTCGAACGCATACAGGCGAAAAACCTTATCGCTGTGATGATTGTGGAAAAGAATTTGTAACAAATGGGGATTTAAAACGGCATATTCGAACGCATACTGGCGAAAAACCTTACGATTGCAAGGAATGTGGAATAGCCTTTTCACGAATCGATAATTTAAACAAACATATTCGTGCTATTCATAAAGGCGAAAAACCTTATGATTGCGAGGAATGTGGAAAATCCTTTGCACATTCAAGCAGTTTAAACACACATATTCGTGCTATTCATACCCGTAAAAACCTTATCGCTGTAATGATTGTGGAAAAGAATTTGTAACAAGTGGGGATTTAAAAAAGCATATTCGCACTCATACCGGTGAAAAACCTTATTGTTGTAAGGTGTGTGGAAAAACCTTTTCAATTGAAAGTTATTTAAACCAACATATTCAAGATATCCATATCCGTGAAAAACCATATGATTGCCTGGAATGTGGAAAAGCATTTGCACGAATGTTTACCTTAAACAGACATATTCGTACTATTCATTCGGGTGTTAAACCTTTTGAATGTGATGTGTGTGGAAAAAACTTTTCAGACAAACGTAATTTATCAACACATATACAGAAATTGCATATTAAAAAATTCTACACAACAACCGCAGCAGCAGATAAAATGTAATAATGATATTAACTTTTAAGCGATACATCCACGAATATTTTGGTCAAGCGAGAATCTGCAAAACAATATAAATTTTCAAAATCCATCATCAGTTAATTCTTTCGATTCGAACTCTAATTACGAATAAAATCCATCGCAGATCAAAACCACATAAACATAAAAATGTTTTATAATAATAATATTATTAATAATGATGTATCGTTTCCAATCAACGACGAAGAGCAATCATCTGATTTATAAACCAAAACAAACCAATAATACTTTTAATGACAATATGGTGACATCACCATCAATTAATTCATATCTGGCAGCATAAAGAAGCATGCATGAAGATATGCATATGCATGAAGATCAACAATCAAATTGACTAACTAATTTTATCTTTATATATTTTATTGACAATATTTTTTCTTATTTTAAATAGCTATTATTTGTTTATGTATAAAATTTTGTAATGTTTAATGTGAATTATAACAAATGTGTGAATGTCCACAATAAAATGTTTATCAAAATGTAATATTAATTTAATATCGCCCGCATAATAATAATAATAAAGCAAACATTTACAAAAATCATTTTTTGTTGAAATTGAAATCAATTACTGAGTTGCCTCTGAAGGTACGGGGGGACGTTCTTAAATTTATCTGATACACCAACTCAACTCAATTCGGATTCGAATTCATCAAAAACATACCTATGCAAGTTTTAAGTACGATTGCTCAAATATAAACATTCTGTCAAATAAATACCCGGAAATTCTCATTTTACATTTTCCCGCTGAGAATATTTCAAGTGTTTTTTTTTTCCCAGGTTGGCACAACTGTCAGCAACTATTCTGTCAATTGTTATTGTTGTGTGTCATTTGGTTTTATTTACGGCGTCGTTAGGAACAAGTCAACCCTTTGTGTGTGCAGCCGCCGCCGCCGTTGCCATTGTTAAACATGGACTTGGACAACCACTTGTTACCGTTCCCAAATGGTGATGTTCACCATCACCGGTTAACATTTCACAACCGTGACGTGCCGGTGGTTGGCCACCCACCGTTGCCATTCGAAAACCAATACGATACCGTTGACAACCATTTTTTATTAGATTTAAAATGATATTTGAACCGGGAAATGGATTGGCAACGGATTCAATGCGACGCCGTTTAGCGATTAACCACTGGAGACCGGCTTCAATTGGTGTTATTGTTTCATCTAAATCGGAACCGTATAAACACAGCCCCGCCTCTAATCGTAATGTATCACGGGCTCCTAAACCGGCTAATTTTATATTTATATATTTATTGGTTAAATTAACAGCAGAACAGTCTGTACCGTCTGTTTTACCATTATTCCACCATGGATCGGTTAAGGCCAATAATTGTTCAAGAATTTCCGGTACCGATTCGGCGGCCATCGACAATTCAAAACCGCCTTCACCTATTCAAAAAAAAAAAAAAAAAATATTGGATTATGTTATGGACAAAACATAGAAAAACAATTTTTTTCAAATTTCTAACCCGTGTAACCACAACGTGTTATTCGACAATTACGTGCCGAACCGATGATTGTGTTCGGAATCGATTGCATAAAATACAATTTTGATAGATCAATGGCCGGGCATAGTTTTTGTAGGGCGGCCATTGATTGTGGTCCTTGCAATGCCAACAGAGCCCTTTGCTCACAATCCAAATATTCCACTTGAACATCTTTACCATTTTGTTGAAAGGTGGCCTGTAACAAAAACAAAACAAAACAAAAAGTGAATGAAAAAAAAAAGATTAATTTTATCCCTCGGACACAAAATATTTTCTTTTCTTTTCTTTTCTATTATTACCACTGTTTGATTCATCAATGATTTATCATGATCGATACGACCGGCATTCGAAACAATATACAATTGACGATCATTCATTTTCGTGACAATCAAGTCATCTAAAATGCCACCATTTTCATTAGTGAATACCGTTAATGTACCGGAATTGGACGGTAATGCCCGAATATCTGCCGTACAAATTGATTCTAAACATTCGATTGCATCACGACCATAAACGATACTTTGAAGCATATGCGAAACATCAAATATCGATGCATATTTACGGGTATGCAAATGCGATTGATTTATCGATTGATCTTGATATTGGACGGGTAATAGAAAATTTTCAAAATTAACCATTTTTCCATTGCGTTCCAAATGGGATTGATAAAGTGGTGTTCGACGGACATTGTCACCTGATGAAGTTGTCGTCGATGACGATGATGATGATGATGGTGATGTCGATATGGACCGTGAATTTAATCTACAAAATCGATTTATTATCGATTTCGTTGATCGTTGAATTGTAATTTTTTGAAATATCATCATTTTTGTTTTTTAGGATTCTATTTTATTTTTTTTAACACCTCACTAACTTTTTAGTTTTATTATTTACAATTTTTTTTAAATTTTTTGCACTAATAAAGAAGGCGACGGCGAACGGCGAACTGCGAACACTCTTTTACCAACCCGTAAAAAAAAATCACAAAATTTCTTAACAATTTTTTTTTTTTCCCAAAGTTTGCTTTTTATTTGAATTTTTTTAATCCATTAAATTTATATTTTTCTTATTTTGTGTAGAAAAATTGTCTGTTTTGTTAGCTGTACGCGAGAAATAATTGATGATAAGAGACTTTTGGGGGGCATCGCAAACACATGAAAGTTCATCAAAACATCAAAACGATGATGACGAAATTTGAAACATCTAAAAACAAAACAAAAAAATTCATAATAATAATAATAATAATAATAATATCAATATTAAATGAAACAAACGCAACTAACGCAACAAAAAAAAAAAAAACAAATAAACCAGAAACCAGAAAAAAATAAACTGTAGTTGATCATCATCAAAAAAAAAAAAATGATTCCAGAGTTGTATTTTTTTTTTTTTTTTTTTTTGTAAAGTGTTTGGAAATTTTGGAAATCTTTGTAAAGAGTGGTCATAACTCAAACAGCGCAATACTTTACGTGAGTTGATCTACAATAAATTTTGGGTGTTTGGGAACGATTTCCGAATGGATTCGATAAGGAATTTCCAGAGAAATTCAACTCAAAACTTGATTTTTAGAAAATTTTCCAAATAAAAATCATGAAAATCTTGAAAAGTTTTCAATTCTCGCAAAGTCCGTCCAAGGAAACCTATCCTAATATTTTATGGAGTTGATCTACAATACATTTGGGATGTCTGAGAACGATTTCCGAATGGATTCGATAAGGAATTTCCAGAGAAATTCAACTCAAAACTTGATTTTTAGAAAATTTTCCAAATAAAAATCATGAAAATCTTGAAAACTTCTCAATTCTCGCTAAATCCGTCCAAGGAAACCTATCCTAATATTTTATGAAATTAATCTACAATAAATTAAAAAGGTCTGGGAACGATTTCCGAATGGATTCGTTAAGGAATTTCCAAAGAAATCCCAATCAGAAATTTATTTTTCTGAAAGTTTTCCATTTAAAAAAAACCCTAAACAAATCACACAAATCTTATTGGGAAATCTTCCACTAATTGCGCAATTCCGTCCAAGGATTTTTTTTTTAACGTAGGAGGGGAAATCTTGCATAGACACGTCCGAAGACGCGTGTCAGATTATTACTGACTAAAACTCCTCCTCCGGCTGCGGTATCATCGAATCAGACCATTCTTGGGCCTCTTTTTTGGTACCTCCGATTGACACCTACTCAGTTTGCCACTCAGTTTGCTCCCCGATTGCTCATCGAATATAGTTGTGTCCCTCGTTATCTCAAGCATTGCCTTGAAGGGTATCCTTCCCCGGCTCGCTCTCTGCGAGGAACCGGTGACCGGTCACCCCCATCCGTATGCTCTGTAAAGCCGGACACTTGCACACAATGTGTGCAGCCGTTTCCTCATCCACTAGGCAGAGTCTGCCTATGTATCATCTATAAGAATTTTCATCCCCACAAGATGATGCCTGAAGCCTCCATGCCCTGATGTGAGTGCCACCAGTTTCCTGAGAGTTCCCCGTCCTAAGCCAAGAACCTCCCGATTGGTGTTTCCTACTCTCAGCCCAAGTGTCATCCTGGAATGTCAGGGAGTGATCCGTCATCTATGAGTACCTTATGGTACATTTCCTGTACCATAACTCTCTTAATCCCATCCATTGGCATGTCCAGTTCCCTTACTCCCTTGACAATAAGAGTCAGGATCCTTCTGTGCCCATAAATGGTGCCGTTGATGGTACCATGTTTCGTTTTGTACCATTCTTCTTGCCTGCGTGTTTACCGCCTTCTTTATAATGAATATGTCCAGAGGCAGTAGTCCCAGCAATGTTTCCATGGACATGATCGGCGTGGTGCGAAAAGCACCCGTAATACCCACACATGCCATTCTTTGTAATCGATCCAGCCTACACCCCACTGTTTTTTTGGTGGTCCGTCCAAGGATACCTACCCGTAAAATTTTTAATGCAGATGTTCTACCTACACAATTATTTGACCCACACGCACCCATAGGTGGACGGATTGAAGCAAAATTGAAGATTACCCCCCAAAAATATATCTAGAGATTTTTATGTTCAGATTTCAGATTCAGGATCCGGCGGCTACAAAGGAGAATCTGCGATGGAGGATGCAAAGGAATTACTCTGTTGATGTCGAGTAATTTTCCGATCGAATATCCAAGTTGAAATTAAAAGTAAAACAGTAAATTCCATTTCAATAATATTTCGTTTTTGGTCTTAAAACCATATTCCATGGGGAATTTTACCATGGAGTTTTGATCTCAAACCCAAATAAAAAAAAAAAAAAAAAAAAACACTATAAATGTATTGAAAATATGAATATGAATCTTGGATAGGCATGTTTAAAAAAAAATACAAATACAAATTGTTTTTTTTCATGTCGTCTATGTCGGCCATCGGCTACACTCCGTTAGAGGACAACATTTCATTTGAAATTTCAATATCAGTATGAGATTTCTCTGGAGGATGGCGCAGGAACATGATCAGAATCTAACTGTAAAAATTATAATTTTCACGAATTTTCCATCATCAATAACTTTTTTTTTTTGATTTTATTCTGGGAATTTCTTCGGGAGCCCCAATGAACCAACGGTACAATTTAATTACCTTTCGAAATATGAAGGAGTTGCTTCATTTTAAAATTCTATATATATATCAATGGAAAGGCAAAAGATTGATCTTATAAATAAAATTCCGTCATTCGGCATTCGTGGTTTTCGGGCGTTCCGCAGGGTTCAATATCGGATCGGGCCGGCTGCTCCTATTTTGTCTTAAGATATTAATGATCTGCCTGCATCGATGTCATCATCCAAATTGCTTGCATGTTCGCGGAAAATGTGCAATTATACAGGTCAAACCCATTTTTACCAATGCGCAATTGTGTATATCATCACTGAATTGGGGGTCATCTCCGATTGGATAGATAGGAATCGGCTGAAATTAAATGAATCGCAGTGCATTATCATTTATAAAAAGGGAAACGATCCGATAGTGTTGTAATAAACAGTGTTGCTATTCCATTTCTCCCGAGGGTTGATGTCAATCGGGACGGTGTTATTTTTAATAAAACGTTGACATATGGAACATGAATCATATGTCAATTTGGTCTCAAGGAGGGTTTATGATTGGCTCCAGCGATTGTGGAAGTTTTCCGAAATTATAATACTGTTAAATTACGCTCGTTTGTTGGTAAACGATCCCTGATCATGACCCATTTCCTCGTTACTATGACGTTGTCTTGGCTCCTTTTGATGCCTGCCGCCTGTCGGATCAAATTACACATTATTTCTATATTTAATTTTTGCATTCGTTATATGTATATTGTTTGCGTGAATATGATCATATGGCTGAGTATACCAATAGTTTATTCGGTTGTTCGCTTACTCAATTTTATAACTATATTGGGAGCTTGCATTAATAATGTCAATATTATTGTCGATTGCGTACATTAACCAATATATTGCCCATCGTTAAAGCTACGATTTCCTCCCATATTTTAGGAAGTAGTTTGTTGATTCCTCGTTTGAAGAATTCCTCCCAATCCATTCATCGACCAATTTTCGCACTTCTTCAGCATTTCGAAAGCGTACATTTGTCAGGGGCTGACCTGCATTGATCTGAACAAATGGTAATCAGAAGGAGCAATGTCTGGAGAGTACGGGCGGTGATCGTTAGATGATCCCAACCGCGCCTATTTATAGTTTTTTCTTAACGAAGTTTACGTTTAGGGTTGTCGTTTATTACACCCACTTTTCATCGTCAGTGACAATCCGACTCAAAAAACTTTGTTTTTTTTGTGCTCGGCAAGATGTTTATGATTCGTGCATCGATTCGTGCTTTGAGTTGATTTTCATTCAATGGATGTGGGACCCATTTTCCTAGCTTTCTGATATTGCCCATATTGAATGCAAAAGTCTATAGAAATGGTAGAGGCATCTACATTCAACTCTAATGCAAGCTCTTGTTACGTTCATCCAACAATGCCTGCAATTCTACGTCTTCAAATTTTTTTGGCTGACCTGACCGTTCTCTGGTCTTCCACTTACACATAATCACCACTTCTGAAGCGTGTAAACCACCGTTCAGAAGTTTTTTGAGTTGGAGCATGTTCACCGCAGGCTTCTACAAATGAAAATCGATCACTATCAGCAACGGTTTTCTTCAAATTAAAGAAAGTTATTAAACTTCCCCGCAAAACAACTTTATTTCAGGCACGTGTTTCGACATATTCGAACCAAAACAAAACTTTGTTGTTTACACATCAACAAAATGACATATACTGAAATGTATAGAATAATGACAGACAAAAAAAAAGAATATGACCGGGGTGTGCTCCGATGCACACAACGCTAGTTATGCCATCTGTTATCTAAATCGACATTATTAATGCAAGGTCCCAATATTTTCTATGCAAACTTTCTGTTATTAGAATGTTAGAAGTTAATATTGCAGATTTTTTTTTTCAGTGTAGATAAACGATACAAAATTACAACATAATAAATTCCTTTTAAGTACGCGTACTTTTTAGTATGCGTGCGCAATATTATTTTGTATCGTTTAACTTTTTTATATCATATTTTGCTCTCCTGGGAATGGGAACTTTTTTGATCCTAAAAAAAAAAACCCTTAAAAAATTTTGTCCGTTCGCTTGTTTCTTTTATTTTTCTCTCGGAAACTGTTGTACCAAGATTTTCTATGGCTTTTCAGAATTTTCGGAATATTCTTTATTGTATATTTCAATCAAAGTATTGAAGATATTTGCTTTTGATAATTTTAGCTATTTTAGCGAGTTTGGTAACAATAAATGATACAAAATAACATTCCGGGAAATCTTTTCCCGGATCCCATTGCCGCAGGAGCTCCCAACACAAATTCGCAATGTTGTTCTTGGGAATAAATTTGAATATATTTCGTGTGACAAGATAGTTGGACAAGATTTTTGTGAGGAGTTAATTGGTGATAAATTTAACTCCCCTTACCCCAACCATCGTCAGTACCATCAGGTCACCGCATCAGTATGTGCTTCCTGTTACAGGTGTTTTTCTGACAATGCTTTTTTTATTATATTTATTTTTTAATTAATTGTTTGTGTGTTGGAATATTCTTGATTTTTGTTTTGAAATAGATTTTATATATAAAAATTAATTATCATTTAATAATTCGGTTGCGTTTCAAAACGACGGTAGATTTTAAAAAATTTGTTTATTGTATAATTAAATCTGTTTAATATTTTCATTTCTGTATTGTTATTAAAATTAAAAATAAAATTAAAATTTTTTAAACTTAAGTTAAATTAAATTAAAAAAAAAACGTGAGTTTTAAGTTAAAGATTTTATAAAATTGACAATCAACAAAAGTAAAAATACATTGATTTAAGAGTGCGGGATTAAAACATTCATTAATTTAAAGAAAAAAATTGTTGTTTAGTTTTTGATTGGATTTTTTACAAAGCGAACTTACAAAATCAAAATAAATATGAACACTCAATCAAATGTTTGTGAGAAAACTAAATTTCAATGTGAAACTTGTGGGAAATATTCCAAAACGAAACAAAATTTGAACAATCACATTCGAACGCATACAGGCGAAAAACCTTACGATTGCAAGGAATGTGGAATAGCCTTTGCACGAATCGATAATTTAAACAAACATATTCGTGCTATTCATAAAGGCGAAAAACCTTATGATTGCGAGGAATGTGGAAAATCCTTTGCACATTCAAGCAGTTTAAACGTACATATTCGTGCTATTCATACCCGTGAAAAACCTCATTGTTGTGATGTTTGTGGAAAAGAATTTGTAACGAATGCGGAATTAAAGATCCATACTCGCGTCCATACCGGTGAAAAACCTTATCGATGTAATGATTGTGGAAAAGAATTTGTAACAAATGGGGATTTAAAAAAGCATATTCACACTCATACCGGTGAAAAACCTTATTGTTGTAAGGTGTGTGGAAAAACCTTTGCAGTCAAAAGTAATTTAAACCAACATATTCGTACTATTCATTCAGGTGTTATACCTCATTATCAATGTGATGTGTGTGAAAAAACGTTTGCAGATAAAAGTAATTTATTAACACATATACAGAAAGTGCATATTAAAACCAGCACGAATAATATACAAAATAAAGGGGATTCAAATGAATCCGTAATCGGTAATCCATCATCATCAGTTAATTTAATTTTCGATTCGAATGCAACATCAAATTATAATTACTCGGAATTAAATCGGTTGCCATCAAACAGCTATCAAGCAATAATAGTACCAAATGTTTTACCACATCTTAATTATGTGCCGTGTCCAAACCCAATTATATATCAATCAGAAGCGCAATCACACTCACACGATGCACAAACCAATAATACTTTTAATGACAATATGATGATGACTCCATCTCCATCAATTAATTCACATCTGACAGATGAATCGGTAACCGAATCACTATTATCAACATTGGATGTTTACATTCAAGCTAACCAAACGATCGACGGATCACCGGCTGAATCATTAGAATGATGGCGATCATCAATCAAATTGACTAACTAATTTTATCTTTATATATTTTATTGACAATATTTTTTCTTATTTTAAATAGCTATTATTTTTTTATGTATAAAATTTTTTAATTAATAAAATCGATTATAAAAATCATTTTGATTTCTCTTCGATTTCGTAATGTTTATTGTGAATTATAAAAAATGTGTGAATGTCCAATAAATTTTTATCAAAATGTAATATTAATTTAATATCGCCGCATAATCATAATAATAATAAAGCAAACATTTACAAAAATCATTATAAATTATCTATTTATTGAAATTGACATCAATTACTGGGTTGCCTCTGAAGGTAGGGGGGTCTTAAATTTATCTTATACACCAACTCAACTCAATTCGGATTCGGATTCAGCATCCCTTAAAACATACCTATGCAAGTTTTCAGCGCGATTGCTCAAACTTAAAGTTTTCGGTGAAAAATCCATTTTTTCATAAGGGGTTAGTATAGCAAAACTTTGGGAAATCTTTGACGGGCCATAGCACAAAAACTAAGGGTGCAAACGTTCTGAAATTACTTTATTCGGATTCAGCATCCCTTAAATCATACCTATGCAAGTTTTCAGCGCGATTGCTCAAACTTAAAGTTTTCGGTGAAAAATCCATTTTTTCATAAGGGGTTAGTATAGCAAAACTTTGAAAAATCTTTGGCGGGCCATAACTCAAAAACTAATGGCTGAATCGGTCTGGGGTGCGGAAGAGAGGTGGTGTAGGTGCACAATGTGTAATATATGGTGTAGGGGAAACGGAAACGGGCATTTTGTTGGGGTGCGTCCGGTGTTAGGAGGGGTGAGGTGGAAATAGTTGTTGGGAGTAAGGACGCTGACTGAGGGAAAGTGTGAAGGAGCTTTTTGATGAAAAGTGGAGTAAGGAAAATGGTCATGTGTTTGGCTGGAAGTGTGTAGCAGGGGGTAATGTGTTGAAAATGGATTGGAGATACAGGGAAAGGCTAGTGATGGAATATAATGGTTAGGGGCTGGACTGGACAAGATGAGTGGTGGAAATGGGAAGGAGGGTAGATGTCGACCGACACTCGGCGCAACGGTCGAACGGGACCATGCCTTTAAATCGAGTTAGATTTAGTTTTAAGTTTGATTTGGTGGGTTTTTGTTTTTGTTTTTTGTTATTTGGTTATTGGGTAGAATAAGGTAATGAAATGTAAATTATATAAAAAAAAATATTTTCTAAACTTTCTTTCTTTCATTAGAACGTTAGAAGTTAATATCGCCGAATTTTTTTTTTTCAGTGTAGATAAACAATACAAATCTACATGCATTATACAACATACAGTAGGTCCTCTTTAATCCGAACCTTAGATAGTCCGAATTTCTACAAATCCGAATCGGTAATATTTTTCGGTTCAGTTCGAATTTCTCAATAACTTCTATAATCCGGATTACGGATTTAATGTTTTTGGTTTTAATTAATTGATATTAATCTTAAAGCAATGAAACACAGAAACTGATTGGGGGAGTTACCGTTAAATCAATTAGTTTTAAAAAGCGCGATTATAGATGAGACTCATGTTCGAGATATGAAGGTAAGAAGGTAATTTACATAATGATAATAACTACATAAATGAATGGATTAATGAAGAAAACTATGAACCAAACGTTTCTTTTGATGAACCAGAAACTGAAGAAGAAATCAATTTAAATCAAACACCAACAAATAGTGTTGAAATGTTGAAAGGGTAAAACATGACGATGCTCTGAAATCACTTAACATTTGTTTACGGTGGGCTGAAGAGAATAATGCGTCGTTTGAACAAATAATGATTGTGCCTAATCATTAAATACTATTTTTTTGTGGTAATGTGCCATTGTACCATTGTAATAACGAAATCACAATAAAAATAACGTTTATGAAATGCACCTTCTACAATCCGAATACCTTTGTAATCCGGATCACCTATGCCAAATATCGATTCGGATTAGAGAGGACCTCCTGTAATAATAAATTCCTTTTATTACGTACGTGCGTACTTTGTAGTATGCGTGCGCAATATTATTTTGTATCGTATAACTTTCTTTTATCATATTTTTCTCTTCTGGGAATGGGAACTTTTTTGATCCTAAAAAAAAACCGTCAAAAAATTTTGTCCGTTCGCTTGTTTCTTTTTTTTTCTCTCGGAAACTACCAAGATTTTCTATGGCTTTTCAGAATTTTCGGAATATTCTTTATTGTATATTTCAATCAAAGTATTGAAGATATTTGCTTTTGATAATGTTAGCTATTTTAGCGAGTTTGGTAACAATAAATGATACAAAATAACATTCCCGGAAATCTTTTCCCGGATCCCATTGCCGCAGGAGCTCCCAACACAAATTCGCAATGTTGTTCTTGGGAATAAATTTGAATATATTTCGTGTGACAAGATTTTTGGACAAGATTTTTGAGTGAGGAGTTAATTTGGTGATAAATTTAATTCCCCTTACCCCAACCATCGTCAGTACCATCAGGTCACCGCATCAGTATGTGCTTCCTGTTACAGGTGTTTTTCTGACAATGCTTTTTTTATTATATTTATTTTTTAATTAATTGTTTGTGTGTTGGAATATTCTTGATTTTTGTTTTGAAATAGATTTTATATATAAAAATTAATTATCATTTAATAATTCGGTTGCGTTTCAAAACGACGGTACATTTTAAAAAATTTGTTTATTGTATAATTAAATCTGTTTAATATTTTTTCTATAAATAAAATTAAAGTTTTTAAACTTAATACCATTTAAATTAAAAAAAAAACGTGAGTTTTAAGTTAAAGATTTTATAAAATTGACAATCATAAGTAAAAATACATTGATTTAAGAGTGCGGGATTCAAACGTTCATTAATTAAAAAAAATCAAAATAAATATGAACACTCAATCAAATGTTTGTGAGAAAACTAAATTTCAATGTGAAACTTGTGGGAAATATTTCAAAAGAAATCAGACTTTGAACAATCACATTCGAACGCATACAGGCGAAAAACCTTATCGTTGTGATGATTGTGGAAAAGAATTTGTAACAAATGGGGATTTAAAACGGCATATTCGAACGCATACTGGCGAAAAACCTTACGATTGCAAGGAATGTGGAATAGCCTTTTCACGAATCGATAATTTAAACAAACATATTCGTGCTATTCATAAAGGCGAAAAACCTTATGATTGCGAGGAATGTGGAAAATCCTTTGCACATTCAAGCAGTTTAAACACACATATTCGTGCTATTCATACCCGTAAAAACCTTATCGCTGTAATGATTGTGGAAAAGAATTTGTAACAAGTGGGGATTTAAAAAAGCATATTCGCACTCATACCGGTGAAAAACCTTATTGTTGTAAGGTGTGTGGAAAAACCTTTTCAATTGAAAGTTATTTAAACCAACATATTCAAGATATCCATATCCGTGAAAAACCATATGATTGCCTGGAATGTGGAAAAGCATTTGCACGAATGTTTACCTTAAACAGACATATTCGTACTATTCATTCGGGTGTTAAACCTTTTGAATGTGATGTGTGTGGAAAAAACTTTTCAGACAAACGTAATTTATCAACACATATACAGAAATTGCATATTAAAAAATTCTACACAACAACCGCAGCAGCAGATAAAATGTAATAATGATATTAACTTTTAAGCGATACATCCACGAATATTTTGGTCAAGCGAGAATCTGCAAAACAATATAAATTTTCAAAATCCATCATCAGTTAATTCTTTCGATTCGAACTCTAATTACGAATAAAATCCATCGCAGATCAAAACCACATAAACATAAAAATGTTTTATAATAATAATATTATTAATAATGATGTATCGTTTCCAATCAACGACGAAGAGCAATCATCTGATTTATAAACCAAAACAAACCAATAATACTTTTAATGACAATATGGTGACATCACCATCAATTAATTCATATCTGGCAGCATAAAGAAGCATGCATGAAGATATGCATATGCATGAAGATCAACAATCAAATTGACTAACTAATTTTATCTTTATATATTTTATTGACAATATTTTTTCTTATTTTAAATAGCTATTATTTGTTTATGTATAAAATTTTGTAATGTTTAATGTGAATTATAACAAATGTGTGAATGTCCACAATAAAATGTTTATCAAAATGTAATATTAATTTAATATCGCCCGCATAATAATAATAATAAAGCAAACATTTACAAAAATCATTTTTTGTTGAAATTGAAATCAATTACTGAGTTGCCTCTGAAGGTACGGGGGGACGTTCTTAAATTTATCTGATACACCAACTCAACTCAATTCGGATTCGAATTCATCAAAAACATACCTATGCAAGTTTTAAGTACGATTGCTCAAATATAAACATTCTGTCAAATAAATACCCGGAAATTCTCATTTTACATTTTCCCGCTGAGAATATTTCAAGTGTTTTTTTTTTCCCAGGTTGGCACAACTGTCAGCAACTATTCTGTCAATTGTTATTGTTGTGTGTCATTTGGTTTTATTTACGGCGTCGTTAGGAACAAGTCAACCCTTTGTGTGTGCAGCCGCCGCCGCCGTTGCCATTGTTAAACATGGACTTGGACAACCACTTGTTACCGTTCCCAAATGGTGATGTTCACCATCACCGGTTAACATTTCACAACCGTGACGTGCCGGTGGTTGGCCACCCACCGTTGCCATTCGAAAACCAATACGATACCGTTGACAACCATTTTTTATTAGATTTAAAATGATATTTGAACCGGGAAATGGATTGGCAACGGATTCAATGCGACGCCGTTTAGCGATTAACCACTGGAGACCGGCTTCAATTGGTGTTATTGTTTCATCTAAATCGGAACCGTATAAACACAGCCCCGCCTCTAATCGTAATGTATCACGGGCTCCTAAACCGGCTAATTTTATATTTATATATTTATTGGTTAAATTAACAGCAGAACAGTCTGTACCGTCTGTTTTACCATTATTCCACCATGGATCGGTTAAGGCCAATAATTGTTCAAGAATTTCCGGTGCCGATTCGGCGGCCATCGACAATTCAAAACCGTCTTCACCTATTCAAAAAAAAAAAAAAAAACAAAAAAATATTTGATTATGTTATGGACAAAACATAGAAAAACAATTTTTTTCAAATTTCTAACCCGTGTAACCACAACGTGTTATTCGACAATTACGTGCCGAACCGATGATTGTGTTCGGAATCGATTGCATAAAATACAATTTTGATAGATCAATGGCCGGGCATAGTTTTTGTAGGGCGGCCATTGATTGTGGTCCTTGCAATGCCAACAGAGCCCTTTGCTCACAATCCAAATATTCCACTTGAACATCTTTACCATTTTGTTGAAAGGTGGCCTGTAACAAAAACAAAACAAAACAAAACAAAACAAAACAAAAAGTGAATGAAAAAAAAAAGATTAATTTTATCCCGCGGACACAAAATATTTTCTTTTCTTTTCTTTTCTATTATTACCACTGTTTGATTCATCAATGATTTATCATGATCGATACGACCGGCATTCGAAACAATATACAATTGACGATCATTCATTTTCGTGACAATCAAGTCATCTAAAATGCCACCATTTTCATTAGTGAATACCGTTAATGTACCGGAATTGGACGGTAATGCCCGAATATCTGCCGTACAAATTGATTCTAAACATTCGATTGCATCACGACCATAAACGATACTTTGAAGCATATGCGAAACATCAAATATCGATGCATATTTACGGGTATGCAAATGCGATTGATTTATCGATTGATCTTGATATTGGACGGGTAATAGAAAATTTTCAAAATTAACCATTTTTCCATTGCGTTCCAAATGGGATTGATAAAGTGGTGTTCGACGGACATTGTCACCTGATGAAGTTGTCGTCGACGATGATGGTGATGATGGTGATGTCGATATGGACCGTGAATTTAATCTACAAAATCGATTTATTATCGATTTCGTTGATCGTTGAATTGTAATTTTTTGAAATATCATCATTTTTGTTTTTTAGGATTCTATTTTATTTTTTTTAACACCTCACTAACTTTTTAGTTTTATTATTTACAATTTTTTTTAAATTTTTTGCACTAATAAAGAAGGCGACGGCGAACGGCGAACTGCGAACACTCTTTTACCAACCCGTAAAAAAAATCACAAAATTTCTTAACAATTTTTTTTTTTCCCAAAGTTTGATTTTTATTTGAATTTTTTTAATCCATTAAATTTATATTTTTCTTATTTTGTGTAGAAAAATTGTCTGTTTTGTTAGCTATACGCGAGAAATAATTGATGATAAGAGACTTTTGGGGGGCATCGCAAACACATGAAAGTTCATCAAAACATCAAAACGATGATGACGAAATTTGAAACATCTAAAAACAAAACAAAAAAATTCATAATAATAATAATAATAGTAATAATATCAATATTAAATGAAACAAACGCAACTAACGCAACAAAAAAAAAAAAACAAATAAACCAGAAACCAGAAAAAAATAAACTGTAGTTGATCATCATCAAAAAAAAAAAAATGATTCCAGAGTTGTATTTTTTTTTTTTTTTTTTTTTTTGTAAAGTGTTTGGAAATTTTGGAAATCTTTGTAAAGAGTGGTCATAACTCAAACAGCGCAATACTTTACGGGAGTTGATCTACAATAAATTTCGGGTGTTTGGGAATGATTTCCGAATGGATTCGTTAAGGAATTTCCAAAGAAATTCAACTAAAAGCTTGAATTTTAGAAAATTTTCCAAATAAAAATCATGAAAATCTTGAAAAGTTTTCAATTCTCGCAAAGTCCGTCCAAGGAAACCTACCCTAATATTGCATGAAGATGATCTACAATACATTTGGGATGTCTGGGAACGATTTCCGAATGGATTCGTTAAGGAATTTCCAAAGAAATTCAACTCAAAACTTGATTTTTAGAAAATTTTCCAAATAAAAATAATGAAAAACTTCGGAATTCCTCAATTTTGAGCAAGTCCGTCCAAGGAAACCTATCCTAATATTGCATGGAGTTGATCTAGAATACATTTGGGATGTCTGGGAACGATTTCCGATTGGATTCGTTAAGGATTTTCCAAAGAAATCCAAATCAGAAATTTATTTTTCTGAAAGTTTTCCATTTAAAAAAACCGTAAACAAATCACACAAATCTTATTGGGAAATCTTCCACTAATTGCGCAATTCCGTCCAAGGATTTTTTTTTAACGAAGGAGGGGAAATCTTGCATAGACACGTCCGAAGACGCGTGTCAGATTATTACTGACTAAAACTCCTCCTCCGGCTGCGGTATCATCGAATCAGACCATTCTTGGGCCTCTTTTTTGGTACCTCCGATTGACACCTACTCAGTTTGCCACTCAGTTTGCTCCCCGATTGCTCATCGAATATAGTTGTGTCCCTCGTTATCTCAAGCATTGCCTTGAAGGGTATCCTTCCCCGGCTCGCTCTCTGCGAGGAACCGGTGACCGGTCACCCCCATCCGTATGCTTTGTAAAGCCGGACACTTGCACACAATGTGTGCAGCCGTTTCCTCATCCACTAGGCAGAGTCTGCCTATGTATCATCTATAAGAATTTTCATCCCCACAAGATGATGCCTGAAGCCTCCATGCCCTGATGTGAGTGCCACCAGTTTCCTGAGAGTTCCCCGTCCTAAGCCAAGAACCTCCCGATTGGTGTTTCCTACTCTCAGCCCAAGTGTCATCCTGGACTGTCAGGGAGTGATCCGTCATCTATGAGTACCTTATGGTACATTTCCTGTACCATAACTCTCTTAATCCCATCCATTGGCATGTCCAGTTCCCTTACTCCCTTGACAATAAGAGTCAGGATCCTTCTGTGCCCATAAATGGTGCCGTTGATGGTACCATGTTTCGTTTTGTACCATTCTTCTTGCCTGCGTGTTTACCGCCTTCTAGATAATGAATATGTCCAGAGGCAGTAGTCCCAGCAATGTTTCCATGGACATGATCGGCGTGGTGCGAAAAGCACCCGTAATACCCACACATGCCATTCTTTGTAATCGATCCAGCCTACACCCCACTGTTTTTTTGGTGGTCCGTCCAAGGATACCTACCCGTCAAATTTTTAATGCAGATGTTCTACCTACACAATTATTTGACCCACACGCACACATAGGTGGACGGATTGAAGCAAAATTGAAGATTACCCCCCAAAAATATATCTAGAGATTTTTATGTTCAGATTTCAGATTCAGGATCCGGCGGCTACAAAGGAGAATCTGCGATGGAGGATGCAAAGGAATTACTCTGTTGATGTCGAGTAATTTTCCGATCGAATATCCAAGTTGAAATTAAAAGTAAAACAGTAAATTCCATTTCAATAATATTTCGTTTTTGGTCTTAAAACCATATTCCATGGGGAATTTTACCATGGAGTTTTGATCTCAATGTATTGAAATGTATTGAAAATATGAATATGAATCTTGGATAGGCATGTTTAAAAAAAAATACAAATACAAATTTTTTTTTTCATGTCGTCTATGTCGGCCATCGGCTACACTCTGGAGGATGGCGCAGGAACATGATCAGAATCTAACTGTAAAAATTATAATTTTCACGAATTTTCCATCATCAATAACTTTTTTTTTTTGATTTTATTCTGGGAATTTCTTCGGGAGCCCCAATGAACCAACGGTACAATTTAATTACCTTTCGAAATATGAAGGAGTTGCTTCATTTTAAAATTCTATATATATATCAATGGAAAGGCAAAAGATTGATCTTATAAATAAAATTCCGTCATTCGGCATTCGTGGTTTTCGGGCGTTCCGCAGGGTTCAATATCGGATCGGGCCGGCTGCTCCTATTTTGTCTTAAGATATTAATGATCTGCCTGCATCGATGTCATCATCCAAATTGCTTGCATGTTCGCGGACAATGTGCAATTATACAAGTCAAACCCATTTTTACCAATGCGCAATTGTGTATATCATCACTGAATTGGGGGTCATCTCCGATTGGATAGATAGGAATCGGCTGAAATTAAATGAATCGCAGTGCATTATCATTTATAAAAAGGGAAACGATCCGATAGTGTTGTAATAAACAGTGTTGCTATTCCATTTCTCCCGAGGGTTGATGTCAATCGGGACGGTGTTATTTTTAATAAAACGTTGACATATGGAACATGAATCATATGTCAATTTGGTCTCAAGGAGGGTTTATGATTGGCTCCAGCGATTGTGGAAGTTTTCCGAAATTATAATACTGTTAAATTACGCTCGTTTGTTGGTAAACGATCCCTGATCATGACCCATTTCCTCGTTACTATGACGTTGTCTTGGCTCCTTTTGATGCCTGCCGCCTGTCGGATCAAATTACACATTATTTCTATATTTAATTTTTGCATTCGTTATATGTATATTGTTTGCGTGAATATGATCATATGGCTGAGTATACCAATAGTTTATTCGGTTGTTCGCTTACTCAATTTTATAACTATATTGGGAGCTTGCATTAATAATGTCAATATTATTGTCGATTGCGTACATTAACCAATATATTGCCCATCGTTAAAGCTACGATTTCCTCCCATATTTTAGGAAGTAGTTTGTTGATTCCTCGTTTGAAGAATTCCTCCCAATCCATTCATCGACCAATTTTCGCACTTCTTCAGCATTTCGAAAGCGTACATTTGTCAGGGGCTGACCTGCATTGATCTGAACAAATGGTAATCAGAAGGAGCAATGTCTGGAGAGTACGGGCGGTGATCGTTAGATGATCCCAACCGCGCCTATTTATAGTTTTTTCTTAACGAAGTTTACGTTTAGGGTTGTCGTTTATTACACCCACTTTTCATCGTCAGTGACAATCCGACTCAAAAAACTTTGTTTTTTTTGTGCTCGGCAAGATGTTTATGATTCGTGCATCGATTCGTGCTTTGAGTTGATTTTCATTCAATGGATGTGGGACCCATTTTCCTAGCTTTCTGATATTGCCCATATTGAATGCAAAAGTCTATAGAAATGGTAGAGGCATCTACATTCAACTCTAATGCAAGCTCTTGTTACGTTCATCCAACAATGCCTGCAATTCTACGTCTTCAAATTTTTTTGGCTGACCTGACCGTTCTCTGGTCTTCCACTTACACATAATCACCACTTCTGAAGCGTGTAAACCACCGTTCAGAAGTTTTTTGAGTTGGAGCATGTTCACCGCAGGCTTCTACAAATGAAAATCGATCACTATCAGCAACGGTTTTCTTCAAATTAAAGAAAGTTATTAAACTTCCCCGCAAAACAACTTTATTTCAGGCACGTGTTTCGACATATTCGAACCAAAACAAAACTTTGTTGTTTACACATCAACAAAATGACATATACTGAAATGTATAGAATAATGACAGACAAAAAAAAAGAATATGACCGGGGTGTGCTCCGATGCACACAACGCTAGTTATGCCATCTGTTATCTAAATCGACATTATTAATGCAAGGTCCCAATATTTTCTATGCAAACTTTCTTTTATTAGAATGTTAGAAGTTAATATCGCAGATTTTTTTTTTCAGTGTAGATAAACGATACAAAATTACAACATAATAAATTCCTTTTAAGTACGCGTACTTTTTAGTATGCGTGCGCAATATTATTTTGTATCGTTTAACTTTTTTATATCATATTTTGCTCTCCTGGGAATGGGAACTTTTTTGATCCTAAAAAAAAACCCTTAAAAAATTTTGTCCGTTCGCTTGTTTCTTTTATTTTTCTCTCGGAAACTGTTGTACCAAGATTTTCTATGGCTTTTCAGAATTTTCGGAATATTCTTTATTGTTGTATATTTCAATCAAAGTATTGATGATATTTGCTAATTTGATAATTTTAGCTATTTTAGCGAGTTTGGTAACAATAAATGATACAAAATAACATTCCGGGAAATCTTTTCCCGGATCCCATTGCCGCAGGAGCTCCCAACACAAATTCGCAATGTTGTTCTTGGGAATAAATTTGAATATATTTCGTGTGACAAGATAGTTGGACAAGATTTTTGTAAGGAGTTAATTGGTGATAAATTTAATTCCCCTTACCCCAACCATCGTCAGTACCATCAGGTCACCGCATCAGTATGTGCTTCCTGTTACAGGTGTTTTTCTGACAATGCTTTTTTTATTATATTTATTTTTTAATTAATTGTTTGTGTGTTGGAATATTCTTGATTTTTGTTTTGAAATAGATTTTATATATAAAAATTAATTATCATTTAATAATTCGGTTGCGTTTCAAAACGACGGTACATTTTAAAAAATTTGTTTATTGTATAATTAAATCTGTTTAATATTTTCATTTCTGAATTGTTATTAAAATTAAAAATAAAATTAAAATTTTTTAAACTTAAGTTAAATTAAATTAAAAAAAAAAACGTGAGTTTTAAGTTAAAGATTTTATAAAATTGACAATCAAAAGTAAAAATACATTGATTTAAGAGTGCGGGATTCAAACGTTCATTAATTTATAAAAAAAAAACAAAATAAATATGAATACTCAATCAAATGTTTGTGAGAAAACTAAATTTCAATGTACAATTTGTGGGAAATATTGCAAATCGCAATATGATTTGAACGATCACATTCGAACGCACACAGGCGAAAAACCTTACGAATGCAAGGAATGTGGAAAAACCTTTGCACAAATTGGTACTTTAAACAAACATATTCGTGCTATTCATACCCGTGAAAAAAATTATCGTTGTGATGTTTGTGGAAAAGGATTTGTAACAAATGGGGATTTAAAACGGCATATTCGAACGCATACAGGCGAAAAACCTTACGATTGCAAGGAATGTGAAATAGCCTTTGCACGAATCGAAAATTTAAACAAACATATTCGTGCTATTCATAAAGGCGAAAAACGTTATGATTGCGAGGAATGTGGAAAATCCTTTGCACATTCAAGCAGTTTAAACGTACATATTCGTGCTATTCATACCCGTGAAAAACCTCATTGTTGTGATGTTTGTGGAAAAGAATTTGTAACGAATGCGGTATTAAAGATCCATACTCGCGTCCATACCCGTGAAAAAAATTATCGTTGTGATGATTGTGGAAAAGAATTTGTAACGAATACGGAATTAAAGATCCATAATCGCACTCATACCGGTGAAAAACCTTATTGTTGTAAGGAATGTGGGAAAACCTTTGCAGACCGAGGCAATTTAAACAAACATATTCGTAGAATTCATTCAGGTGTTAAACCTTATCAATGTAATGTGTGTGAAAAAACGTTTGCAGACAAAGGTAATTTATCAACACATATACAAAAAGTGCATATTAAAACCAGCACGAATAATATACAAAATAAAGGGGATTCAAATGAATCCGTAATCGGTAATCCATCATCATCAGTTAATTTAATATGCGATTCGAATGCAACATCAAATTATAATTACTCGGAATTAAATCGGTTGCCATCAAACAGCTATCAAGCAATAATAGTACCAAATGAAATTCAAAAGAATAAATATGTTTTACCACATCTTAATTATGTGCCGTGTCCAAACCCAATTATATATCAATCAGAAGCGCAATCACACTCACACGATGCACAAACCAATAATACTTTTATTGACAATATGATGATGACTCCATCTCCATCAATTAATTCACATCTGACAGATGAATCGGTATCCGAATCACTACTATCAACATGGGATGTTTACAAACGCGCTAACCAAACGCTCCACGGATCAACTGAATCATTACAATGATGATCATCAATCAAATTGACTAACTAATTTTATCTTTATATATTTTATTGACAATATTTTTTCTTATTTTAAATAGCTATTATTTTTTTATGTATAAAATTTTTTAATTAATAAAATCGATTATAAAAATCATTTTGATTTCTCTTCGATTTCGTAATGTTTATTGTGAATTATAAAAAATGTGTGAATGCCCAATAAATTTTTATCAAAATGTAATATTAATTTAATGTCGCCCGCATAATAATAATAATAATAAAGCAAACATTTACAAAAATCATTATAAATTATCTATTTATTGAAATTGACATCAATTACTGGGTTGCCTCTGAAGGTAGGGGGGTCTTAAATTTATCTTATACACCAACTCAACTCAATTCGGATTCTGATTCAGCATCCCTTAAAACATACCTATGCAAGTTTTCAGCGCGATTGCTCAAACTTAAAGTTTTCGGTGAAAAATCCATTTTTTCATAAGGGGTTAGTATAGCAAAATTTTAAGAAATATTTGGCGGGGCATAACTCAAAAACTAATGGCTGAATCGGTCTGGGGTGCGGAAGAGAGGTGGTGTAGGTGCACAATGTGTAATATATGGTGTAGGGGAAACGGAAACGGGCATTTTGTTGGGGTGCGTCCGGTGTTAGGAGGGGTGAGGTGGAAATAGTTGTTGGGAGTAACGACGCTGACTGAGGGAAAGTGTGAAGGAGCTTTTTGATGAAAAGTGGAGTAAGGAAAATGGTCATGTGTTTGGCTGGAAGTGTGTAGCAGGGGGTAATGTGTTGAAAATGGATTGGAGATACAGGGAAAGGCTAGTGATGGAATATAATGGTTAGGGGCTAGACTGGACAAGATGAGTGGTGGAAATGGGAAGGAGGGTAGATGTCGACCGACACTCGGCGCAACGGTCGAACGGGACCATGCCTTTAAATCGAGTTAGATTTAGTTTTAAGTTTGATTTGGTGGGTTTTTGTTTTTGTTTTTTGTTTTTTGTTATTTGGTTATTGGGTAGAATAAGGTAATGAAATGTAAATTATATAAAAAAAAATATTTTCTAAACTTTCTTTCTTTCATTAGAACGTTAGAAGTTAATATCGCCGAATTTTTTTTTTTCAGTGTAGATAAACAATACAAATCTACATGCATTATACAACATACAGTAGGTCCTCTTTAATCCGAACCTTCGATAGTCCGAATTTCTACAAATCCGAATCGGTAATATTTTTCGGTTCAGTTCGAATTTCTCAATAACTTCTATAATCCGGATTACGGATTTAATGTTTTTGGTTTTAATTAATTGATATTAATCTTAAAGCAATGAAACACAGAAACTGATTGGGGGAGTTACCGTTAAATCAATTAGTTTTAAAAAGCGCGATTATAGATGAGACTCATGTTCGAGATATGAAGGTAAGCAGGTAATTTACATAATGATAATAACTACATAAATGAATGGATTAATGAAGAAAACTATGAACCAAACGTTTCTTTTGATGAACAAGAATCTGAAGAAGAAATCAATTTAAATCAAACACCAACAAATAGTGTTGAAATGTTGAAAGGGTAAAACATGACGATGCTCTGAAATCACTTAACATTTGTTTACGGTGGGCTGAAGAGAATAATGCGTCGTTTGAACAAATAATGATTGTGCCTAATCATTAAATACTATTTTTTTGTGGTAATGTGCCATTGTACCATTGTAATAACGAAATCACAATAAAAATAACGTTTATGAAATGCACCTTCTACAATCCGAATACCTTTGTAATCCGGATCACCTATGCCAAATATCGATTCGGATTAGAGAGGACCTCCTGTAATAATAAATTCCTTTTATTACGTACGTGCGTACTTTGTAGTATGCGTGCGCAATATTATTTTGTATCGTATAACTTTCTTTTATCATATTTTTCTCTTCTGGGAATGGGAACTTTTTTGATCCTAAAAAAAAACCGTCAAAAAATTTTGTCCGTTCGCTTGTTTCTTTTTTTTTCTCTCGGAAACTACCAAGATTTTCTATGGCTTTTCAGAATTTTCGGAATATTCTTTATTGTATATTTCAATCAAAGTATTGAAGATATTTGCTTTTGATAATGTTAGCTATTTTAGCGAGTTTGGTAACAATAAATGATACAAAATAACATTCCCGGAAATCTTTTCCCGGATCCCATTGCCGCAGGAGCTCCCAACACAAATTCGCAATGTTGTTCTTGGGAATAAATTTGAATATTTTTCGTGTGACAAGATTTTTGAGTGAGGAGTTAATTTGGTGATAAATTTAACTCCCCTTACCCCAACCATCGTCAGTACCATCAGGTCACCGCATTAGTACGTGCTTCCTGTTACAGTTGTTTTTCTGACAATGCTTTTTTATTATATTTATTTTTGTTAATTGCTTGTGTGTTATTCTAATAATAAGAATATTCTTGATTTTTGTTTTGAAATAGATTTTATATATAAAAATTAATTATCATTTAATAATTCGGTTGCGTTTCAAAACGACGGTACATTTTAAGAAATTTGTTTATTGTATAATTAAATCTGTTTAATATTTTTTCTATAAATAAAATTAAAGTTTTTAAACTTAATACCATTTAAATTAAAAAAAAAACGTGAGTTTTAAGTTAAAGATTTTATAAAATTGACAATCATAAGTAAAAATACATTGATTTAAGAGTGCGGGATTCAAACGTTCATTAATTAAAAAAAATCAAAATAAATATGAACACTCAATCAAATGTTTGTGAGAAAACTAAATTTCAATGTGAAACTTGTGGGAAATATTTCAAAAGAAATCAGACTTTGAACAATCACATTCGAACGCATACAGGCGAAAAACCTTATCGCTGTGATGATTGTGGAAAAGAATTTGTAACAAATGGGGATTTAAAACGGCATATTCGAACGCATACAGGCGAAAAACCTTACGATTGCAAGGAATGTGGAATAGCCTTTTCACGAATCGATAATTTAAACAAACATATTCGTGCTATTCATAAAGGCGAAAAACCTTATGATTGCGAGGAATGTGGAAAATCCTTTGCACATTCAAGCAGTTTAAACACACATATTCGTGCTATTCATACCCGTAAAAACCTTATCGCTGTAATGATTGTGGAAAAGAATTTGTAACAAGTGGGGATTTAAAAAAGCATATTCGCACTCATACCGGTGAAAAACCTTATTGTTGTAAGGTGTGTGGAAAAACCTTTTCAATTGAAAGTTATTTAAACCAACATATTCAAGATATCCATATCCGTGAAAAACCATATGATTGCCTGGAATGTGGAAAAGCATTTGCACGAATGTTTACCTTAAACAGACATATTCGTACTATTCATTCGGGTGTTAAACCTTTTGAATGTGATGTGTGTGGAAAAAACTTTTCAGACAAACGTAATTTATCAACACATATACAGAAATTGCATATTAAAAAATTCTACACAACAACCGCAGCAGCAGATAAAATGTAATAATGATATTAACTTTTAAGCGATACATCCACGAATATTTTGGTCAAGCGAGAATCTGCAAAACAATATAAATTTTCAAAATCCATCATCAGTTAATTCTTTCGATTCGAACTCTAATTACGAATAAAATCCATCGCAGATCAAAACCACATAAACATAAAAATGTTTTATAATAATAATATTATTAATAATGATGTATCGTTTCCAATCAATGACGAAGAGCAATCATCTGATTTACAAACCAAACCAAACCAATAATACTTTTATTGACAATATGATGATGACTCCATCTCCATCAATTAATTCACATCTGACAGATGAATCGGTATCCGAATCACTACTATCAACATTGGATATTTACCAATCGCGCTAACCAAACGCTCCACGGATCACTGACTGAATCATTAGAATGATGGCGATCATCAATCAAATTGACTAACTAATTTTATCTTTATATATTTTATTGACAATATTTTTTCTTATTTTAAATAGCTATTATTTGTTTATGTATAAAATTTTGTAATGTTTAATGTGAATTATAACAAATGTGTGAATGTCCACAATAAAATGTTTATCAAAATGTAATATTAATTTAATATCGCCCGCATAATAATAATAATAATAAAGTAAACATTTACAAAAATCATTTTTTGTTGAAATTGAAATCAATTACTGAGTTGCCTCTGAAGGTACGGGGGGAGGTTCTTAAATTTATCTGATACACCAACTCAACTCAATTCGGATTCGGATTCATCAAAAACATACCTATGCAAGTTTTAAGTACGATTGCTCAAATATAAACATTCTGTCAAATAAATACCCGGAAATTCTCATTTTACATTTTCCCGCTGAGAATATTTCAAGTATTTTTTTTTTCCCAGGTTGGCACAACCGTCAGCAACTATTCTGTCAATTGTTATTGTTGTGTGTCATTTGGTTTTATTTACGGCGTCGTTAGGAACAAGTCAACCCTTTGTGTGTGCAGCCGCCGGCGCCGTTGCCATTGTTAAACATGGACTTGGACAACCACTTGTTACCGTTCCCAAATGGTGATGTTCACCATCACCGGTTAACATTTCACAACCGTGACGTGCCGGTGGTTGGCCACCCACCGTTGCCATTCGAAAACCAATACGATACCGTTGACAACCATTTTTTATTTGATTTAAAATGATATTTGAACCGGGAAATGGATTGGCAACGGATTCAATGCGACGCCGTTTAGCGATTAACCACTGGAGACCGGCTTCAATTGGTGTTATTGTTTCATCTAAATCGGAACCGTATAAACACAGCCCCGCCTCTAATCGTAATGTATCACGGGCTCCTAAACCGGCTAATTTTATATTTATATATTTATTGGTTAAATTAACACCAGAACAGTCTGTACCGTCTGTTTTACCATTATTCCACCATGGATCGGTTAAGGCCAATAATTGTTCAAGAATTTCCGGTGCCGATTCGGCGGCCATCGACAATTCAAAACCGTCTTCACCTATTCAAAAAAAAAAAAAAAAAACAAAAAAATATTTGATTATGTTATGGACAAAACAGAAAAACAATTTTTTTCAAATTTCTAACCCGTGTAACCACAACGTGTTATTCGACAATTACGTGCCGAACCGATGATTGTGTTCGGAATCGATTGCATAAAATACAATTTTGATAGATCAATGGCCGGGCATAGTTTTTGTAGGGCGGCCATTGATTGTGGTCCTTGCAATGCCAACAGAGCCCTTTGCTCACAATCCAAATATTCCACTTGAACATCTTTACCATTTTGTTGAAAGGTGGCCTGTAACAAAAACAAAACAAAACAAAAAGTGAATGAAAAAAAAAAAGATTAATTTTATCCCGCGGACACAAAATATTTTCTTTTCTTTTCTTTTCTATTATTACCACTGTTTGATTCATCAATGATTTATCATGATCGATACGACCGGCATTCGAAACAATATACAATTGACGATCATTCATTTTCGTGACAATCAAGTCATCTAAAATGCCACCATTTTCATTAGTGAATACCGTTAATGTACCGGAATTGGACGGTAATGCCCGAATATCTGCCGTACAAATTGATTCTAAACATTCGATTGCATCACGACCATAAACGATACTTTGAAGCATATGCGAAACATCAAATA
This sequence comes from Dilophus febrilis, assembly GCA_958336335.1. Taxonomy (NCBI): domain Eukaryota; kingdom Metazoa; phylum Arthropoda; class Insecta; order Diptera; family Bibionidae; genus Dilophus; species Dilophus febrilis. The sequence goes on from OY284473.1 coordinate 25,298,064, forward strand.
TCGATGCATATTTACGGGTATGCAAATGCGATTGATTTATCGATTGATCTTGATATTGGACGGGTAATAGAAAATTTTCAAAATTAACCATTTTTCCATTGCGTTCCAAATGGGATTGATAAAGTGGTGTTCGACGGACATTGTCACCTGATGAAGTTGTCGTCGACGATGATGGTGATGATGGTGATGTCGATATGGACCGTGAATTTAATCTACAAAATCGATTTATTATCGATTTCGTTGATCGTTGAATTGTAATTTTTTGAAATATCATCATTTTTGTTTTTTAGGATTCTATTTTATTTTTTCTAACACCTCACTAACTTTTTAGTTTTATTATTTACAATTTTTTTTAAATTTTTTGCACTAATAAAGAAGGCGACGGCGAACGGCGAACTGCGAACACCCTTTTACCAACCCGTAAAAAAAAATCACAAAATTTCTTAACAATTTTTTTTTTTTCCCAAAGTTTGATTTTTATTTGATTTTTATTTGAATTTTTTTAATCCATTAAATTTATATTTTTCTTATTTTGTGTAGAAAAATTGTCTGCTTTGTTAGCTGTACGCGAGAAATAATAGATGATAAGAGACTTTTGGGGGGCATCGCAAACACATGAAAGTTCATCAAAACATCAAAACGATGATGACGAAATTTGAAACATCTAAAAACAAAACAAAAAAATTCATAATAATAATAATAATAATAATAATATCAATATTAAATGAAACAAACGCAACTAACGCAACAAAAAAAAAACAAATAAACCAGAAACCAGATAAAAATAAACTGTAGTTGATCATCATCAAAAAAAAAAAAATGATTCCAGAGTTGTATTTTTTTTTGTAAAGTGTTTGGAAATTTTGGAAATCTTTGTAAAGAGTGGTCATAACTCAAACAGCGCAATACTTTACGGGAGTTAATCTACAATACATTTGTGATGTCTGGGAACGATTTCCGAATGGATTCGTTAAGGAATTTCCAAAGAAATTCAACTCAAAACTTGATTTTTAGAAAATTTTCCAAATAAAAATCATGAAAATCTTGAAAAGTTTTCAATTCTCGCAAAGTCCGTCCAAGGAAATCTATCCTAATGTTTTACGGGAGTTGATTTACAATAAATTTTGGAGGTATGGGAACGATTTTTGAATGGATTCGTTAAGGAATTTCCAAAGAAATTCAACTCAAAACTTGATTTTTAGAAAATTTTCCAAATAAAAATCATGAAAATCTTGAAAAGTTTTCAATTCTCGCAAAGTCCGTCCAAGGAAACCTATCCTAATATTTTATGGAGTTGATCTACAATACATTTGTGATGTCTGGAAACGATTTCCGAATGGATTCGTTAAGGAATTTCCAAAGAAATTCAACTCAAAACTTGATTTTTAGAAAATTTTCCAAATAAAAATCATGAAAATCTTGAAAAGTTTTCAATTCTCGCAAAGTCCGTCCACGGAAACCTATCCTAATATTTTATGGAGTTGATCTACAATACATTTGTGATGTCTGGAAACGATTTCCGAATGGATTCGTTAAGGAATTTCCAAAGAAATTCAACTCAAAACTTGATTTTTAGAAAATTTTCCAAATAAAAATCATGAAAATCTTGAAAAGTTTTCAATTCTCGCAAAGTCCGTCCAAGGAAATCTATCCCAATGTTTTACGGGAGTTGATTCACAATACATTTTGGAGGTCTGGGAACGATTTTTGAATGAATTCGTTAAGGAATTTCCAGAGAAATTCAACTCAAAACTTGATTTTTAGAAAATTTTCCAAATAAAAATCATGAAAATCTTGAAAAGTTTTCAATTCTCGCAAAGTCCGTCCACGGAAACCTATCCTAATATTTTATGGAGTTGATCTACAATACATTTGTGATGTCTGGAAACGATTTCCGAATGGATTCGTTAAGGAATTTCCAAAGAAATTCAACTCAAAACTTGATTTTTAGAAAATTTTCCAAATAAAAATCATGAAAATCTTGAAAAGTTTTCAATTCTCGCAAAGTCCGTCCAAGGAAATCTATCCTAATGTTTTACGGGAGTTGATTTACAATAAATTTTGGAGGTATGGGAACGATTTTTGAATGGATTCGTTAAGGAATTTCCAAAGAAATTCAACTCAAAACTTGATTTTTAGAAAATTTTCCAAATAAAAATCATGAAAATCTTGAAAAGTTTTCAATTCTCGCAAAGTCCGTCCAAGGAAACCTATCCTAATATTTTATGGAGTTGATCTAGAATACATTTGGGATGTCTGGGAACGATTTCCGAATGGATTCGTTAAGGAATTTCCAAAGAAATTCGACTCAAAACTTGATTTTTATAAAAATTGTCCATATAAAAATCATGAAAATCTTGAAAACTTCTCAATTCTCGCTAAATCCGTCCAAGGAAACCTATCCTAATATTTTATGAAATTAATCTACAATAAATTAAAAAGGTCTGGGAACGATTTCCGAATGGATTCGTTAAGGAATTTCCAAAGAAATCCCAATCAGAAATTTATTTTTCTGAAAGTTTTCCATTTAAAAAAAAACCGTAAACAAATCACACAAATCTTATTGGGAAATCTTCCACTAATTGCGCAATTCCGTCCAAGGATTTTTTTTTTAACGTAGGAGGGGAAATCTTGCATAGACACGTCCGAAGACGCGTGTCAGATTATTACTGACTAAAACTCCTCCTCCGGCTGCGGTATCATCGAATCAGACCATTCTTGGGCCTCTTTTTTGGTACCTCCGATTGACACCTACTCAGTTTGCCACTCAGTTTGCTCCCCGATTGCTCATCGAATATAGTTGTGTCCCTCGTTATCTCAAGCATTGCCTTGAAGGGTATCCTTCCCCGGCTCGCTCTCTGCGAGGAACCGGTGACCGGTCACCCCCATCCGTATGCTTTGTAAAGCCGGACACTTGCACACAATGTGTGCAGCCGTTTCCTCATCCACTAGGCAGAGTCTGCCTATGTATCATCTATAAGAATTTTCATCCCCACAAGATGATGTCTGAAGCCTCCATGCCCTGATGTGAGTGCCACCAGTTTCCTGAGAGTTCCCCGTCCTAAGCCAAGAACCTCCCGATTGGTGTTTCCTACTCTCAGCCCAAGTGTCATCCTGGACTGTCAGGGAGTGATCCGTCATCTATGAGTACGTTATGGTACATTTCCTGTACCATAACTCTCTTAATCCCATCCATTGGCATGTCCAGTTCCCTTACTCCCTTGACAATAAGAGTCAGGATCCTTCTGTGCCCATAAATGGTGCCGTTGATGGTACCATATTTCGTTTTGTACCATTCTTCTTGCCTGCGTGTTTACCGCCTTCTAGATAATGAATATGTCCAGAGGCAGTAGTCCCAGCAATGTTTCCATGGACATGATCGGCGTGGTGCGAAAAGCACCCGTAATACCCACACATGCCATTCTTTGTAATCGATCCAGCCTACACCCCACTGTTTTTTTGGTGGTCCGTCCAAGGATACCTACCCGTCAAATTTTTAATGCAGATGTTCTACCTACACAATTATTTGACCCACACGCACCCATAGGTGGACGGATTGAAGCAAAATTGAAGATTACCCCCCAAAAATATATCTAGAGATTTTTATGTTCAGATTTCAGATTCAGGATCCGGCGGCTACAAAGGAGAATCTGCGATGGAGGATGCAAAGGAATTACTCTGTTGATGTCGAGTAATTTTCCGATCGAATATCCAAGTTGAAATTAAAAGTAAAACAGTAAATTCCATTTCAATAATATTTCGTTTTTGGTCTTAAAACCATATTCCATGGGGAATTTTACCATGGAGTTTTGATCTCAAACCCAAATAAAAAAAAAAAAAAAAAAAAACACTATAAATGTATTGAAAATATGAATATGAATCTTGGATAGGCATGTTTAAAAAAAAATACAAATACAAATTGTTTTTTTTCATGTCGTCTATGTCGGCCATCGGCTACACTCCGTTAGAGGACAACATTTCATTTGAAATTTCAATATCAGTATGAGATTTCTCTGGAGGATGGCGCAGGAACATGATCAGAATCTAACTGTAAAAATTATAATTTTCACGAATTTTCCATCATCAATAACTTTTTTTTTTTTATTTTATTCTGGGAATTTCTTCGGGAGCCCCAATGAACCAACGGTACAATTTAATTACCTTTCGAAATATGAAGGAGTTGCTTCATTTTAAAATTCTATATATATATCAATGGAAAGGCAAAAGATTGATCTTATAAATAAAATTCCGTCATTCGGCATTCGTGGTTTTCGGGCGTTCCGCAGGGTTCAATATCGGATCGGGCCGGCTGCTCCTATTTTGTCTTAAGATATTAATGATCTGCCTGCATCGATGTCATCATCCAAATTGCTTGCATGTTCGCGGAAAATGTGCAATTATACAGGTCAAACCCATTTTTACCAATGCGCAATTGTGTATATCATCACTGAATTGGGGGTCATCTCCGATTGGATAGATAGGAATCGGCTGAAATTAAATGAATCGCAGTGCATTATCATTTATAAAAAGGGAAACGATCCGATAGTGTTGTAATAAACAGTGTTGCTATTCCATTTCTCCCGAGGGTTGATGTCAATCGGGACGGTGTTATTTTTAATAAAACGTTGACATATGGAACATGAATCATATGTCAATTTGGTCTCAAGGAGGGTTTATGATTGGCTCCAGCGATTGTGGAAGTTTTCCGAAATTATAATACTGTTAAATTACGCTCGTTTGTTGGTAAACGATCCCTGATCATGACCCATTTCCTCGTTACTATGACGTTGTCTTGGCTCCTTTTGATGCCTGCCGCCTGTCGGATCAAATTACACATTATTTCTATATTTAATTTTTGCATTCGTTATATGTATATTGTTTGCGTGAATATGATCATATGGCTGAGTATACCAATAGTTTATTCGGTTGTTCGCTTACTCAATTTTATAACTATATTGGGAGCTTGCATTAATAATGTCAATATTATTGTCGATTGCGTACATTAACCAATATATTGCCCATCGTTAAAGCTACGATTTCCTCCCATATTTTAGGAAGTAGTTTGTTGATTCCTCGTTTGAAGAATTCCTCCCAATCCATTCATCGACCAATTTTCGCACTTCTTCAGCATTTCGAAAGCGTACATTTGTCAGGGGCTGACCTGCATTGATCTGAACAAATGGTAATCAGAAGGAGCAATGTCTGGAGAGTACGGGCGGTGATCGTTAGATGATCCCAACCGCGCCTATTTATAGTTTTTTCTTAACGAAGTTTACGTTTAGGGTTGTCGTTTATTACACCCACTTTTCATCGTCAGTGACAATCCGACTCAAAAAACTTTGTTTTTTTTGTGCTCGGCAAGATGTTTATGATTCGTGCATCGATTCGTGCTTTGAGTTGATTTTCATTCAATGGATGTGGGACCCATTTTCCTAGCTTTCTGATATTGCCCATATTGAATGCAAAAGTCTATAGAAATGGTAGAGGTATCTACATTCAACTCTAATGCAAGCTCTTGTTACGTTCATCCAACAACAATGCCTGCAATTCTTCGTTTTCAAATTTTTTTGGCTGACCTGTCCGTTCTTTGTCTTCCACTTCCACAAAATCACCACTTCTGAAGCGTACAAACCACCGTTCAGAAGTTTTTTGAGTTGGAGCATGTTCACCGCAGGCTTCTACAAATGAAAATCGATCACTATCAGCAACGGTTTTCTTCAAATTAAAGAAAGTTATTAAACTTCCCCGCAAAACAACTTTATTTCAGGCACGTGTTTCGACATATTCGAACCAAAACAAAACTTTGTTGTTTACACATCAACAAAATGACATATACTGAAATGTATAGAATAATGACAGACAAAAAAAAAGAATATGACCGGGGTGTGCTCCGATGCACACAACGCTAGTTATGCCATCTGTTATCTAAATCGACATTATTAATGCAAGGTCCCAATATTTTCTATGCAAACTTTCTTTTATTAGAATGTTAGAAGTTAATATCGCAGATTTTTTTTTTCAGTGTAGATAAACGATACAAAATTACAACATAATAAATTCCTTTTAAGTACGCGTACTTTTTAGTATGCGTGCGCAATATTATTTTGTATCGTTTAACTTTTTTATATCATATTTTGCTCTCCTGGGAATGGGAACTTTTTTGATCCTAAAAAAAAAACCCTAAAAAAATTTTGTCCGTTCGCTTGTTTCTTTTATTTTTCTCTCGGAAACTGTTGTACCAAGATTTTCTATGGCTTTTCAGAATTTTCGGAATATTCTTTATTGTATATTTCAATCAAAGTATTGAAGATATTTGCTTTTGATAATTTTAGCTATTTTAGCGAGTTTGGTAACAATAAATGATACAAAATAACATTCCCGGAAATCTTTTCCCGGATCCCATTGCCGCAGGAGCTCCCAACACAAATTCGCAATGTTGTTCTTGGGAATAAATTTGAATATATTTCGTGTGACAAGATAGTTGGACAAGATTTTTGTGAGGAGTTAATTGGTGATAAATTTAATTCCCCTTACCCCAACCATCGTCAGTATCATCAGGTCACCGCATCAGTATGTGCTTCCTGTTACAGGTGTTTTTCTGACAATGCTTTTTTTATTATATTTATTTTTTAATTAATTGTTTGTGTGTTGGAATATTCTTGATTTTTGTTTTGAAATAGATTTTATATATAAAAATTAATTATCATTTAATAATTCGGTTGCGTTTTGAAACGACGGTACATTTTAAAAAATTTGTTTATTGTATAATTAAATCTGTTTAATATTTTCATTTCTGTATTGTTATTAAAATTAAAAATAAAATTAAAATTTTTTAAACTTAAGTTAAATTAAATTAAAAAAAAAACGTGAGTTTTAAGTTAAAGATTTTATAAAATTGACAATCAACAAAAGTAAAAATACATTGATTTAAGAGTGCGGGATTAAAACATTCATTAATTTAAAGAAAAAAATTGTTGTTTAGTTTTTGATTGGATTTTTTACAAAGCGAACTTACAAAATCAAAATAAATATGAACACTCAATCAAATGTTTGTGAGAAAACTAAATTTCAATGTGAAACTTGTGGGAAATATTTCAAAAGAAATCAGACTTTGAACAATCACATTCGAACGCATACAGGCGAAAAACCTTACGATTGCAAGGAATGTGGAATAGCCTTTGCACGAATCGATAATTTAAACAAACATATTCGTGCTATTCATAAAGGCGAAAAACCTTATGATTGCGAGGAATGTGGAAAATCCTTTGCACATTCAAGCAGTTTAAACGTACATATTCGTGCTATTCATACCCGTGAAAAACCTCATTGTTGTGATGTTTGTGGAAAAGAATTTGTAACGAATGCGGAATTAAAGATCCATACTCGCGTCCATACCGGTGAAAAACCTTATCGATGTAATGATTGTGGAAAAGAATTTGTAACAAATGGGGATTTAAAAAAGCATATTCACACTCATACCGGTGAAAAACCTTATTGTTGTAAGGTGTGTGGAAAAACCTTTGCAGTCAAAAGTAATTTAAACCAACATATTCGTACTATTCATTCAGGTGTTATACCTCATTATCAATGTGATGTGTGTGAAAAAACGTTTGCAGATAAAAGTAATTTATTAACACATATACAGAAAGTGCATATTAAAACCAGCACGAATAATATACAAAATAAAGGGGATTCAAATGAATCCGTAATCGGTAATCCATCATCATCAGTTAATTTAATTTTCGATTCGAATGCAACATCAAATTATAATTACTCGGAATTAAATCGGTTGCCATCAAACAGCTATCAAGCAATAATAGTACCAAATGTTTTACCACATCTTAATTATGTGCCGTGTCCAAACCCAATTATATATCAATCAGAAGCGCAATCACACTCACACGATGCACAAACCAATAATACTTTTAATGACAATATGATGATGACTCCATCTCCATCAATTAATTCACATCTGACAGATGAATCGGTAACCGAATCACTACTATCAACATTGGATGTTTACATTCAAGCTAACCAAACGATCGACGGATCACTGACTGAATCATTAGAATGATGGCGATCATCAATCAAATTGACTAACTAATTTTATCTTTATATATTTTATTGACAATATTTTTTCTTATTTTAAATAGCTATTATTTTTTTATGTATAAAATTTTTTAATTAATAAAATCGATTATAAAAATCATTTTGATTTCTCTTCGATTTCGTAATGTTTATTGTGAATTATAAAAAATGTGTGAATGCCCAATAAATTTTTATCAAAATGTAATATTAATTTAATGTCGCCCGCATAATAATAATAATAATAAAGCAAACATTTACAAAAATCATTATAAATTATCTATTTATTGAAATTGACATCAATTACTGGGTTGCCTCTGAAGGTAGGGGGGTCTTAAATTTATCTTATACACCAACTCAACTCAATTCGGATTCTGATTCAGCATCCCTTAAAACATACCTATGCAAGTTTTCAGCGCGATTGCTCAAACTTAAAGTTTTCGGTGAAAAATCCATTTTTTCATAAGGGGTTAGTATAGCAAAATTTTGAGAAATCTTTGGCGGGCCATAACTCAAAAACTAATGGCTGAATCGGTCTGGGGTGCGGAAGAGAGGTGGTGTAGGTGCACAATGTGTAATATATGGTGTAGGGGAAACGGAAACGGGCATTTTGTTGGGGTGCGTCCGGTGTTAGGAGGGGTGAGGTGGAAATAGTTGTTGGGAGTAAGGACGCTGACTGAGGGAAAGTGTGAAGGAGCTTTTTGATGAAAAGTGGAGTAAGGAAAATGGTCATGTGTTTGGCTGGAAGTGTGTAGCAGGGGGTAATGTGTTGAAAATGGATTGGAGATACAGGGAAAGGCTAGTGATGGAATATAATGGTTAGGGGCTAGACTGGACAAGATGAGTGGTGGAAATGGGAAGGAGGGTAGATGTCGACCGACACTCGGCGCAACGGTCGAACGGGACCATGCCTTTAAATCGAGTTAGATTTAGTTTTAAGTTTGATTTGGTGTTTTTTTTTTATTTTTTGTTTTTTGTTATTTGGTTATTGGGTAGAATAAGGTAATGAAATGTAAATTATATAAAAAAAAATATTTTCTAAACTTTCTTTCTTTCATTAGAACGTTAGAAGTTAATATCGCCGAATTTTTTTTTTTCAGTGTAGATAAACAATACAAATCTACATGCATTATACAACATACAGTAGGTCCGAATTTCTACAAATCCGAATCGGTAATATTTTTCGGTTCAGTTCGAATTTCTCAATAACTTCTATAATCCGGATTACGGATTTAATGTTTTTGTTTTAATTAATTGATATTAATCTTAAAGCAATGAAACACAGAAACTGATTGGGGGAGTTACCGTTAAATCAATTAGTTTTAAAAAGCGCGATTATAGATGAGACTCATGTTCGAGATATGAAGGTAAGAAGGTAATTTACATAATGATAATAACTACATAAATGAATGGATTAATGAAGAAAACTATGAACCAAACGTTTCTTTTGATGAACCAGAATCTGAAGAAGAAATCAATTTAAATCAAACACCAACAAATAGTGTTGAAATGTTGAAAGGGTAAAACATGACGATGCTCTGAAATCACTTAACATTTGTTTACGGTGGGCTGAAGAGAATAATGCGTCGTTTGAACAAATAATGATTGTGCCTAATCATTAAATACTATTTTTTTGTGGTAATGTGCCATTGTACCATTGTAATAACGAAATCACAATAAAAATAACGTTTATGAAATGCACCTTCTACAATCCGAATACCTTTGTAATCCGGATCACCTATGCCAAATATCGATTCGGATTAGAGAGGACCTCCTGTAATAATAAATTCCTTTTATAACGTACGTGCGTACTTTGTAGTATGCGTGCGCAATATTATTTTGTATCGTATAACTTTCTTTTATCATATTTTTCTCTTCTGGGAATGGGAACTTTTTTGATCCTAAAAAAAAACCGTCAAAAAATTTTGTCCGTTCGCTTGTTTCTTTTTTTTTCTCTCGGAAACTACCAAGATTTTCTATGGCTTTTCAGAATTTTCGGAATATTCTTTATTGTATATTTCAATCAAAGTATTGAAGATATTTGCTTTTGATAATGTTAGCTATTTTAGCGAGTTTGGTAACAATAAATGATACAAAATAACATTCCCGGAAATCTTTTCCCGGATCCCATTGCCGCAGGAGCTCCCAACACAAATTCGCAATGTTGTTCTTGGGAATAAATTTGAATATTTTTCGTGTGACAAGATTTTTGAGTGAGGAGTTAATTTGGTGATAAATTTAATTCCCCTTACCCCAACCATCGTCAGTACCATCAGGTCACCGCATTAGTACGTGCTTCCTGTTACAGTTGTTTTTCTGACAATGCTTTTTTATTATATTTATTTTTGTTAATTGCTTGTGTGTTGGAATATTCTTGATTTTTGTTTTGAAATAGATTTTATATATAAAAATTAATTATCATTTAATAATTCGGTTGCGTTTCAAAACGACGGTACATTTTAAAAAATTTGTTTATTGTATAATTAAATCTGTTTAATATTTTTTCTATAAATAAAATTAAAGTTTTTAAACTTAATACCATTTAAATTAAAAAAAAAACGTGAGTTTTAAGTTAAAGATTTTATAAAATTGACAATCATAAGTAAAAATACATTGATTTAAGAGTGCGGGATTCAAACGTTCATTAATTAAAAAAAATCAAAATAAATATGAACACTCAATCAAATGTTTGTGAGAAAACTAAATTTCAATGTGAAACTTGTGGGAAATATTTCAAAAGAAATCAGACTTTGAACAATCACATTCGAACGCATACAGGCGAAAAACCTTATCGTTGTGATGATTGTGGAAAAGAATTTGTAACAAATGGGGATTTAAAACGGCATATTCGAACGCATACTGGCGAAAAACCTTACGATTGCAAGGAATGTGGAATAGCCTTTTCACGAATCGATAATTTAAACAAACATATTCGTGCTATTCATAAAGGCGAAAAACCTTATGATTGCGAGGAATGTGGAAAATCCTTTGCACATTCAAGCAGTTTAAACACACATATTCGTGCTATTCATACCCGTAAAAACCTTATCGCTGTAATGATTGTGGAAAAGAATTTGTAACAAGTGGGGATTTAAAAAAGCATATTCGCACTCATACCGGTGAAAAACCTTATTGTTGTAAGGTGTGTGGAAAAACCTTTTCAATTGAAAGTTATTTAAACCAACATATTCAAGATATCCATATCCGTGAAAAACCATATGATTGCCTGGAATGTGGAAAAGCATTTGCACGAATGTTTACCTTAAACAGACATATTCGTACTATTCATTCGGGTGTTAAACCTTTTGAATGTGATGTGTGTGGAAAAAACTTTTCAGACAAACGTAATTTATCAACACATATACAGAAATTGCATATTAAAAAATTCTACACAACAACCGCAGCAGCAGATAAAATGTAATAATGATATTAACTTTTAAGCGATACATCCACGAATATTTTGGTCAAGCGAGAATCTGCAAAACAATATAAATTTTCAAAATCCATCATCAGTTAATTCTTTCGATTCGAACTCTAATTACGAATAAAATCCATCGCAGATCAAAACCACATAAACATAAAAATGTTTTATAATAATAATATTATTAATAATGATGTATCGTTTCCAATCAACGACGAAGAGCAATCATCTGATTTATAAACCAAAACAAACCAATAATACTTTTAATGACAATATGGTGACATCACCATCAATTAATTCATATCTGGCAGCATAAAGAAGCATGCATGAAGATATGCATATGCATGAAGATCAACAATCAAATTGACTAACTAATTTTATCTTTATATATTTTATTGACAATATTTTTTCTTATTTTAAATAGCTATTATTTGTTTATGTATAAAATTTTGTAATGTTTAATGTGAATTATAACAAATGTGTGAATGTCCACAATAAAATGTTTATCAAAATGTAATATTAATTTAATATCGCCCGCATAATAATAAAGCAAACATTTACAAAAATCATTTTTTGTTGAAATTGAAATCAATTACTGAGTTGCCTCTGAAGGTACGGGGAGGTTCTTAAATTTATCTTATACACCAACTCAACTCAATTCGGATTCGGATTCATCAAAAACATACCTATGCAAGTTTTAAGTACGATTGCTCAAATATAAACATTCTGTCAAATAAATACCCGGAAATTCTCATTTTACATTTTCCCGCTGAGAATATTTCAAGTATTTTTTTTTTCCCAGGTTGGCACAACTGTCAGCAACTATTCTGTCAATTGTTATTGTTGTGTGTCATTTGGTTTTATTTACGGCGTCGTTAGGAACAAGTCAACCTTTTGTGTGTGCGTTGCGATTTTCACTATGGATAAAAATATCGAACAAAGAGTTTGTGTGAAATTTTGTGTTTCAAACGAAATTTCTTGTGCCAAAACGTTGGAAATGTTGAAAAAAACATTTGGTGATTCAACCATGTCGAAAACTCAAGTTTACGATTGGTATAAATCGTTCAAAGAGGGGCGAGAATAAGTGAACGATTTGTCACGTTCAGGACGGCGGCCTTCGACCTCTTCAACTGAAGAAAACGTTGTCGAAAATAAAGGAAATGGTGCTCGAAAATCGTCATTATAGTTTGCGAGAGATAGTCCAAGAAATGAACATGTCTCATGAGACCGCTCGTCATATTTTGGTTGATGTTTTGGGTATGCGGAAAGTCGCAGCGCGATTGGTGCCAAAAGATCTGAATTTTCTTCAAAAAGTGAATCGCAGTAAGGTGGCTGAAGACATGCTTGAACGCGTAAATTCCGATCCAACGTTCATCCATCGAACGCATCATAACTGGTGACGAGACTTTTTCCTGTTTCCGAAACTCAAATTCCCACTTCGTAGAACCCGTTTTGAGAGCATTGAAGACATCAAAACTAATTCGCAACGAGAACTGAAGGCCATCCCGAAATATAGCTTTAAAAAATGTGTTTCGATGATTGGATTGTTCGTTGGAAGAAGTGTATTGCCTCAGAAGGGGCCTATTTTCAAGGGGATATAATAATAAATTTAGATGATTGATAAGTTGTTTGTGTGTAATTTCAAATTTCCGGGTACTTATTTGACAGAATATATTACACCGGAACTAAAATGGACTTGAACAAAAATTTCAATATACAAAAATTTAAAATCTAACCTTTGGCCATAATCCACGCAATGAACAATCTGCCTAGCTACTTTGAACACATCCGCTATCATCATTTCGTATACAACATGCCGTTTCACGTTCTTGCCGTCGCATTTTTGCAATCACCTCATGAATACGCCAATCGCTACGCATACACGCTGCAAATTTTGAACCTAAATGCACCAAGTCATCGTTACGCGGTCCGATCCAAACGTTACGCTGTTCCTGATGTTGTACCTGTTGTAAACTTAAACTGGTCACCAGAACCTGGCCACTTTTATGTTCCCAACCGATGCCGATCGGGCCGACACCGTGACAAATCAATGTTATAACTAACACTAAAATTTGTACGGTATTTATCCAATAGGTAAAAAATGGTCGATAATCAAAACGTTTATCGATCATCAACGGTGGACAATGATTTATGATTATCATTACAGCCATTACCACAACCACCACTACCTACAATTATCCGTGGTTCGCTTTCAGTCGACATCGTGGACGACTTCATCATCGATTGATTGATATGTAATAATTTAACGGTATTCAATGGGATTCGTCGTAAATAAATAGGTTTCAGACCGATTCAGCCATTGGTTTTGGAACCTTTGAAATGGGCTTTTCATAACATGAATATTGATTTTGATTTTATATTTTATTTTTACCTATATTAAATTTTGAACTATCTCTATATTTAAAAAAGCACCTCTGCTGTATTATTTTGGCAGAAGAATATCTGCTTTAACAGTAACATTTATTCTGTATTGTAGTAAAAATAGGTTTCACTTCAGGCAGAGGCAGAGGTTTTGTTAATATAGTAAAATGAGTTCTGCCAAAGCAAAATAGCAAAATGTTTTCTGATATAAATCCTTTGTAGCGCATGGTAGCGGAATTATTTCCAATGCAATACAAGTATCTTCTGCCACATTATAAGAACCTTGAATTTACTTTTGAACAGAATTTTCTGCTTGGATGACCGAAATTAATTCGACTATAGTAAATAAATATCAAGATTTCATTTCATGCAGCAGAAATGGAATGCGATTAAATTGAAAAATATTATAATAATAAAACAGAAATTGTTTTGATTAGAAACGTTTTACAATTAGCGCACACATATCTTTTATAGCATTGGGAGTATGCACTAATTCGTATATTTCGCTTCGTGTTCATCCGTGGCTATATTCATTTGAATGCTGCTGTTATTGCGCATCTTTTTCAGTCATATATCATTGAAGATTGAAGCGTAAACAACATTTTTTTCTATTCATTGGAACAAGTCGAACTTTGTGCCAGAAAAAGTGTTTTTGCGGGGAGTTCTTCACTTCACATTACTTTAACATGAAGAAAAGTGCTATCACCGAAAGTCATCGTATTTTAGTAGAGGTTTATGTTGGTGGCCATGCTCTAGCTGAAAGAATGTGCCACAAGTGGTTTTCCCGGTTAAAAAAGTGGTGATTTCAACTTGGAAGACGATGAACGACCCGGTAATGCTCTGTATTTGGTGGGATCAGAAGGGGGTGTTGTATTATGAGCTGTTGATATCGGGTCAGACGATCAAAGAGGTCCCTCTACCGAACACAATTAATTCGTTTGAAGAGTGCGATTGCGGAAAAATAACGACCGGAATATGCAACCAGACACGAATTCATAATTTTCCATCATGACAACGCTCGGCCACATGTTTCAAGACCGGTTCAAAACTATTTGGAAAACGGAGTGGGTATGAGAAGTTCTACCTCACCCGCCTTATAGCCCAGACATATCCCCTTCTGATTACTACTTGTTCAGATCAATCCAGAATGCCCTCACCCCCGGAATACGCTTCACTTCAGAATAGGGTATCAAAAATTGGCTCGATTCGTTCGTCACCACTAAGCTGGAGAAGTAAAAAACCACCAAGCAAATGTTGTAGCTTCCAATGGAAAATACTTTGATCATTGATTGTATAACCATTTTTCACAATCAAGCCTCAATTTTCGAGAAAAAAAACCGAATGAATAGCTCACATTTCTTGCTAATTAGCAGATATTATTTGGATGATAAGCAAACTAATTGATACGGAGAGAAGATTTAATTTGCTATTTTAAATTGTTTTGGTTTTCTCTGCTTTTCTGCCAGATACCAGACCAGACATAACTAAAGCATATGAATAAATAAAACACCTATGCATTAATAATATCGATTTTTTGGCTTGAAAATGGTATTTATTTGTATAACAAAATGATTGAGTACATTAACCAATATATTGCTCATCGTTAGCTATGACTTCCTCCTATCTTTTAGGAAGTAGTTTGTTGATTCCTCGTTAGAAGAATTCCTCATCTTTTGTCCCAATCCATTCATCGACCCATTTTCGCACTTCTTCAGCATTTCGAAAGCGTACATCTGTCAGGGGCTGACCTCCATTGATCTGAACAAATGGTAATCAGAAGGAGCAAGGTCTGGATAGCACGGGGGGTGATCGTTAGATGATCCCAATCGATCCTCTTTATAGTTTTTTCTTAAAGATGTTTGCACGATGTGATCTGTCTGATTGCCATCGTGCATTAAAAGTTTGTGGTGTTCGAGGTTTTCGAGCTATCAATGGTCGTTGTTTTTCGTTCAATTTCTTTGCCAATTCGCCCAGTTGTCGTCGGTGGCATGCATCGATTCGTGCTTTGAGTTGATTTTCATTCAATGGATGTGGGACCCATTTTCCTAGCTTTCTGATATTACCCATATTGAATGCAAAAGTCTATAGAATAGAGGCATCTACATTCAACTCTAATGCAAGCTCTTGTTACGTTCATCCAACAACAATGCCTGCAATTCTTCGTTTTCAAATTTTTTTGGCTGACCTGTCCGTTCTTTGTCTTCCACTTCCACAAAATCACCACTTCTGAAGCGTGCAAATTACCGTTCACAAATTTTTTGAGTTGGAGCATGTTCACCATAAGCGTCAACCAACAATCGATAACTATCAGCAACGGTTTTCTTCAAATTAAAGAAAGTTATTAAACTTCCCCGCAAAACAACTTTACTTCAGGCACGTGTTTCGACATATTCGAACCAAAACAAAACTTTGTTGTTTACACATCAACAAAATGACATATACTGAAATTTATAGAGTAATGACAAACAAAAAAAATTTGCCGGGGTGTGCTCCGATGCACATAACGCTAGTTACGCCATCTGTTATCTAAATTGACATTATTAATGCAAGGTCCCAATATTTTCTATGCAAACTTTCATTTATTAGAATAATATCATAGATTTTTTTTTGTCAGTGTAGATAAACAATACAATTACATGCATTACAACATAATAAATTCCTTTTAAGTACGTGCGTACTTTGTAGTATGCGTGCGCAATATTATTTTGTATCGTTTAACTTTTTTTATCATATTTTGCTCTTCTGGGAATGGAAACTTTTTTGATCCCAAAAAAAAATCCCAATTAAAAATTTTGTCCGTTCGCTTGTTCTTTTTTTTTTCTCTCGGAAACTACCAATCCAAGATTTTCTATGGCTTTTCAGAATTTTCGGAATATTCTTTATTGTTGTATATTTCAATCAAAGTATGGAAGATATTTGCTAATTTGATAATTTTAGCTATTTTAGCTATTTTAGCGAGTTTGGTAACAATAAATGATACAAAATAACATTCCCGGAAATTTTATCCCGGATCCCATTGACGCAGGAGCTCCCAACACAAATCCGCAATGCTGTTCTTGGGAATAAATTTGAATATATTTCGTGTGACAATATTTTTGGACAAGATTTTTGAGTGAGGAGTTAATTTGGTGATAAATTTAACTCCCCTTACCCCAACCCTCGTCGGTACCATCAGGTCACCGCATCAGTATGTGCTTCCTGTTACAGGTGTTTTTCTGACAGTGCTTTTTTTATTATATTTATTTTTTAATCAATTGTTTGTGTGTTGGAATATTTTTGATTTTTGTTTTGAAATAGATTTTATATATAAAAATTAATTATCATTTAATAATTCGGTTGCGTTTCAAAACGACGGTACATTTTAAAAAATTTGTTTATTGTATAATTAAATCTGTTTAATATTTTCATTTCTGTATTTTTATTAAAATTATAAATAAAATTAAAATTTTTTAAACTTAAGTTAAATTAAATTAAAAAAAAACGAGAGTTTTAAGTTAAAGATTTTAAAAAATTGACAATCAAAAGTAAAAATACATTGATTTAAGAGTGCGGGATTAAAACAATAAATAATTTAAAAAAAAAATTGTTGTTTAGTTTTTAATTGATTTTAAAGTTTACTAAAAAAATAAATATGAATACGGAATCAAATGTTTGTGAGAAAACTAAATTTCAATGTACAACTTGTGGGAAATATTTGAAATCGAAATCAAATTTGAACAGACACATTCGAACGCATACAGGCGAAAAACCTTACGATTGCAAGGAATGTGGAATAGCCTTTGCACGAATCGATAATTTAAACAAACATATTCGTGCTATTCATAAAGGCGAAAAACCTTATGATTGCGAGGAATGTGGAAAATCCTTTGCACATTCAAGCAGTTTAAACGTACATATTCGTGCTATTCATACCCGTGAAAGACCTCATCGTTGTGATGTATGTGGAAAAGAATTTGTAACGAATACGGAATTAAAGATCCATACTCGCATTCATACCGGTGAAAAACCTTATAGCTGTAATGATTGTGGAAAAGAATTTGTAACAAGTGGGGATTTAAAAAAGCATATTCGTACTCATACCGGTAAAAAACCGTATGATTGCCTCGAATGTGGAAAAGCATTTGCACGAATGGATAGTTTAAACAGACATATTCGTGCTATTCATTCAGGTGTTAAACCTTATGAATGTGATATTTGTGGAAAAAACTTTGCAGACAAACGTAATTTATCATCACACATGAAAGTGCATATTAAAAAAATTCTACACAACAACAACAGCAGCAGATAAAATGTAATAATAATATTAACTTTTAAGCGATACATCAACGAATATTTTGGTCAAGCGAGCACATAAATATAAAAATGTTTTATAATAATAATATTATTAATAATGATGTATCGTTTCCAATCAACGACGAAGAGCAATCATCTGATTTACAAACCAAACCAAACAAATACTTTAAATGACAATATGATGATGACTCCATCTCCATCAATTAATTCACATCTGACAGATGAATCGGTAACCGAATCACTACTATCAACATTGGATATTTACCAATCACGCTAACCAAACGATCGACGGATCACTGACTGAATCATTAGAATAATGGCGATCATCAATCAAATTGACTAACAAATTTTATCTTATTATAACAAATGTGTGAATGTCCACAATAAATTTTTATCAAAATGTAATATTAATTTAATATCGCCGCATAATAATAATAATAATAAAGCAAACATTTACAAAAATCATTTTTTGTTGAAATTGAAATCAATTACTGAATTGCCTCTGAAAGTAAGTGGGGGTCTTAAATTTATCATACACCAACTCAATCCTTTAAGTTTGAGCAATCGGGCTGAAAACTTGCATATACATGTTTTAAGGGATGCTGAACCCGAATAAATTGATTTCAGACCGATTCAGCCATTGGTTTTGGAGCTTTTGAAATGGGCTTTTCTTAACATGAATATAGATTTGATCTTATATTTTATATTCTACCTATATTACATTTTGAACAATCGATGAAAGTGAAATTTCGCAAATTATATGTTATTTTATATGGAAGTAACCTGAAAATGAATAATAATCAATTACTATATAGTTTAAAAGTACTGCCAGAATAATACCACATGCGCTATTACAACGGAGGGGAGAGAGAGACTAAAAATGTTTCACCAATTAAAATTCCTAATAAAATGTTATCATAAATTAATGCGTGCGTCAATATACATATTTGCATCTATTTGGTTTTCACATTTGCAACAGTTGAAATGGATATGAAAATGAATTCAGAATTAATTATTAACATCGGTTTATGGCGTATACTGCGTACTGTATATACATTGAAAAAATGTTTGTGCGTTTGCACCTCTGCTGTATTATTTTGGCAGAAGAATATCTGCTTTAACCGTAACATTTTTTCTGTATTGTAGTAAAAATCCGTTTCACTTACAGGCAGAGGTTGTTTTGTTAATATAGTAAAATGAGTTCTACTAAAGCAAAATAGCAAAATGTTTTCTGATTATATCCTTTGTAGCGCATGGTAGCGGAATTATTTCCAGTGCAATACAATTATTTTCTGCCACATTATAAGAACCTTGAATTTACTTTTGAACAGAATTTTCTGCTTGGATGACCGAAATTAATTCGACTATATGTAAATAAATTCAACTTGGAAGACGATGAACGACCCGAACCCAACAGCTAAAAAGATGATGAAGATGAAGAATTGGAGGCATTGCTTGATAATGAAGATGCGTGCCAAACGCAACAAGATCTTGCAAAATCATTGGGAGTTGATCAAGCAACGATTTCCAGACGTTTAAAAGCATTGGGGTTCATCCAAAAGCTTGGATATTGGGTGCCGTATGAATTAAAGCCAAGAGATATCGAACGCCGATTCTGCCGATAAGGAAATGTTGCTTGAACGCCTCAAAAACAAGTCATTTTTGCATCGGATTGTCACTGGTAATGTGTGTATGTGTGTGAAGCCCGGCCAACCATTAATCACATCCACGGCAAAGCCGAATATCCAGTTAGGCGCCAAGTTTATGCTCTGTATTTGGTGGGATCAGAAGGGTTTGTTGTATTATGAGCTGTTGAAATCGGGTCAGACCATCAAAGGCAACCTATACAGAACACAATAAAACTCGTTTGAAGAGAGCGATTGCGGAAAAACACGAGACACGAATTCATAATTTTCCATCATGACAACGCTCGGTTGCACATGTTTCAAAATCGGCTCAAAACTATTTGGAAAACAGTGAGTGGGTATGAGAAGTTCTACCTCACCCGCCTTATAGCCCAGACATATCCCCTTCTGATTACTACTTGTTCAGATCAATCCAGAATGCCCTCACCCCCGGAATACGCTTCACTTCAGAATAGGGTATCAAAAATTGGCTCAATTCGTTCGTCACCACCAAGCCGGAAAAGTAAAAAATCACCAAGCAAATGTTGTAGCTTCCAATGGACAATACTTTGTATAAACATTTTTTCACAATCAAGCCTTAATTTTCGAAAAGAAAAAACGAATGAATTAATACATACTCCCAATAGCTCACATTTCATGCTAATTAGCAGATATTATTTGGATGATAAGCAAACTAATTGATACGCAGAGAAGATTTAATTTGCTATTTCAAATTGCTTTGGTTTTTTTTTTGCTTTTCTGCCAGATACCAGACCAGACATAAGTATAGTGGAGGAATAAATAAAACACCTATGATAGATTTTCTACAATAGAGCAAATCGTATAATGTGTGATGGATCAAAATTTCTTGATGGGTGAACAAATATTTTGGTGTATACTTATCTGAAAAATGTCTGCCAACGTATTGAAGTATTTTACCCTTATAAGGCATAAGTTCATTGTCCACGAGCGCTTCTTCTGTGAATAACACGCAGAACTTTTTTTTATGCACAAGTATATATTATTGATACATTTCTGCGTTGTATGAAAGATTGTTTCTGCAAATGTGGCAGAACAACATGCCAAAGTAAAAACTTTTGTGATATTAACATTGCCGTTTCTGCTGCTATAACAACAGATATTTCTTTCGGATGATATGGACCTTACATTAATAATATCGATTTTTTTGGCTTGATTTATTTGTATAACAAAATGATTGAGTACATTAACCAATATATTGCCCATCGTTAGCTATGACTTCCTCCGATCTTTTAGGAAGTTTGTTGATTCCTCGTTTGGAAAACTCCTCATCCCAATTTTGTCCCAATCCATCGACCCATTTTCGCACTTCTTCAGCATTTCGAAAGCGTACATCTGTCAGGGGCTGACCTCCATTGATCTGAACAAATGGTAATCAGAAGGAGCAAGGTCTGGAGAGTACGGGGGGTGATCGTTAGATGATCCCAATCGATCCTCTTTATAGTTTTTTCTTAAAGATGTTTGCACGATGTGATCTGTCTGATTGTCATCGTGCATTAAAAGTTTGTGGTGTTTTCGAGATATCAATGGTCGTTGTTTTCATTCGGTTTTAACAGCTCATAATACGTATGTGTGACCCATTTTCCTTGCTTTCTGATCTTTCCCATATTGAGTGCAAACGTCTATAGAAATGGTAGAGGCATCTACATTCAACTCTAATGCAAGTTCTTGTTACGTTCATCCAACAATGCATGCAATTCTACGTCTTCAAATTTTTTTGGCTGACCTGGTCTTCCGTTCTCTGGTCTTCCACTTCCACAAAATCACCACTTCTGAAGCGTGTAAACCACCGTTCACAAGTTTTTTGAGTTGGAGCATGTTCACCGTAAGCTTCTACCATTCAAAATCGATAACTATCAGCATCGGTTGTCTTCAAATTAAAGAAAGTTATTAAACTTCCCCGCAAAACAACTTTTTTACTTAGCTAGTTACGCCATCTAAATCGACATTATTAATGCAAGGTCCCAATATTTTCTATGAAAACTTTATTTTATTAGAATGTTAGAAGTTAATATCGCAGATTTTTTTTTCAGTGTAGATAAACAATACATTTAAATGCATTACAACACAATAAATTCCTTTTAAGTACGCGTACTTTGTAGTATGCGTGCGCAATATTATTTTGTATCGTTTAACTTTTTTTATCATTTTTCTTCAAGAATGGGAACGTTTTTGATCCTAAAAAATCCCATTAACGTTTTATCCGTTCGCTTGTCTTATTTTTTTCTCTCGGAAACTACCAAACCAAGATTTTCTATAGCTTTTCAGAATTTTCGGAATATTCTTTATTGTATATTTCAATCAAAGTATTGAAGATATTTGTTAATTTGATAATTTTAGCCATTTTAGTGAGTTTGGTGGTAACAATAAATGATACAAAATAACATTCCGCGGAAAGTTTTTCCCGGATCCCATCGCAGCAGGAGCTCCCAACACAAATCCGCAATGCTGTTCATGGGAATAAATTTGAATATATATTTCGTGTTCGGACAAGATTTTTGAACCTTACTCCAACCATCGTCAGTACCATCAGGTCACCGCATCAATATGTGCTTCCTGTTACAGGTGTTCTGACAGTGCTTTTTTTATTATATTTATTTTTTTATTAATTGTTTGTGTGTTGGAATATTCTTGATTTTTGTTTTGAAATAGATTTTATATATAAAAATTAATTATCATTTAATAATTCGGTTGCGTTTCAAAACGACGGTACATTTTAAAAAATTTGTTTATTGTATAATTAAATCTGTTTAATATTTTCATTTCTGAATTTTTATTAAAATTAAAAATAAAATTAAAATTTTTTAAACTTAAGTTAAATTAAATTAAAAAAAAACGAGAGTTTTAAGTTAAAGATTTTAAAAAATTGACAATCAAAAGTAAAAATACATTGATTTAAGAGTGCGGGATTCAAACGTTCATTAATTAAAAAAAAAAAACAAAATAAATATGAATACTCAATCAAATGTTTGTGAGAAAACTAAATTTCAATGTGAAACTTGTGGGAAATATTGCAAATCGCAATATGATTTGAACGATCACATTCGAACGCACACAGGCGAAAAACCTTACGAATGCAAGGAATGTGGAAAAACCTTTGCACAAATTGGTACTTTAAACAAACATATTCGTGCTATTCATAACCGTGAAAAAAATTATCGTTGTGATGATTGTGGAAAAGAATTTGTAACAAATACGGAATTAAAGATCCATACTCGCATTCATACCGGTGAAAAACCTTATGATTGCGATGAATGTGGAAGAGCCTTTTCAGAGTCAAGCAGTTTAACCAGACATATTCGTGCTATTCATACCCGTGAAAAAAATTATCGTTGTGATGATTGTGGAAAAGAATTTGTAACAAATGGGGAATTAAAGATCCATACTCGCACTCATACCGGTGAAAAACCTTATTGTTGTAAGGTGTGTGGAAAAACCTTTAAACAAAGAAGTCATTTAAACACACATATTCAAGATATCCATATCCGTGAAAAACCGTATGATTGCCTGGAATGTGGAAAAGCATTTGCACGAATGTTTACCTTAAACAGACATATTCGTAGAATTCATTCAGGTGTTAAACCTTTTGAATGTGATGTGTGTGGAAAAAACTTTGCAAACAAAAGTAATTTATCAACACATATGAAAGTGCACAACAACTTCTACACAACAACAGCAGCAGAAGATAAAATGTAATAATGATATTAACTTTTAAGCGATACATCCAAGAATATTTTGGTCAAGCGAGAATCTGCAAAGCAATATACATTTTCAAAATCCATCATCAGTTAATTCTTTCGATTCGAATTCTAATTACGAATAAAATCCATCGCATCAAGCAATACAAGATCAAAACCACATAAACATAAAAATGTTTTATAATAATAATATTATTAATAATGATGTATCGTTTCCAATCAACGACGAAGAGCAATCATCTGATTTACAAACCAAACCAAACCAATAATACTTTTAATGACAATGTGATGATGACTTCATCAATTAATTCACTGGCAGATGAATCGGTAACCGAATCACTACTATCAACATTGGATCATTCCAAATGCGCTGCTCAAATGCTTATGGAATCATATGAATGTTGATCGTCAATGAAATTGACTAACTAATTTTATCTTTATATATTTTATTGACAATATTTTTTCTTATTTTAAATAGCTATTATTTTTTTATGTATAAAATTTTGTAATGTTTATTGTGAATTATAACAAATGTGTGAATGTCCACAATAAAATGTTTATCAAAATGTAATATTAATTTAATATCGCCCGCATAATAATAAAGCAAACATTTACAAAAATCATTTTTTGTTGAAATTGAAATCAATTACTGGGTTGCCTCTGAAGGTAGGGGGGTCTTAAATTTATCATACACCAACTCAATCTTTTAAGTTTGAACAATCGGGATGAAAATTTGCATCGGTATGCTTTAAGGTATGCTGAATCGGAATAAAGTGGTTTCAGAACGTATTAGCCCTTAGTTTTTGAGTTATGGCCGGGCAAAGATTTCCCAAAATTTTGCTATACTAACCCCTTATGAAAAAATGGATTTCTCATC
Organism: Dilophus febrilis; assembly: GCA_958336335.1. Lineage (NCBI taxonomy): Eukaryota > Metazoa > Arthropoda > Insecta > Diptera > Bibionidae > Dilophus > Dilophus febrilis. The sequence goes on from OY284473.1 coordinate 25,322,484, forward strand.
GAATCCTTTAAGTTTGAGCAAACGGTCTGAAAATTTGCATGGGTATGCTTTAAGGTATGCTGAATCGGAAAAAAGTGGTTTCAGAACGTTTTAGCACTTAGTTTTTGATTTATGGCCCCGCAAATATTTCCCAAAATTTTGCTATACTAACCCCTTATGAAAAAATGAATTTTTCACCGAATCCTTTAAGTTTGAGCAAACGGTCTGAAAATTTGCATGGGTATGCTTTTAGGTATGCTGAATCCGAATAAAATGGTTTCAGAACGTTTTAGCCCTTAGTTTTTGAGTTATGGCCCCGCAAACATTTCCCAAAATTTTGCTATACTAACCCCTTATGAAAAAATGGATTTTTCACCGAATCCTTTAAGTTTGAGCAAACAGTCTGAAAATTTGCATGGGTATGCTTTAAGGTATGCTGAATCCGAATAAAATGGTTTCAGAACGTTTTAGCCCTTAGTTTTTGAGTTATTTCCCCGCAAAGATTTCCCAAAATTATGCTATACTAACCCCTTATGAAAAAATGGATTTTTCACCGAATCCTTTAAGTTTGAGCAAACGGTCTGAAAATTTGCATGGGTATGCTTTAAGGTATGCTGAATCCGAATAAAGTGGTTTCAGAACGTTTTAGCCCTTAGTTTTTGAGTTATGGCCCCGCAAACATTTCCCAAAATTTTGCTATACTAACCCCTTATGAAAAAATGGATTTTTCACCGAATCCTTTAAGTTTGAGCAAACGGTCTGAATATTTGCATGGGTATGCTTTAAGGTATGCTGAATCCGAATAAAGTGGTTTCAGAACGTTTTAGCCCTTAGTTTTTGAGTTATGGCCCCGCAAACATTTCCCAAAATTTTGCTATACTAACCCCTTATGAAAAAATGGATTTTTCACCGAATCCTTTAAGTTTGAGCAAACGGTCTGAAAATTTGCATGGGTATGCTTTAAGGTATGCTGAATCCGAATAAAGTGGTTTCAGAGCGATTTAGTCCTTAGTTTTTGAGTTATGGGCCGGCAAAGATTTCCCAAAATTTTGCTATACTAACCCCTTATGAAAAAATGAATTTTTCACCGAATCCTTTAAGTTTGAGCAAACGGTCTGAAAATTTGCATGGGTATGCTTTAAGGTATGCTGAATCGGAAAAAAGTGGTTTCAGAACGTTTTAGCACTTAGTTTTTGATTTATGGCCCCGCAAATATTTCCCAAAATTTTGCTATACTAACCCCTTATGAAAAAATGAATTTTTCACCGAATCCTTTAAGTTTGAGCAAACGGTCTGAAAATTTGCATGGGTATGCTTTAAGGTATGCTGAATCCGAATAAAGTGGTTTCAGAGCAATTTAGTCCTTAGTTTTTGAGTTATGGGCCGGCAAAGATTTCCCAAAATTTTGCTATACTAACCCCTTATGAAAAAATGGATTTTTCACCGAATCCTTTAAGTTTGAGCAAACGGTCTGAAAATTTGCATGGGTATGCTTTAAGGTATGCTGAATCCGAATAAAGTGGTTTCAGAGCGATTTAGTCCTTAGTTTTTGAGTTATGGGCCGGCAAAGATTTCCCAAAATTTTGCTATACTAACCCCTTATGAAAAAATGGATTTTTCACCGAATCCTTTAAGTTTGAGCAAACGGTCTGAAAATTTGCATGGGTATGCTTTAAGGTATGCTGAATCCGAATAAAGTGGTTTCAGAGCGATTTAGTCCTTAGTTTTTGAGTTATGGGCCGGCAAAGATTTCCCAAAATTTTGCTATACTAACCCCTTATGAAAAAATGGATTTTTCACCGAATCCTTTAAGTTTGAGCAAACGGTCTGAAAATTTGCATGGGTATGCTTTAAGGTATGCTGAATCCGAATAAAGTGGTTTCAGAGCGATTTAGTCCTTAGTTTTTGAGTTATGGGCCGGCAAAGATTTCCCAAAATTTTGCTATACTAACCCCTTATGAAAAAATGGATTTTTCACCGAATCCTTTAAGTTTGAGCAAACGGTCTGAAAATTTGCATGGGTATGCTTTAAGGTATGCTGAATCCGAATAAAGTGGTTTCAGAACGTTTTAGCCCGTAGTTTTTGAGTTATGGCCCCGCAAAGATTTCCCAAAATTTTGCTATACTAACCCCTTATAAAAAATGGATTTTTCACCGAATCCTTTAAGTTTGAGCAAACGGTCTGAAAATTTGCATGGGTATGCTTTAAGGTATGCTGAATCCGAATAAAATGGTTTCAGAACGTTTTAGCCCTTAGTTTTTGAGTTATTTCCCCGCAAAGATTTCCCAAAATTATGCTATACTAACCCCTTATGAAAAAATGGATTTTTCACCGAATCCTTTAAGTTTGAGCAAACGGTCTGAAAATTTGCATGGGTATGCTTTTAGGTATGCTGAATCCGAATAAAATGGTTTCAGAACGTTTTAGCCCTTAGTTTTTGAGTTATGGCCCCGCAAACATTTCCCAAAATTTTGCTATACTAACCCCTTATGAAAAAATGGATTTTTCACCGAATCCTTTAAGTTTGAGCAAACGGTCTGAAAATTTGCATGGGTATGCTTTAAGGTATGCTGAATCCGAATAAAATGGTTTCAGAACGTTTTAGCCCTTAGTTTTTGAGTTATTTCCCCGCAAAGATTTCCCAAAATTATGCTATACTAACCCCTTATGAAAAAATGGATTTTTCACCGAATCCTTTAAGTTTGAGCAAACGGTCTGAAAATTTGCATGGGTATGCTTTTAGGTATGCTGAATCCGAATAAAATGGTTTCAGAACGTTTTAGCCCTTAGTTTTTGAGTTATGGCCCCGCAAACATTTCCCAAAATTTTGCTATACTAACCCCTTATGAAAAAATGGATTTTTCACCGAATCCTTTAAGTTTGAGCAAACGGTCTGAAAATTGGCATTGGTATGCTTTAAGGTATGCTGAATCCGAATAAAGTGGTTTCAGAGCGATTTAGTCCTTAGTTTTTGAGTTATGGGCCAGCAAAGATTTCCCAAAATTTTGCTATACTAACCCCTTATGAAAAAATGGATTTTTCACCGAATCCTTTAAGTTTGAGCAAACGGTCTGAAAATTTGCATGGGTATGCTTTTAGGTATGCTGAATCCGAATAAAATGGTTTCAGAACGTTTTAGCCCTTAGTTTTTGAGTTATGGCCCCGCAAACATTTCCCAAAATTTTGCTATACTAACCCCTTATGAAAAAATGGATTTTTCACCGAATCCTTTAAGTTTGAGCAAACAGTCTGAAAATTTGCATGGGTATGCTTTAAGGTATGCTGAATCCGAATAAAATGGTTTCAGAACGTTTTAGCCCTTAGTTTTTGAGTTATTTCCCCGCAAAGATTTCCCAAAATTATGCTATACTAACCCCTTATGAAAAAATGGATTTTTCACCGAATCCTTTAAGTTTGAGCAAACGGTCTGAAAATTTGCATGGGTATGCTTTAAGGTATGCTGAATCCGAATAAAGTGGTTTCAGAACGTTTTAGCTCTTAGTTTTTGAGTTATGGCCCCGCAAACATTTCCCAAAATTTTGCTATACTAACCCCTTATGAAAAAATGGATTTTTCACCGAATCCTTTAAGTTTGAGCAAACGGTCTGAATATTTGCATGGGTATGCTTTAAGGTATGCTGAATCCGAATAAAGTGGTTTCAGAACGTTTTAGCCCTTAGTTTTTGAGTTATGGCCCCGCAAACATTTCCCAAAATTTTGCTATACTAACCCCTTATGAAAAAATGGATTTTTCACCGAATCCTTTAAGTTTGAGCAAACGGTCTGAAAATTTGCATGGGTATGCTTTAAGGTATGCTGAATCCGAATAAAGTGGTTTCAGAGCGATTTAGTCCTTAGTTTTTGAGTTATGGGCCGGCAAAGATTTCCCAAAATTTTGCTATACTAACCCCTTATGAAAAAATGAATTTTTCACCGAATCCTTTAAGTTTGAGCAAACGGTCTGAAAATTTGCATGGGTATGCTTTAAGGTATGCTGAATCGGAAAAAAGTGGTTTCAGAACGTTTTAGCACTTAGTTTTTGATTTATGGCCCCGCAAATATTTCCCAAAATTTTGCTATACTAACCCCTTATGAAAAAATGAATTTTTCACCGAATCCTTTAAGTTTGAGCAAACGGTCTGAAAATTTGCATGGGTATGCTTTAAGGTATGCTGAATCCGAATAAAGTGGTTTCAGAGCGATTTAGTCCTTAGTTTTTGAGTTATGGGCCGGCAAAGATTTCCCAAAATTTTGCTATACTAACCCCTTATGAAAAAATGGATTTTTCACCGAATCCTTTAAGTTTGAGCAAACGGTCTGAAAATTTGCATGGGTATGCTTTAAGGTATGCTGAATCCGAATAAAGTGGTTTCAGAGCGATTTAGTCCTTAGTTTTTGAGTTATGGGCCGGCAAAGATTTCCCAAAATTTTGCTATACTAACCCCTTATGAAAAAATGGATTTTTCACCGAATCCTTTAAGTTTGAGCAAACGGTCTGAAAATTTGCATGGGTATGCTTTAAGGTATGCTGAATCCGAATAAAGTGGTTTCAGAGCGATTTAGTCCTTAGTTTTTGAGTTATGGGCCGGCAAAGATTTCCCAAAATTTTGCTATACTAACCCCTTATGAAAAAATGGATTTTTCACCGAATCCTTTAAGTTTGAGCAAACGGTCTGAAAATTTGCATGGGTATGCTTTAAGGTATGCTGAATCCGAATAAAGTGGTTTCAGAACGTTTTAGCCCGTAGTTTTTGAGTTATGGCCCCGCAAAGATTTCCCAAAATTTTGCTATACTAACCCCTTATAAAAAATGGATTTTTCACCGAATCCTTTAAGTTTGAGCAAACGGTCTGAAAATTTGCATGGGTATGCTTTAAGGTATGCTGAATCCGAATAAAATGGTTTCAGAACGTTTTAGCCCTTAGTTTTTGAGTTATTTCCCCGCAAAGATTTCCCAAAATTATGCTATACTAACCCCTTATGAAAAAATGGATTTTTCACCGAATCCTTTAAGTTTGAGCAAACGGTCTGAAAATTTGCATGGGTATGCTTTTAGGTATGCTGAATCCGAATAAAATGGTTTCAGAACGTTTTAGCCCTTAGTTTTTGAGTTATGGCCCCGCAAACATTTCCCAAAATTTTGCTATACTAACCCCTTATGAAAAAATGGATTTTTCACCGAATCCTTTAAGTTTGAGCAAACGGTCTGAAAATTTGCATGGGTATGCTTTAAGGTATGCTGAATCCGAATAAAATGGTTTCAGAACGTTTTAGCCCTTAGTTTTTGAGTTATTTCCCCGCAAAGATTTCCCAAAATTATGCTATACTAACCCCTTATGAAAAAATGGATTTTTCACCGAATCCTTTAAGTTTGAGCAAACGGTCTGAAAATTTGCATGGGTATGCTTTAAGGTATGCTGAATCCGAATAAAATGGTTTCAGAACGTTTTAGCCCTTAGTTTTTGAGTTATTTCCCCGCAAAGATTTCCCAAAATTATGCTATACTAACCCCTTATGAAAAAATGGATTTTTCACCGAATCCTTTAAGTTTGAGCAAACGGTCTGAAAATTTGCATGGGTATGCTTTTAGGTATGCTGAATCCGAATAAAATGGTTTCAGAACGTTTTAGCCCTTAGTTTTTGAGTTATGGCCCCGCAAACATTTCCCAAAATTTTGCTATACTAACCCCTTATGAAAAAATGGATTTTTCACCGAATCCTTTAAGTTTGAGCAAACGGTCTGAAAATTTGCATGGGTATGCTTTAAGGTATGCTGAATCCGAATAAAATGGTTTCAGAACGTTTTAGCCCTTAGTTTTTGAGTTATTTCCCCGCAAAGATTTCCCAAAATTATGCTATACTAACCCCTTATGAAAAAATGGATTTTTCACCGAATCCTTTAAGTTTGAGCAAACGGTCTGAAAATTTGCATGGGTATGCTTTTAGGTATGCTGAATCCGAATAAAATGGTTTCAGAACGTTTTAGCCCTTAGTTTTTGAGTTATGGCCCCGCAAACATTTCCCAAAATTTTGCTATACTAACCCCTTATGAAAAAATGGATTTTTCACCGAATCCTTTAAGTTTGAGCAAACGGTCTGAAAATTTGCATGGGTATGCTTTTAGGTATGCTGAATCCGAATAAAATGGTTTCAGAACGTTTTAGCCCTTAGTTTTTGAGTTATGGCCCCGCAAACATTTCCCAAAATTTTGCTATACTAACCCCTTATGAAAAAATGGATTTTTCACCGAATCCTTTAAGTTTGAGCAAACGGTCTGAAAATTGGCATTGGTATGCTTTAAGGTATGCTGAATCGGAAAAAAGTGGTTTCAGAACGTTTTAGCACTTAGTTTTTGATTTATGGCCCCGCAAACATTTCCCAAAATTTTGCTATACTAACCCCTTATGAAAAAATGGATTTCTCATCGAATCCTTTAAGTTTGAGCAAACGGTCTGAAAATTTGCATGGGTATGCTTTTAGGTATGCTGAATCCGAATAAAATGGTTTCAGAACGTTTTAGCCCTTAGTTTTTGAGTTATGGCCCCGCAAACATTTCCCAAAATTTTGCTATACTAACCCCTTATGAAAAAATGGATTTTTCACCGAATCCTTTAAGTTTGAGCAAACGGTCTGAAAATTTGCATGGGTATGCTTTAAGGTATGCTGAATCCGAATAAAATGGTTTCAGAACGTTTTAGCCCTTAGTTTTTGAGTTATTTCCCCGCAAAGATTTCCCAAAATTATGCTATACTAACCCCTTATGAAAAAATGGATTTTTCACCGAATCCTTTAAGTTTGAGCAAACGGTCTGAAAATTTGCATGGGTATGCTTTTAGGTATGCTGAATCCGAATAAAATGGTTTCAGAACGTTTTAGCCCTTAGTTTTTGAGTTATTTCCCCGCAAACATTTCCCAAAATTTTGCTATACTAACCCCTTATGAAAAAATGGATTTTTCACCGAATCCTTTAAGTTTGAGCAAACGGTCTGAAAATTGGCATTGGTATGCTTTAAGGTATGCTGAATCCGAATAAAGTGGTTTCAGAACGTTTTAGCCCTTAGTTTTTGAGTTATTTCCCCGCAAAGATTTCCCAAAATTTTGCTATACTAACCCCTTATGAAAAAATGGATTTTTCACCGAATCCTTTAAGTTTGAGCAAACGGTCTGAAAATTTGCATGGGTATGCTTTAAGGTATGCTGAATCGGAATAAAGTGGTTTCAGAACGTTTTAGCCCTTAGTTTTTGAGTTATGGCCCCGCAAAGATTTCCCAAAATTTTGCTATACTAACCCCATATGAAAAAATGAATTTTTCACCGAATCCTTTAAGTTTGAGCAAACGGTCTGAAAATTGGCATTGGTATGCTTTAAGGTATGCTGAATCCGAATAAAGTGGTTTCAGAGCGATTTAGTCCTTAGTTTTGGAGTTATGGGCCGGCAAAGATTTCCCAAAATTTTGCTATACTAACCCCTTATGAAAAAATGGATTTCTCATCGAATCCTTTAAGTTTGAGCAAACGGTCTGAAAATTTGCATGGGTATGCTTTAAGGTATGCTGAATCGGAAAAAAGTGGTTTCAGAACGTTTTAGCACTTAGTTTTTGATTTATGGCCCCGCAAATATTTCCCAAAATTTTGCTATACTAACCCCTTATGAAAAAATGGATTTTTCACCGAATCCTTTAAGTTTGAGCAAACGGTCTGAAAATTTGCATGGGTATGCTTTAAGGTATGCTGAATCCGAATAAAGTGGTTTCAGAACGTTTTAGCCCGTAGTTTTTGAGTTATGGCCCCGCAAAGATTTCCCAAAATTTTGCTATACTAACCCCTTATAAAAAATGGATTTTTCACCGAATCCTTTAAGTTTGAGCAAACGGTCTGAAAATTGGCATTGGTATGCTTTAAGGTATGCTGAATCCGAATAAAGTGGTTTCAGAGCGATTTAGTCCTTAGTTTTTGAGTTATGGGCCGGCAAAGATTTCCCAAAATTTTGCTATACTAACCCCTTATGAAAAAATAGATTTTTCACCGAATCCTTTAAGTTTGAGCAAACGGTCTGAAAATTTGCATGGGTATGCTTTAAGGTATGCTGAATCCGAATAAAGTGGTTTCAGAACGTTTTAGCCCTTAGTTTTTGAGTTATGGCCCCGCAAACATTTCCCAAAATTTTGCTATACTAACCCCTTATGAAAAAATGGATTTTTCACCGAATCCTTTAAGTTTGAGCAAACGGTCTGAAAATTTGCATGGGTATGCTTTAAGGTATGCTGAATCCGAATAAAATGGTTTCAGAACGTTTTAGCACTTAGTTTTTGAGTTATTTCCCCGCAAAGATTTCCCAAAATTATGCTATACTAACCCCTTATGAAAAAATGGATTTTTCACCGAATCCTTTAAGTTTGAGCAAACGGTCTGAAAATTTGCATGGGTATGCTTTAAGGTATGCTGAATCCGAATAAAATGGTTTCAGAACGTTTTAGCCCTTAGTTTTTGGTTTATGGCCCCGCAAAGATTTCCCAAAATTTTGCTATACTAACCCCTTATGAAAAAATGGATTTTTCACCGAATCCTTTAAGTTTGAGCAAACGGTCTGAAAATTTGCATGGGTATGCTTTAAGGTATGCTGAATCCGAATAAAGTGGTTTCAGAGCGATTTAGTCCTTAGTTTTTGAGTTATGGCCCCGCAAAGATTTCCCAAAATTTTGCTATACTAACCCCTTATAAAAAATGGATTTTTCACCGAATCCTTTAAGTTTGAGCAAACGGTCTGAAAATTGGCATTGGTATGCTTTAAGGTATGCTGAATCCGAATAAAGTGGTTTCAGAGCGATTTAGTCCTTAGTTTTTGAGTTATGGGCCGGCAAAGATTTCCCAAAATTTTGCTATACTAACCCCTTATGAAAAAATGGATTTTTCACCGAATCCTTTAAGTTTGAGCAAACGGTCTGAAAATTTGCATGGGTATGCTTTAAGGTATGCTGAATCCGAATAAAGTGGTTTCAGAACGTTTTAGCCCGTAGTTTTTGAGTTATGGCCCCGCAAAGATTTCCCAAAATTTTGCTATACTAACCCCTTATGAAAAAATGGATTTTTCACCGAATCCTTTAAGTTTGAGCAAACGGTCTGAAAATTGGCATTGGTATGCTTTAAGGTATGCTGAATCCGAATAAAGTGGTTTCAGAGCGATTTAGTCCTTAGTTTTTGAGTTATGGGCCGGCAAAGATTTCCCAAAATTTTGCTATACTAACCCCTTATGAAAAAATGGATTTTTCACCGAATCCTTTAAGTTTGAGCAAACGGTCTGAAAATTGGCATTGGTATGCTTTAAGGTATGCTGAATCCGAATAAAGTGGTTTCAGAACGTTTTAGCCCTTAGTTTTTGAGTTATGGCCCCGCAAACATTTCCCAAAATTTTGCTATACTAACCCCTTATGAAAAAATGGATTTTTCACCGAATCCTTTAAGTTTGAGCAAACGGTCTGAAAATTTGCATGGGTATGCTTTAAGGTATGCTGAATCCGAATAAAATGGTTTCAGAACGTTTTAGCACTTAGTTTTTGAGTTATTTCCCCGCAAAGATTTCCCAAAATTATGCTATACTAACCCCTTATGAAAAAATGGATTTTTCACCGAATCCTTTAAGTTTGAGCAAACGGTCTGAAAATTTGCATGGGTATGCTTTAAGGTATGCTGAATCCGAATAAAATGGTTTCAGAACGTTTTAGCCCTTAGTTTTTGGTTTATGGCCCCGCAAAGATTTCCCAAAATTTTGCTATACTAACCCCTTATGAAAAAATGGATTTTTCACCGAATCCTTTAAGTTTGAGCAAACGGTCTGAAAATTTGCATGGGTATGCTTTAAGGTATGCTGAATCCGAATAAAGTGGTTTCAGAGCGATTTAGTCCTTAGTTTTTGAGTTATGGGCCGGCAAAGATTTCCCAAAATTTTGCTATACTAACCCCTTATGCAAAAATGGATTTTTCACCGAATCCTTTAAGTTTGAGCAAACGGTCTGAAAATTTGCATGGGTATGCTTTAAGGTATGCTGAATCCGAATAAAGTGGTTTCAGAACGTTTTAGCCCGTAGTTTTTGAGTTATGGCCCCGCAAAGATTTCCCAAAATTTTGCTATACTAACCCCTTATAAAAAATGGATTTTTCACCGAATCCTTTAAGTTTGAGCAAACGGTCTGAAAATTGGCATTGGTATGCTTTTAGGTATGCTGAATCCGAATAAAATGGTTTCAGAACGTTTTAGCCCTTAGTTTTTGAGTTATTTCCCCGCAAAGATTTCCCAAAATTATGCTATACTAACCCCTTATGAAAAAATGGATTTTTCACCGAATCCTTTAAGTTTGAGCAAACGGTCTGAAAATTTGCATGGGTATGCTTTAAGGTATGCTGAATCCGAATAAAATGGTTTCAGAACGTTTTAGCCCTTAGTTTTTGGTTTATGGCCCCGCAAAGATTTCCCAAAATTTTGCTATACTAACCCCTTATGAAAAAATGGATTTTTCACCGAATCCTTTAAGTTTGAGCAAACGGTCTGAAAATTGGCATTGGTATGCTTTAAGGTATGCTGAATCCGAATAAAGTGGGTTCGGAACGTTTTAGCCCTTAGTTTTTGAGTTATGGCCCCGCAAAGATTTCCCAAAATTTTGCTATACTAACCCCCTATGAAAAAATGGATTTTTCACCGAATCCTTTAAGTTTGAGCAAACGGTCTGAAAATTTGCATGGGTATGCTTTAAGGTATGCTGAATCGGAATAAAGTGGTTTCAGAACGTTTTAGCCCTTAGTTTTTGAGTTATGGCCCCGCAAAGATTTCCCAAAATTTTGCTATACTAACCCCATATGAAAAAATGAATTTTTCACCGAATCCTTTAAGTTTGAGCAAACGGTCTGAAAATTTGCATGGGTATGCTTTAAGGTATGCTGAATCCGAATAAAGTGGTTTCAGAGCGATTTAGTCCTTAGTTTTTGAGTTATGGGCCGGCAAAGATTTCCCAAAATTTTGCTATACTAACCCCTTATGAAAAAATGGATTTCTCATCGAATCCTTTAAGTTTCAGCAAACGGTCTGAAAATTTGCATGGGTATGCTTTTAGGTATGCTGAATCCGAATAAAATGGTTTCAGAACGTTTTAGCCCTTAGTTTTTGGGTTATGGCCCCGCAAACATTTCCCAAAATTTTGCTATACTAACCCCTTATGAAAAAATGGATTTTTCACCGAATCCTTTAAGTTTGAGCAAACGGTCTGAAAATTTGCATGGGTATGCTTTAAGGTATGCTGAATCGGAATAAAGTGGTTTCAGAACGTTTTAGCCCTTAGTTTTTGAGTTATGGCCCCGCAAAGATTTCCCAAAATTTTGCTATACTAACCCCATATGAAAAAATGAATTTTTCACCGAATCCTTTAAGTTTGAGCAAACGGTCTGAAAATTTGCATGGGTATGCTTTTAGGTATGCTGAATCCGAATAAAATGGTTTTAGAACGTTTTAGCCCTTAGTTTTTGAGTTATGGCCCCGCAAACATTTCCCAAAATTTTGCTATACTAACCCCCTATGAAAAAATGGATTTTTCACCGAATCCTTTAAGTTTGAGCAAACGGTCTGAAAATTTGCATGGGTATGCTTTAAGGTATGCTGAATCGGAATAAAGTGGTTTCAGAACGTTTTAGCCCTTAGTTTTTGAGTTATGGCCCCGCAAAGATTTCCCAAAATTTTGCTATACTAACCCCATATGAAAAAATGAATTTTTCACCGAATCCTTTAAGTTTGAGCAAACGGTCTGAAAATTTGCATGGGTATGCTTTAAGGTATGCTGAATCCGAATAAAGTGGTTTCAGAGCGATTTAGTCCTTAGTTTTTGAGTTATGGGCCGGCAAAGATTTCCCAAAATTTTGCTATACTAACCCCTTATGAAAAAATGGATTTCTCATCGAATCCTTTAAGTTTCAGCAAACGGTCTGAAAATTTGCATGGGTATGCTTTTAGGTATGCTGAATCCGAATAAAATGGTTTCAGAACGTTTTAGCCCTTAGTTTTTGGGTTATGGCCCCGCAAACATTTCCCAAAATTTTGCTATACTAACCCCTTATGAAAAAATGGATTTTTCACCGAATCCTTTAAGTTTGAGCAAACGGTCTGAAAATTTGCATGGGTATGCTTTAAGGTATGCTGAATCGGAATAAAGTGGTTTCAGAACGTTTTAGCCCTTAGTTTTTGAGTTATGGCCCCGCAAAGATTTCCCAAAATTTTGCTATACTAACCCCATATGAAAAAATGAATTTTTCACCGAATCCTTTAAGTTTGAGCAAACGGTCTGAAAATTTGCATGGGTATGCTTTTAGGTATGCTGAATCCGAATAAAATGGTTTTAGAACGTTTTAGCCCTTAGTTTTTGAGTTATGGCCCCGCAAACATTTCCCAAAATTTTGCTATACTAACCCCCTATGAAAAAATGGATTTTTCACCGAATCCTTTAAGTTTGAGCAAACGGTCTGAAAATTTGCATGGGTATGCTTTTAGGTATGCTGAATCCGAATAAAATGGTTTCAGAACGTTTTAGCCCTTAGTTTTTGAGTTATGGCCCCGCAAACATTTCCCAAAATTTTGCTATACTAACCCCTTATGAAAAAATGGATTTTTCACCGAATCCTTTAAGTTTGAGCAAACGGTCTGAAAATTTGCATGGGTATGCTTTTAGGTATGCTGAATCCGAATAAAATGGTTTCAGAACGTTTTAGCCCTTAGTTTTTGGGTTATGGCCCCGCAAACATTTCCCAAAATTTTGCTATACTAACCCCTTATGAAAAAATGGATTTTTCACCGAATCCTTTAAGTTTGAGCAAACGGTCTGAAAATTTGCATGGGTATGCTTTTAGGTATGCTGAATCCGAATAAAATGGTTTCAGAACGTTTTAGCCCTTAGTTTTTGGGTTATGGCCCCGCAAACATTTCCCAAAATTTTGCTATACTAACCCCTTATGAAAAAATGGATTTCTCATCGAATCCTTTAAGTTTGAGCAAACGGTCTGAAAATTTGCATGGGTATGCTTTTAGGTATGCTGAATCCGAATAAAATGGTTTCAGAACGTTTTAGCCCTTAGTTTTTGAGTTATGGCCCCGCAAACATTTCCCAAAATTTTGCTATACTAACCCCCTATGAAAAAATGGATTTTTCACCGAATCCTTTAAGTTTGAGCAAACGGTCTGAAAATTTGCATGGGTATGCTTTTAGGTATGCTGAATCCGAATAAAATGGTTTCAGAACGTTTTAGCCCTTAGTTTTTGAGTTATTTCCCCGCAAACATTTCCCAAAATTTTGCTATACTAACCCCTTATGAAAAAATGGATTTTTCACCGAATCCTTTAAGTTTGAGCAAACGGTCTGAAAATTTGCATGGGTATGCTTTAAGGTATGCTGAATCCGAATAAAATGGTTTCAGAACGTTTTAGCCCTTAGTTTTTGAGTTATGGCCCCGCAAACATTTCCCAAAATTTTGCTATACTAACCCCTTATGAAAAAATGGATTTTTCACCGAATCCTTTAAGTTTGAGCAAACGGTCTGAAAATTTGCATGGGTATGCTTTAAGGTATGCTGAATCCGAATAAAATGGTTTCAGAACGTTTTAGCCCTTAGTTTTTGGTTTATGGCCCCGCAAACATTTCCCAAAATTTTGCTATACTAACCCCTTATGAAAAAATGGATTTTTCACCGAATCCTTTAAGTTTGAGCAAACGGTCTGAAAATTGGCATTGGTATGCTTTAAGGTATGCTGAATCCGAATAAAGTGGGTTCGGAACGTTTTAGCCCTTAGTTTTTGAGTTATGGCCCCGCAAAGATTTCCCAAAATTTTGCTATACTAACCCCCTATGAAAAAATGGATTTTTCACCGAATCCTTTAAGTTTGAGCAAACGGTCTGAAAATTGGCATTGGTATGCTTTAAGGTATGCTGAATCCGAATAAAATGGTTTCAGAACATTTTAGCACTTAGTTTTTGGGTTATGGGCCCGCAAAGATTTCCCAAAATTTTGCTATACTAACCCCTTATGAAAAAATGGATTTTTCACCGAATCCTTTAAGTTTGAGCAAACGGTCTGAAAATTTGCATGGGTATGCTTTAAGGTATGCTGAATCCGAATAAAATGGTTTTAGAACGTTTTTACCCTTAGTTTTTGGGTTATGGCCCCGCAAACATTTCCCAAAATTTTGCTATACTAACCCCTTATGAAAAAATGAATTTTTCACCGAATCCTTTAAGTTTGAGCAAACGGTCTGAAAATTTGCATGGGTATGCTTTTAGGTATGCTGAATCCGAATAAAATGGTTTCAGAACGTTTTAGCCCTTAGTTTTTGAGTTATGGCCCCGCAAACATTTCCCAAAATTTTGCTATACTAACCCCATATGAAAAAATGAATTTTTCACCGAATCCTTTAAGTTTGAGCAAACGGTCTGAAAATTGGCATTGGTATGCTTTAAGGTATGCTGAATCCGAATAAAGTGGGTTCGGAACGTTTTAGCCCTTAGTTTTTGAGTTATGGCCCCGCAAAGATTTCCCAAAATTTTGCTATACTAACCCCCTATGAAAAAATGGATTTTTCACCGAATCCTTTAAGTTTGAGCAAACGGTCTGAAAATTGGCATTGGTATGCTTTAAGGTATGCTGAATCCGAATAAAATGGTTTCAGAACATTTTAGCACTTAGTTTTTGGGTTATGGGCCCGCAAAGATTTCCCAAAATTTTGCTATACTAACCCCATATGAAAAAATGAATTTTTCACCGAATCCTTTAAGTTTGAGCAAACGGTCTGAAAATTTGCATGGGTATGCTTTTAGGTATGCTGAATCCGAATAAAATGGTTTCAGAACGTTTTAGCCCTTAGTTTTTGAGTTATGGCCCCGCAAACATTTCCCAAAATTTTGCTATACTAACCCCCTATGAAAAAATGGATTTTTCACCGAATCCTTTAAGTTTGAGCAAACGGTCTGAAAATTTGCATGGGTATGCTTTAAGGTATGCTGAATCCGAATAAAATGGTTTCAGAACGTCTTAGCCCTTAGTTTTTGGGTTATGGCCCCGCAAACATTTCCCAAAATTTTGCTATACTAACCCCTTATGAAAAAATGGATTTTTCACCGAATCCTTTAAGTTTGAGCAAACGGTCTGAAAATTTGCATGGGTATGCTTTAAGGTATGCTGAATCCGAATAAAATGGTTTCAGAACGTTTTAGCCCTTAGTTTTTGAGTTATTTCCCCGCAAACATTTCCCAAAATTTTGCTATACTAACCCCTTATGAAAAAATGGATTTTTCATCGAATCCTTTAAGTTTGAGCAAACGGTCTGAAAATTTGCATGGGTATGCTTTTAGGTATGCTGAATCCGAATAAAATGGTTTCAGAACGTTTTAGCCCTTAGTTTTTGAGTTATGGCCCCGCAAACATTTCCCAAAATTTTGCTATACTAACCCCCTATGAAAAAATGGATTTTTCACCGAATCCTTTAAGTTTGAGCAAACGGTCTGAAAATTTGCATGGGTATGCTTTTAGGTATGCTGAATCCGAATAAAATGGTTTCAGAACGTTTTAGCCCTTAGTTTTTGAGTTATTTCCCGCAAACATTTCCCAAAATTTTGCTATACTAACCCCTTATGAAAAAATGGATTTTTCACCGAATCCTTTAAGTTTGAGCAAACGGTCTGAAAATTTGCATGGGTATGCTTTAAGGTATGCTGAATCCGAATAAAATGGTTTCAGAACGTTTTAGCCCTTAGTTTTTGAGTTATGGCCCCGCAAACATTTCCCAAAATTTTGCTATACTAACCCCTTATGAAAAAATGGATTTTTCACCGAATCCTTTAAGTTTGAGCAAACGGTCTGAAAATTTGCATGGGTATGCTTTAAGGTATGCTGAATCCGAATAAAATGGTTTCAGAACGTTTTAGCCCTTAGTTTTTGAGTTATTTCCCCGCAAACATTTCCCAAAATTTTGCTATACTAACCCCTTATGAAAAAATGGATTTTTCATCGAATCCTTTAAGTTTGAGCAAACGGTCTGAAAATTTGCATGGGTATGCTTTTAGGTATGCTGAATCCGAATAAAATGGTTTCAGAACGTTTTAGCCCTTAGTTTTTGAGTTATGGCCCCGCAAACATTTCCCAAAATTTTGCTATACTAACCCCCTATGAAAAAATGGATTTTTCACCGAATCCTTTAAGTTTGAGCAAACGGTCTGAAAATTTGCATGGGTATGCTTTAAGGTATGCTGAATCCGAATAAAATGGTTTCAGAACATTTTAGCACTTAGTTTTTGGGTTATGGGCCCGCAAAGATTTCCCAAAATTTTGCTATACTAACCCCTTATGAAAAAATGGATTTTTCACCGAATCCTTTAAGTTTGAGCAAACGGTCTGAAAATTTGCATGGGTATGCTTTAAGGTATGCTGAATCCGAATAAAATGGTTTCAGAACGTTTTAGCCCTTAGTTTTTGAGTTATGGGCCGGCAAAGATTTCCCAAAATTTTGCTATACTAACCCCCTATGAAAAAATGGATTTTTCACCGAATCCTTTAAGTTTGAGCAAACGGTCTGAAAATTGGCATTGGTATGCTTTAAGGTATGCTGAATCAAATAAAGTGGTTTCAGAACGTTTTAGCCCTTAGTTTTTGAGTTATGGCCCCGCAAAGATTTCCCAAAATTTTGCTATACTAACCCCTTATGAAAAAATGGATTTTTCACCGAATCCTTTAAGTTTGAGCAAACGGTCTGAAAATTGGCATTGGTATGCTTTAAGGTATGCTGAATCCGAATAAAGTGGGTTCGGAACGTTTTAGCCCTTAGTTTTTGAGTTATGGCCCCGCAAACATTTCCCAAAATTTTGCTATACTAACCCCCTATGAAAAAATGGATTTTTCACCGAATCCTTTAAGTTTGAGCAAACGGTCTGAAAATTTGCATGGGTATGCTTTAAGGTATGCTGAATCCGAATAAAGTGGTTTCAGAGCGATTTAGTCCTTAGTTTTTGAGTTATGGGCCGGCAAAGATTTCCCAAAATTTTGCTATACTAACCCCTTATGAAAAAATGGATTTTTCACCGAATCCTTTAAGTTTGAGCAAACGGTCTGAAAATTTGCATGGGTATGCTTTAAGGTATGCTGAATCCGAATAAAGTGGTTTCAGAACGTTTTAGCCCTTAGTTTTTGAGTTATGGCCCCGCAAACATTTCCCAAAATTTTGCTATACTAACCCCTTATGAAAAAATGGATTTTTCACCGAATCCTTTAAGTTTGAGCAAACGGTCTGAAAATTTGCATGGGTATGCTTTAAGGTATGCTGAATCCGAATAAAGTGGTTTCAGAACGTTTTAGCCCGTAGTTTTTGAGTTATGGCCTTGCAAAGATTTCCCAAAATTTTGCTATACTTATAAAAAATGGATTTTTCACCGAATCCTTTAAGTTTGAGCAAACGGTCTGAAAATTTGCATGGGTATGCTTTAAGGTATGCTGAATCCGAATAAAGTGGTTTCAGAGCGATTTAGTCCTTAGTTTTTGAGTTATGGGCCGGCAAAGATTTCCCAAAATTTTGCTATACTAACCCCTTATGAAAAAATGGATTTTTCACCGAATCCTTTAAGTTTGAGCAAACGGTCTGAAAATTTGCATGGGTATGCTTTAAGGTATGCTGAATCCGAATAAAGTGGTTTCAGAGCGATTTAGTCCTTAGTTTTTGAGTTATGGGCCGGCAAAGATTTCCCAAAATTTTGCTATACTAACCCCTTATGAAAAAATGGATTTTTCACCGAATCCTTTAAGTTTGAGCAAACGGTCTGAAAATTGGCATTGGTATGCTTTAAGGTATGCTGAATCCGAATAAAATGGTTTCAGAACGTTTTAGCCCTTAGTTTTTGAGTTATTGCCTCGCAAAGATTTCCCAAAATTTTGCTATACTAACCCCTTATGAAAAAATGGATTTCTCATCGAATCCTTTAAGTTTGAGCAAACGGTCTGAAAATTTGCATGGGTGTGCTTTAAGGTATGCTGAATCCGAATAAAGTGGTTTCAGAACGTTTTAGCCCTAAGTTTTTGAGTTATGGCCCCGCAAACATTTCCCAAAATTTTGCTATACTAACCCCTTATGAAAAAATGGATTTTTCACCGAATCCTTTAAGTTTGAGCAAACGGTCTGAAAATTTGCATGGGTATGCTTTAAGGTATGCTGAATCCGAATAAAATGGTTTCAGAACGTTTTAGCCCTTAGTTTTTGGTTTATGGCCCCGCAAACATTTCCCAAAATTTTGCTATACTAACCCCTTATGAAAAAATGGATTTTTCACCGAATCCTTTAAGTTTGAGCAAACGGTCTGAAAATTTGCATGGGTATGCTTTAAGGTATGCTGAATCCGAATAAAGTGGTTTCAGAACGTTTTAGCCCTTAGTTTTTGAGTTATGGGCCGGCAAAGATTTCCCAAAACTTTGCTATACTAACCCCCTATGAAAAAATGGATTTTTCACCGAATCCTTTAAGTTTGAGCAAACGGTCTGAAAATTGGCATTGGTATGCTTTAAGGTATGCTGAATCCGAATAAAGTGGGTTCGGAACGTTTTAGCCCTTAGTTTTTGAGTTATGGCCCCGCAAAGATTTCCCAAAATTTTGCTATACTAACCCCCTATGAAAAAATGGATTTTTCACCGAATCCTTTAAGTTTGAGCAAACGGTCTGAAAATTGGCATTGGTATGCTTTAAGGTATGCTGAATCCGAATAAAATGGTTTCAGAACGTTTTAGCCCTTAGTTTTTGAGTTATTGCCTCGCAAAGATTTCCCAAAATTTTGCTATACTAACCCCTTATGAAAAAATGGATTTTTCACCGAATCCTTTAAGTTTGAGCAAACGGTCTGAAAATTTGCATGGGTACGCTTTAAGGTATGCTGAATCCGAAAAAAATGGTTTTAGAACGTTTTAGCCCTTAGTTTTTGAGTTATGGTCCCGCAAAGATTTCCCAAAATTTTGCTATACTAACCCCCTTATGAAAAAATGGATTTTTCACCGAATCCTTTAAGTTTGAGCAAACGGTCTGAAAATTGGCATTGGTATGCTTTAAGGTATGCTGAATCCGAATAAAGTGGGTTCGGAACGTTTTAGCCCTTAGTTTTTGAGTTATGGCCCCGCAAAGATTTCCCAAAATTTTGCTATACTAACCCCCTATGAAAAAATGGATTTTTCACCGAATCCTTTAAGTTTGAGCAAACGGTCTGAAAATTGGCATTGGTATGCTTTAAGGTATGCTGAATCCGAATAAAATGGTTTCAGAACGTTTTAGCCCTTAGTTTTTGAGTTATTGCCTCGCAAAGATTTCCCAAAATTTTGCTATACTAACCCCTTATGAAAAAATGGATTTTTCACCGAATCCTTTAAGTTTGAGCAAACGCTCTGAAAATTTGCATGGGTATGCTTTAAGGTATGCTGAATCCGAATAAAATGGTTTCAGAACGTTTTAGCTCTTAGTTTTTGAGTTATGGTCCCGCAAAGATTTCCCAAAATTTTGCTATACTAACCCCCTTATGAAAAAATGGATTTCTCATCGAATCCTTTAAGTTTGAGCAAACGCTCTGAAAATTTGCATGGGTATGCTTTAAGGTATGCTGAATCGGAATAAAGTGGTTTTAGAACGTTTTAGCCCTTAGTTTTTGAGTTATGGCCCCGCAAACATTTCCCAAAATTTTGCTATACTAATCCCTTATGAAAAAATGGATTTCTCATCGAATCCTTTAAGTTTGAGCAAACGCTCTGAAAATTTGCATGGGTATGCTTTAAGGTATGCTGAATCGGAATAAAGTGGTTTCAGAACGTTTTAGCCCTTAGTTTTTGAGTTATGCCTCCGCAAAGATTTCCCAAAATTTTGCTATACTAACCCCCTTATGAAAAAATGGATTTTTCACCGAATCCTTTAAGTTTGAGCAAACGGTCTGAAAATTTGCATGGGTATGCTTTTAGGTATGCTGAATCCGAATAAAGTGGTTTCAGAACGTTTTAGCCCTTAGTTTTTGAGTTATGGCCCCGCAAACATTTCCCAAAATTTTGCTATACTAACCCCTTATGAAAAAATGGATTTTTCACCGTACCCTTTAAGTTTGAGCAAACGGTCTGAAAATTTGCATGGGTATGCTTTAAGGTATGCTGAATCGGAATAAAGTGGTTTCAGAACGTTTTAGCCCTTAGTTTTTGAGTTATGCCTCCGCAAAGATTTCCCAAAATTTTGCTATACTAACCCCTTATGAAAAAACGGATTTCTCACCGAATCCTTTAAGTTTGAGCAAACGGTCTGAATATTTGCATGGGTATGCTTTAAGGTATGCTGAATCCAAATAAAGTGGTTTCAGAACGTTTTAGCTCTTAGTTTTTGAGTTATGGCCCCGCAAAGATTTCCCAAAATTTTGCTATACTAACCCCTTATGAAAAAATGGATTTTTCACCGAATCCTTTAAGTTTGAGCAAACGGTCTGAAAATTTGCATGGGTATGCTTTAAGGTATGCTGAATCCGAATAAAATGGTTTCAGAACGTTTTAGCCCCTAGTCTTTGAGTTATGTCCCTGCAAAGATTTCCCAAAATTTTGCTATACTAACCCCTTATGAAAAAATGGATTTCTCATCGAATCCTTTAAGTTTGAGCAAACGGTCTGAAAATTTGCATGGGTATGCTTTAAGGTATGCTGAATCCGAATAAAATGGTTTCAGAACGTTTTAGCCCTTAGTTTTTGGTTTATGGCCCCGCAAACATTTCCCAAAATTTTGCTATACTAACCCCTTATGAAAAAATGGATTTTTCACCGAATCCTTTAAGTTTGAGCAAACGGTCTGAAAATTTGCATGGGTATGCTTTAAGGTATGCTGAATCCGAATAAAGTGGTTTCAGAACGTTTTAGCCCTTAGTTTTTGAGTTATGGGCCGGCAAAGATTTCCCAAAACTTTGCTATACTAACCCCCTATGAAAAAATGGATTTTTCACCGAATCCTTTAAGTTTGAGCAAACGGTCTGAAAATTGGCATTGGTATGCTTTAAGGTATGCTGAATCCGAATAAAGTGGGTTCGGAACGTTTTAGCCCTTAGTTTTTGAGTTATGGCCCCGCAAAGATTTCCCAAAATTTTGCTATACTAACCCCCTATGAAAAAATGGATTTTTCACCGAATCCTTTAAGTTTGAGCAAACGGTCTGAAAATTGGCATTGGTATGCTTTAAGGTATGCTGAATCCGAAAAAAATGGTTTTAGAACGATTTAGCCCTTAGTTTTTGAGTTATGGTCCCGCAAAGATTTCCCAAAATTTTGCTATACTAACCCCTTATGAAAAAATGGATTTTTCACCGAATCCTTTAAGTTTGAGCAAACGGTCTGAAAATTTGCATGGGTATGCTTTAAGGTATGCTGAATCCGAATAAAGTGGTTTCAGAACGTTTTAGCCCTTAGTTTTTGAGTTATGGGCCGGCAAAGATTTCCCAAAACTTTGCTATACTAACCCCCTATGAAAAAATGGATTTTTCACCGAATCCTTTAAGTTTGAGCAAACGGTCTGAAAATTGGCATTGGTATGCTTTAAGGTATGCTGAATCCGAATAAAGTGGGTTCGGAACGTTTTAGCCCTTAGTTTTTGAGTTATGGCCCCGCAAAGATTTCCCAAAATTTTGCTATACTAACCCCCTATGAAAAAATGGATTTTTCACCGAATCCTTTAAGTTTGAGCAAACGGTCTGAAAATTGGCATTGGTATGCTTTAAGGTATGCTGAATCCGAATAAAATGGTTTCAGAACGTTTTAGCCCTTAGTTTTTGAGTTATTGCCTCGCAAAGATTTCCCAAAATTTTGCTATACTAACCCCTTATGAAAAAATGGATTTTTCACCGAATCCTTAAGTTTGAGCAAACGCTCCGAAAATTTGCATGGGTATGCTTTAAGGTATGCTGAATCGGAATAAAGTGGTTTCAGAACGTTTCAGCCCTTAGTTTTTGAGTTATGGCCCCGCAAAGATTTCCCAAAATTATGCTATACTAACCCCTTATGAAAAAATGGATTTTTCACCGAATCCTTTAAGTTTGAGCAAACGGTCTGAAAATTTGCATGGGTACGCTTTAAGGTATGCTGAATCCGAAAAAAATGGTATTAGAACGATTTAGCCCTTAGTTTTTGAGTTATGGTCCCGCAAAGATTTCCCAAAATTTTGCTATACTAACCCCCTTATGAAAAAATGGATTTTTCACCGAATCCTTTAAGTTTGAGCAAACGGTCTGAAAATTTGCATGGGTATGCTTTTAGGTATGCTGAATCCGAATAAAGTGGTTTCAGAACGTTTTAGCCCTTAGTTTTTGAGTTATGGCCCCGCAAAGATTTCCCAAAATTTTGCTATACTAACCCCTTATGAAAAAATGGATTTTTCACCGAATCCTTTAAGTTTGAGCAAACGGTCTGAAAATTTGCATGGGTATGCTTTTAGGTATGCTGAATCCGAATAAAGTGGTTTCAGAACGTTTTAGCCCTTAGTTTTTGAGTTATGGCCCCGCAAAGATTTCCCAAAATTTTGCTATACTAACCCCTTATGAAAAAATGGATTTTTCACCGTATCCTTTAAGTTTGAGCAAACGCTCTGAAAATTTGCATGGGTATGCTTTAAGGTATGCTGAATCCGAATAAAATGGTTTCAGAACGTTTTAGCCCCTAGTTTTTGAGTTATGGCCCCGCAAACATTTCCCAAAATTTTGCTATACTAACCCCTTATGAAAAAATGGATTTTTCACCGAATCCTTTCAGTGTGAGCAAACGGTATGAAAATTTGCAAGGGTATGCTTTAAGGTATGCTGAATCGGAATAAAGTGGTTTTAGAACGTTTTAGCTCTTAGTTTTTGAGTTATGGTCCCGCAAAGATTTCCCAAAATTTTGCTATACTAACCCCTTATGAAAAAACGGATTTCTCACCGAATCCTTTAAGTTTGAGCAAACGGTCTGAATATTTGCATGGGTATGCTTTAAGGTATGCTGAATCCAAATAAAGTGGTTTCAGAACGTTTTAGCTCTTAGTTTTTGAGTTATGGCCCCGCAAAGTTATCCCAAAATTTTGCTATACTAACCCCTTATGAAAAAATGGATTTCTCACCGAATCCTTTAAGTTTGAGCAAACGGTCTGAAAATTGGCATTGGTATGCTTTAAGGTATGCTGAATCCGAATAAAATGGTTTCAGAACGTTTTTGCCCTTAGTTTTTGAGTTATGGCCCCGCAAAGAATTCCCAAAATTTTGCTATACTAACCCCTTATGAAAAAATGGATTTCTCACCGAATCCTTTAAGTTTGAGCAAACGGTTTGAAAATTGGCATTGGTATGCTTTAAGGTATGCTGAATCCGAATAAAATGGTTTCAGAACGTTTTTGCCCTTAGTTTTTGAGTTATGGCCCCGCAAAGAATTCCCAAAATTTTGCTATACTAACCCCTTATGAAAAAATGGATTTTTCACCGAATCCTTTAAGTTTGAGCAAACGGTCTGAATATTTGCATGGGTATGCTTTAAGGTATGCTGAATCCGAATAAAGTGGTTTCAGAACGTTTTAGTCCTTAGTTTTTGAGTTATGGTCGGGCAAAGATTTCCCAAAATTTTGCTATACCAACCCCTTATAAAAAAATGGATTTTTCACCGAATCCTTTAAGTTTGAGCAAACGGTCTGAAAATTGGCATGGGTATGCTTTAAGGTATGCTGAATCGGAATAAAGTGGTTTCAGAACGTTTTAGTCCTTAGTTTTTGAGTTATGGCCCCGCAAAGATTTCGCAAAATTTTGCTATACTAACCCCTAATGAAAAAATGGATTTCTCATCGAATGCTTTCAGTTTGAGCAATCGGCCTGAAAATTTGCATGGATATGCTTTAATGTATGCTGAATCCGAATAAAGTGGTTTCAGAACGTTTTAGCCCTTAGTTTTTCTGTTATGGCCCGGCAAAGATTTCCCAAAATTTTGCTATACTAACCCCCTATGAAAAAATGGATTTCGCACCGAATCCTTTAAGTTTGAGCAAACGGTCTGAATATTTGCATGGGTATGCTTTAAGGTATGCTGAATCCGAATAAAGTGGTTTCAGAACGTTTAAGCCCTTAGTTTTTGAGTTATGGTCCCGCAAAGATTTCCCAAAATTTTGCTATACTAACCCCCTTATGAAAAAATGGATTTCTCACCGAATCCTTTAAGTTTGAGCAAACGGTCAGAATATTTGCATGGGTATGCTTTAAGGTATGCTGAATCCAAATTAAGTGGTTTCAGAACGTTTTAGCTCTTAGTTTTTGAGTTATGGTCCCGCAAAGATTTCCCAAAATTTTGCTATACTAACCCCTTATGAAGGTTGCTTGGGGGATGACGGAAAGAGTTAAAGCATTCTAGGGTATTTGCGATTCTCATTTCGTCATTCTCAAGTGTTAGTTACACCTCCACGTGGTGGCAACCGGGCAATGCATCCTAGAACGCAGCCAAGTAACTAATGCGAAAACAACTGTAATGAAGCACAACGCAAAGGTTTGTGTACCCCAGGTGGTAACCAGGCTATGCCTGGGAATCCACCCTCTACGGAGGCATGCCCTATGGATTTTGGGGAGGGCAATCTATTACGGAATTTCGGGGAGATGCGGGTGCATGATAGGGAGCCACCAACCATACCGGCCATGGGTTCGCGAAAGCGGGCTCAGCGGCCGCGTGGGCGGGCGGAGCTGCGGGGCATTACGCAGCCACCAACCAAATCGGCCGAAGGTACGCGAAAGCGGACCAGAACGCAGAGGAGGAAGGAGGCTCAGCGTAAGAAGCGGT
The DNA here is from genome assembly GCA_958336335.1 of Dilophus febrilis. Classification (NCBI taxonomy): domain Eukaryota; kingdom Metazoa; phylum Arthropoda; class Insecta; order Diptera; family Bibionidae; genus Dilophus; species Dilophus febrilis. Next base: position 25,347,302 of record OY284473.1, read on the forward strand.
TGGGACCTGTCAGTGATGACGGGAACGAGCTGGCTGAAGTGACAAGTTCAGCAAACTCCACACCAGAGGTTGTACCGGAGAAGAAGTGCAAGGTGAGCACACCTAGCGGGTCTTCGAATCAGAAGACACGCGGGTTGGGCTTGCCTGGCAACTCTTCAAATGGTGCAGCCAAAGGGAAGGAGGTGGGGTTTCGGAAACATGATGCAGGGCCATCAAGGCAAAGCAAAGTTGATGCAGGGCCTTCAAGGCACAGCAAAGACGATGCAGGGCCTTCAAGGCACAGCAAAGTCAGTCCGAAATACCGAAAAATAAAAATATGCCAATTGAACCTCCACCACAGCAAGGCGGCATCAGCAATGATGTCTAGGTGTATGGTAGAGGAGGGGTTGGATATAACAATGATCCAGGAGCCCTGGGTTTTCAGGGGGAAAATAAGGGGTCTACCTGGAAGCATTGGTACACTGTACTTCAATGGTGCAGGAAAAATCAGGTCGTGCATTATGGTAAAGCATGGAATTGCAGCAGTAATGCTGCCTCATCTATGTACGCCGGACCTCGTGGTGGTGCGTGTGGGTGTGGGGGCGGGCGCGTTTGTGATCGCCTCTGCATACATGCCGTACGACTCTCTTGAGCCACCTCCCGGAAGGGCAGTGGAGGAACTTGTAGGGTACTGCGGGGTAAATAACGTGGGCCTGATAATAGGATGTGACGCCAACGCACACAATGTGGTGTGGGGGAGCACAGATGACAATCGCAGAGGAGAGCAGTTGCTCGAATTTGTGATTGGAAACAACCTTGGCATAATGAATCGGGGTACAGAGCCTACTTTCGTAGTGAGTGGCAGAAAGGAGGTCCTGGACATAACGCTTTGCAATGCCATGATGTTGGGAAGACAATCGAAATGGAGGGTGATGGATCGGGCGACCATGTCTGATCACAGAGCTATCTATTTCGAATTGGACTATGGCCTGAGGCAAGGGGTGCCAACAAGGACCATCAGAAACCCTAGAGACACCGACGTGTTGGTTTACCAGCGGGTGTTAAAGGGGGATCTGGGGGGACTGGGGCGCTCGGGGCCGAATACGGCAAGGAGTGTAGAATCGCGGCTAACTGTCATACAGCGGGCTGTGAAAAAGGCATTCCACAGTGCATGTCCTCTCACTCTGGTTGAAGAAAGGGACCCAACATCTTGGTGTAATGGGAAACTGGAAAAGCTAAAGGGAGAGGTCAGAAAAACCTTTAATCGGGCCATGAGGTGTGGGACGGAGCAGTCATGGCAAGATTACAGGGAAAAGAATCGAGACATGAAAAAAGCTCTGCGTAGTCAGAAAAGGCAATCGTGGAGGGATTTCTGCTCGGAAATGGGGAGCATCTCTGAGGTCAGTAGGCTTCAGAAGATGGTCACCAAGGACTCGGTCTCTAGAGTTGAACTGATCCGCAATGGGTCGGGTAAAATGTCGGAGACAATAGAGGAAAGCAGCAGGACCCTAATGGAGATACACTTTCCGGGAAGCCAGGCGTCGAATCAACCGTGGCCGGTTGAAAGGAGGAGGGAAACGAGAAGGAGGAGACGTGCGGCTGAAGGGATTGTGACATTGGAGGAAGTAGAACGTTCCATTGGGAGGTTCGAGCCCTTCAAATCTCCGGGGCCTGATGGAATATTTCCCGCCCTGCTACAATGGGGTAAAGAGGTCTTGGTTCCGAGACTCAGGGAAATATATGTCACCTGTCTCGCGATGGGGTATATTCCGGTAACTTGGCGGGAAACCAAGGTGGTATTTTTGCCCAAGCCTGGAAGGGGGGACTACACTGCGGCGAAGTCTTTCAGACCGATCAGTTTGTCATCCTTCCTATTGAAAGCAATGGAGAGGGTGATAGCGGATCATCTGGAAAGAACGACGTTGAGGATGTATCCCCTACATAGTAACCAGCATGCATATCAGACTGGGAAGTCAACCGAGACAGCACTGCATCAGTTGGTGCGAGTCGCGGAACACGAGCTGAACACTGGAGGAATAGCACTGACTGTATTCATGGATATAGAAGGTGCATTTGACAGGGTTCAGTTCGGAAAACTGAGAACTGCTCTGAAAGGGTGGAGGGTCAGTCGGGTCGTCAGGGACTGGGTTGACAATCTGCTTGAAAAAAGGGCAATAAATATAAACTCAGGACACTCCAAACTTAGGGGAAGGGTAAACAGGGGATGCCCACAGGGTGGGGTATTGTCTCCGCTACTGTGGAATCTCACTGTCGACTCATTGCTTCAAAGACTGGAGGAAATAAATGTATACACAGTAGGGTATGCAGACGACTTAGCGATAATGGTACGGGGGAAGTTCATGAACACCATCCGGGATGTCATGGAAGAAGCTCTTCGGGTGACGGAGGGATGGTGTAAGGAACACGACCTCTCCATAAACGCAAGTAAGACAGACTTAATTGTTTTCTCAAGGAAAACAAAGGGCCTGGAAATAGAACCTCTGAGACTCTTTGGGTCGGAACTCAAACTGGCCACCAGTGTCAAGTATCTGGGTGTACATCTGGATAGGAGACTAACCTGGGGGTATCATGTGAGGGAGAAGATACAGAGGGCTAAGAGGGCACTACATCAGTGTAGACGGGTATGTGGACGATGGTGGGGAATCTCGCCAAAATCGATGTACTGGATATACACAATGATGGTGAGGCCGATAGTGACATACGCCTCAATTGTATGGTGGAACAAAACCACCCAAAGTACAGTGAGATGTCAACTAGATCGACTTCAAAGCTAGCATGTGTTGGTATTACGGGGGTTTTTCGCACCACGCCGACCATGGCTATGGAAACATTGCTGGGAATGCTGCCTCTGGATCTATTTATAGTAAAGACGGCGGTAAGCACGGCAATAAGAATGGTGCAGAACAAAACGTGGCATCAGGAAGGCACCATCCACGGGCATATGAGGGTCCTGTGCCTTATTAAGGGGGTCAGGGAACTTGCTATGCCAATGGATGGGATTAGGAGGACGGTGGTACAGGAAATGCATCACAAAACCCTCCTTGAGGACGGATCAATCCCTGAAGTGGGGTCGGAAACGATAACAGTCTTCACGGATGGATCTAAGAGACATGGCAGTTACGGGGCTGGGTATCACTCAGTGGAACTTGGCTTGGACTGCCAGAGAAACATGGGGAACTATTCCTCAGTATACCAGGCCGAGCTGATGGGCCTAATTCATGCACTGGACTATATTCAATGTAGTAGGGTTGGCGGGAAGGAAATCTTTTTTGCCACCGACTGCAGGGAGGTGGTCAATTGTATGAAGGGTGGCACATTTGACTCGGCCCTGGAGCTAGAGTGTGCTCACAGGCTCAACGGGTGTTCGGCTCATAATAGGGTCACACTTGTCTGGGTTAGAGGGCACAGTGATATCAACGGGAACGAAAGGGCGGATACTCTTGCAAAGGAGGGGACGTCTAAAAAATTCGTTGGACCGGAACCGTATACCGCAATCAGCAGGGATACGGTGAGGCATACTGTCGAGAAATGGATTACCTCCAAACATCAGGAAAGATGGAAGGAGGTAAGAGGACTCAGACAATCTAAGCTGACGCTGGGATTGAAAGTAGGACACACCAACCGAGAGGTACTGAGCATGACGCGAGGGGCTCTTAGGAAGTTGGTGGCACTCATATCTGGACATGGAGGATTCAGACATCATCTTGTAAGGATGGGAATTCTTACTGATGATGAGTGTAGACTCTGTTTGGAGGATGAGGAAACGGCTGAGCACCTTGTGTGTAAATGTCCTGCTTTGGAGAGCATAAGGAGAAAGGTAACTGGACGGTCATTCCTCCCCGAGAGTGAACTTGGACGGATGCCTTTCAGAGAGATGCTTGAAATAACGAGGGACACCATATTCGAGGAGCAATCGGGGAAACCCGAGTGGCAAACTGGATAGGAGTCAATCGGAGGTACGAAAAGGGGCCCGAGTGGCCTGGTTCGAATATACCGAAGCCAAAGGAGGGGGTTTTAGTCAGTAGGAATCTGACACGCACCTTTTGGTGTGTCTATGCAAGATTTCCCCCTCCTTCGTTTAAAAAAAAAAAAAAAAAAAAAAAAAAAAACCCCTTATGAAAAAATGGATTTCTCACCGAATCCTTTAAGTTCGAGCAAACGGTCTGAAAATTGGCATGGATATGCTTTAAGGTATGCTGAATCCGAATAAAGTGGTTTCAGAACGTTTTAGCCCTTAGTTTTTGAGTTATGGGCCGGCAAAGATTTCCCAAAATTTTGCTATACTAACCCCTTATGAAAAAATGGATTTTTCACCGAATCCTTTAAGTTTGAGCAAACGGTCTGAAAATTTGCATGGGTATGCTTTAAGGTATGCTGAATCCGAATAAAATGCTTTCAGAACGTTTTAGCCCTTAGTTTTTGAGTTATGGCCCCGCAAAGATTTCCCAAAATTTTGCTATACTAACCCCTTATGAAAAAATGGATTTTTCAGCGAATCCTTTAAGTTTGAGCAAACGGTCTGAATATTTGCATGGGTATGCTTTAAGGTATGCTGAATCCAAATAAAGTGGTTTCAGAACGTTTTAACTCTTAGTTTTTGAGTTATGGCCCGGCAAAGATTTCCCAAAATTTTGCTATACTACCCCTTATGAAAAAATGGATTTCTCACCGAATCCTTTAAGTTTGAGCAAACGGTCTGAATATTTGCATGGGTATGCTTTAAGGTATGCTGAATCCAAATAAAATGGTTTCAGAACGTTTTAGCCCTTAGTTTTTGAGTTATGGTCCTGCAAAGATTTCCCAAAATTTTGCTATACTAACCCCTTATGAAAAAATGGATTTTTCACCGAATCCTTTAAGTTTGAGCAAACGGTCTGAAAATTGGCATGGATATGCTTTAAGGTATGCTGAATCCGAATAAAGTGGTTTCAGAACGTTTTAGCCCTTAGTTTTTGAGTTATGGGCCGGCAAAGATTTCCCAAAATTTTGCTATACTAACCCCTTATGAAAAAATGGATTTTTCACCGAATCCTTTAAGTTTGAGCAAACGGTCTGAAAATTGGCATGGGTATGCTTTAAGGTATGCTGAATCCGAATAAAATGCTTTCAGAACGTTTTAGCCCTTAGTTTTTGAGTTATGGCCCCGCAAAGATTTCCCAAAATTTTGCTATACTAACCCCTTATGAAAAAATGGATTTCTCATCGAATCCTTTAAATTTGAGCAAACGGTCTGAAAATTTGCATGGGTATGCTTTAAGGTATGCTGAATCCGAATAAAGTGGTTTCAGAACGTTTTAGCCCTTAGTTTTTAAGTTATGTCCCCGCAAAGATTTCCCAAAATTTTGCTATACTAACCCTTATAAAAAAATGAATTTCTCATCGAATCCTTTAAGTTTGAGCAAATGGTCTGAAAATTTGCATGGGTATGCTTTAAGGAATGCTGAATCCGAATAAATAGGTTTCAGAACGTTTTAACCCTTAGTTTTTGAGCTATGGCCCGGCAAAGATTTCCCAAAATTTTGCTATTGTTGATATAATGTCATATCACCCTGTAATATTTCATACATAATTACAGCTCACGTATACATCTATTGAATAGTGCGATGTTACGGGAGATGTTATTTTTATTATATATTATGTATTATATAGATATTAAATTTACTGTTCTAATTCTAGAAATTTATTAGTTGAATTATAAAATCATATATAAATTGAATTAATAATTGTGAGAGATATAAAAGTATTCTTCTCGACAACAGTCGATAATTATAAAACAGATGGTTATATAAATATAATAGTTTTTATTGTAAAATAAATTGGTCAAATTGTGACTATTTCATACAGTGAAATACCAAGTGTTATATATGTTATAAATTACTACATGTCATAAAATACCTAACAATTCCACAACATAATTTTGGTGGCAGCGGTGGGATATTATCCCTTAACACTGAGAAGTAGTTAGGTATTTTTACCTCCACATGTACTGTACTGTAAATTTACACGGATCGGCAAAAGCATTTTTTTCCACATTTATACGTACAAGGGGCGCAATAAAAAAAAAATAAAAATGTTCGAGATCGTTCGAGATGAAAAATAATTTTCTGTGTAATTAATTATATATCATCATATTTTGGAATTCCGAGTACATTTTCAACATTACATTTTTCATCTATTTTTCATCTATTATTCATCAATCATATGCTATTTTACTTCTATACATTAATTTCCGTCAATGGAAGGAAATTGCTGTACCTGAATAAATCTTTATGGATGCAGTTAATGTGCGGCAGCAGATTAAATATTTACTAATTAATTTTGGGGACGAAAATTTTAATTTTCATACAGTGGTCAACTTTATTGTATTATTATAGTATCAATTATTTTTATTTTTTATTAACCATTTATTTATATGGTGGCCTATCTAATATTGTATTTTATGCCATTTTATTTTTTATTTATGTAGCACATCTCCCAGGCATTGCATTTATTCAATACGTGAATGCGTCAGCGTAGTGGCAATCATTATCAATATAGTAAGAATTTTAATTATTTTTCCATGTGCTTTTGTATGAATCATTTACACGAGCTATTATATGGCTTCAAGGGAATCTAAAAATAAGTTAAACATTGATAATACGTCCATAGATTTCGAACATCCAAGTACTCCTATTGCATATCATAGTCCCTCTATATTTGATACACCTGACGACATTATGGAACCGGGTCCATCCAAGTTTAATTCAAGTAATCCTTCGTCGCTGGGGTCAGCAATTGATATCAAATCTGCAATTCAATTAATTCCTGAATACAGCGGTGTTCAAAAGGAATTTCACAGGTTCGTACAATGCGTGGAAATATTTCATGCACCAATAAATAATGCAAATGACAGAGGCATTTTGTTAAATTTGATAAAAACTAAATTATCTGGTTTGGCGTATGATGTTATACGTTATAATACTTACGATTCATGGCCAGAGTTAAAGATTGCTTTGGAAAGACATACTTGTCGGTCCAGACCAGTTCAATCAATTCAATCTCAAATGTATTTCTTACGTCAGTCGAAATATGAAAATATTCAAACTTTTGCTAATAAAATTCAAGCATTGCGTACTGAATTAAACATTTCTTCGACAATTGGTAAAACTGATGTGGTCGCGGGTGCTTTGCGTGAACAGAATGAACTGTCGGCACTGGGTAGTTTCCAGGAAGGCTTACTGGAACCAATCAAATTTTTAATTAAAGCCAGATCGTATAATAATTTAGCGTCGGCTATAGAGGCCGCTATTGAAGAGGAAAGATTTCAAAACCGAAATCCAAGGATGCAATATTTGGATGAGGTGAAGGTCACACGGGGAGGCACAAATAATAGTAGTCCGCATGTGTAAATTATCCTTCTCCTACTTTTCCTACCAGGTGATACACAAATATTGGTAGTCCTCATGGGAATTTTCCTACTCAAAGACCACATAATAATATTGACAATTTTTGCAAATATTGCAAATCAAGCGATCATGTTATTAAGGATTGTGGCATTTTGAAAGCAAAACAAATTCATAGTATTGATGCAAATTTAAAACTCTTTTGTCGTTATTGTAAAGCGCGAAACCATGAAATAGAACAGTGTGATAAACGTATTGCAGCAAACGATAAGAAAAGTCGTGAAGTACGTGATTCGTCGATTATTTCAAAAAACTTGCAAATTCCCGGCACCAGTTCAACTCGTGTCGGAGATTTTCAAAACCGTTCCTAAATTTGGAACATACTAATTCAACGAGTTCCAATACATTTTTAAATGCTAATCCAAATTTTAAATCCGTTATTAACAATGAGCATAAATCCAACATCCCAACAGCCGGGGGGTGTTATGAAATATATAATTATCAAACTAATTCAATTAATTCTCATAGTTCTATTCACATTTCTGTTCGGGAAACCCAATTACCTGTAACGATGTTGATCGATACTGGTTCACAAATAAGTTTAGTAAAAATCAATGCATTGCATAGCGATACAATTATGTTCTTAGATAATCCTGTAACGCTTAGGGGTATTACTAGGGAAAAAATATCTACTTTGGGTTACTGTTTTTTACACCTTGAACTTTCTAATAAACTTATTTATAAACATAAATTTAGTATTGTAAGTGCCGAATTCCCTTCTCCTTTTGGGGGTATATTGGGTTAGGATTTTTTTAAATCCACTAAGGCAATAATAAATTACGATAGGAGTTGTATAAATTTCTATTATCATGGGCAAAACGCCGAATTGGATTTCTGTTATAACCAGGAGTCGATTTCTATCGATCCAAATCCAATCTCAATCGGTGATTCAAATCCCATCTCAATCGGTGGTTCGAATCGGATCTCAATCAATCCGAAGCCAATTTCAATTGGTTCAAATTCGTTTTCAATCGATCCGAGAGCTATATCCAATATAAAATATTGTCCCATTAATAATCCCAATCTACAAATTTGTTTTTCTCATATCATTGAATCCGGTGTGGGTGTAATGTCTGCACTTGTTCAACCGCAGGATAATTTCGTATATCTGACGTTGGTGAATCCATCCGAAAATTTGGTCGAAATTAACGATCTACAAATTCCCTTCGCGGATGCCAACGAATATGATATATACTATACCTCCGGTGACGGGCTCCATGAAAATATTATTGCTGGTAGAATGGAAACATTGCGTGATCTGATAAATCTGAATGGTTTAAATTCTGAGGAATCCACATCTATTACGGATATTTGCCGTGATTTTAACGATATTTTTCTAATTGACGGTGACAAACTGTCTTCAACTAAATTAATACGGCATTCTATTAGAACACTCCCGGAACAGGGTCCAATTAATATACGACCATATAGGTTGGCCGAATGTCACAAGCGAGAAATTCAATCTCAAGTTGCCAAAATGTTGGATGATAATATAATTCAACCCAGTATCAGTCCGTGGAATGCTCCTCTTCTGGTGGTTACTAAAAAGCCTGATTCACATGGTAACAAGAAATGGCGTTTAGTTACTGATTATAGGAAACTCAACTCTGTAACCATCGGTGATACCTTTCCAATGCCGGATATTACTAGTATCTATGATTCTTTGGGTAATGCAAAGTATTTTTCTGTTCTCGATTTGGCCAGCGGGTTTCATCAAATTGATATCCACGATGAGGATAAACAGAAAACCGCATTCAGTACGCCCCACGCACTCTATGAATTTAACCGTATGCCCATGGGTTTAAAAGGGTCGCCTGCAACCTTCCAGCGTTTAATGTACAAGGTCCTGACGGGTTTCGTCGGCATGTATTGTTTTGTTTATTTGGACGACATTGTTGTTTTCGGGGCCAGTCTTGAGGAACATAATCGAAGATTAAGAGAAATTCTGAACCGAATAAGAAATTGTGGTTTAAAGTTGCAACCCGAAAAATTTAAATTTTGTCAACGCGAGGTCATCTACTTGGGTCATGTTATTTCCGAGGATGGTATTAAGCCGGATTCCACAAAAATTGATGCAATTGTTAACTTTCCGATACCTTCTAACATCAAAGCTGTTAAATCTTTCCTTGGTTTGGCGGGGTATTATCGTAAGTTTATACCCAACTTCTCCAAAATCGTATTACCTCTAAACAAGTTATTGCGGAAGGATGTCCGTTTCATGTGGGATGCATTTTGTGATGAGACATTTGTTAGTTTGAAAAGGTCCATTACGCAACCACCCATATTACAATACCCGAATTTCGATCATCATTTTTATTTAACCACTGATGCAAGCAACATCGCGTTGGGAGCCGTTTTATCTCAAAGAATGGATTCAAATCAGTCGGATTTACCAATCGCGTACGCGAGTAGATCTTTGAATAAAGCCGAATTGAATTATTCTACTATTGAGAAGGAGGCTTTGGCTGTTGTTTGGGCAGTAAAACATTTTAGACCCTATATTTATGGACGCAAATTTACCATTGTTACCGATCATAAACCGTTGGTGTGGATTTTTAATATTACGGACCCTTCTTCCAGAATAATGCGTTGGAGAATCAAATTAGAGGAATATGATTTCGAAATTATTCACAAAGCGGGAAAATTAAATACAAATGCTGATGCGCTAAGTCGCGTTTCCATTGCAAATATATAAATGTATTAACACGGGCACAGTCAAGTAAAACGTCTGCCTCGGAAGCAACCTTCAATTCATCGGATTTAAATAATGAAAATCCTTCTAAAAATGCATCGATCAATCTCGCTCCATTAACAAATATCGCCGAAATATGCGACCCAATTCAAATAAATAAGGTTTTACATGAGTTTCATGACGGGTGTCATCAGGGTGTCGCAAGAACACTTCGTCGTACCCGTCGTTTATATCATTGGCCAAAAATGATTTCAAGTATTAGAGAATACATTCGATCATGTGCCATTTGTCAGAAGAACAAGGTACGTATCCGTACCAAAATGCCATTAAAAATTACAACAACTTCCATTCGACCATTTCAGAAAGTATTTTTGGACATTGTGGGTCCTTTGCCTGAAACCGAGGGGGGAAATAACTATATATTGTCATTTCAGGACGACTTAAGTAAATTCGTTCAGTGCGTACCCATTCCAAATCAGGAGGCAGAAACGATCGCTATAGATATTTTGTTACCAAAATTATTTGCATATTTGGAACACCTGAATCTGTTCTTTCTGATCAGGGAACTAATTTTCTTTCCGATATATTCAAAAGGATGTGTAAATTATTGCGCATAACCAAATTACAAACTACGCCTTACCACCCACAATCCAACGGTTCAATAGAACGCTTTCATCGAACTTTAGGAGATTATTTGCGTAGTTTTGCTCACAGTGATCCAACAAATTGGGATTCTTGGGTTGATTATGCATGTTTTTGCTATAATACTACTCCACATTCTGCAACCGACTTGACACCTTTCGAAACTTTATTTGGATTTTTACCATCTTTGCCAACTGCAATAACTAAATCACCTGATCCTATTTATAATTATGAGGACTATGTATAATAGATCTTAAATATAAACTACAAAATGGCTATGTTTTGGCGCGCGATAATTTAATAAAATCCAAAACGAAGGCTAAGACTCATCATGACCAATCAATTAGGCCAAAACAATTCGATATTGGCAATTTTGCATTATTAGAAGATATTTCACGGAAGCATCGAAAACTTACTCCAATCTATAAGGATCCGTTCCTGATTGTTGTAGATGTCGATTCAAGTGAAAATGTTAGTCTTCAAATTGGAAGAAATATTAAGAAAAATCATAAAAATTTATTGATACCTTATTATGTATCTTAAGGATTTACATTTTGAAATTATGGAATGATTCATTATACAATTGTACATGTTAAAGATAATTATACAAATTCTATTAATGAAATTTAGTATTAAAAACAAAAAATATTCCTTTTTGTATTAATTGAATATACCTAATACAAAGGAAGAATTTTTGTTTATTTTAAAGGGGGAGGTGTTGAGATAATGTCATATCACCCTGTAATATTTCATACATAATAACAGCTCACGTATACATCTATTGAATAGTGCGATGTTACGGGAGATGTTATGGATATTATATATTTATTTATTTATTTAATAAAGTAGCATTAATTGCTAATGCATATACATAAATATTTAATACAAAAATATAATAAATACATATATTAAATATATTATATTAAATTTATTCATAAATAACATTCAATAAATACGTATAATGACCATAATGATCAACAATTAAATATGAATGTAAGCCACCGTTAACATTATCAATATGTTGCCATATCGTCAAAACGGAAGATGATATGTAGACAAATGATTTTAAAAAATAAAAGAAAAAGTACGAACATCGTACGTAAAATAACAATCATCCTTAAATTAACAACCATAGTTGATAGTGCAAACCTTGGCCAAATCATAAATATTAAAAGTATAGAATATAAATAAAATATCAATATAACATAGTAACAATATATCGTGAATAATAAATATAGTCAAAAAGCAAGCACGGAAATATAACAAAATTTACAATATTAAAATGTGTAACTATATAAAATTTTAATTTAAATTCTGAATTATTTACGTTATTGTCAAGCAAGAGATGGCTAAAGGAATTATAGGACATGAGCAAGGAGTTGAGGGGATGAAAACGACCATAATTGGTATGATGACAATCAAGGTTGAAGAATTCAACAACTCGCAAACTCCGAAAATTTAATTTGAAGGTCAATCTGCCAAGTAAAGAAATACAATCTACATTATTATTTATTAGTCCACATATTAACGACAACCCAATAAATTGTCTATGTTTTTCAAGTGTAGGCATATTCAATAATGCAAGTCTGTGCGTATAACATGGCAAAACAGATGTTTCGGACCATGGAAGGGACCGTAGCGCAAATCTAATAAATCTTCTTTGAATCGATTCAATTCTATTTTTAGCATTACAATAGTAAGGCGACCAAATTGGACAAGCATATTCTAGAGTTGATCGAACAAATGAGTAAAACAAGGTCCGGAGGCACCAGGGATCAGAAAATTCACCACCCATACGAATAATAAATCCAAGTGCCGAATTTGCCCTGTTAACCACATAATCGATATGGGGCTTAAACGTCAATTTACAATCCAAGTAAACACCCAAATCAAGAGATTTGTCAGTAATATTTAAAATGGTACCATTCAAGTAATAAGAATAAACCACAGGTTTAATTTTGTGAGTAAAATTCATAATCTTACACTTGTCAATGCTTAATGACATACGATTGCGACAACACCAATCATAGAAAGAACAAAGATCAGCCTGTAATGACAAAGCATCATCAGGCGTAACAACAGATTTGTAAATTTTAACATCATCAGCATACATTTTACAAGCAGAATGTTTAAATACATTAGGCAAATCATTAATGAAAAGTACAAATAAAATTGGACCCAAATGACTACCCTGCGGAACACCAGAAGTAATAGTTAAACATTTTGATTGAACACGATTAAATAATACATTACACGAACGAATATGCAAGTACGACCGAATCCAAGATACGAATTTGTGACTAAAGCCCATTGAAAGCAATTTAGCCAATAGAATACCGTGTGACATTTTGTCGAAAGCCTTGCAGAAATCGGTAAAAATGCAGTCGACCTGCGCGCCGACATTAAATTGTTCAAAGCAATAAGTCGTGAATTCAAGTAAATTTGTGGTGGTAGATCTACCGCGAAGAAATCCATGTTGTTCTGGACAAATAATCGATTTAACATTGAATGCCAAGATCTTCGTAATAATGCTTTCAAAGATCTTGGGAATACTTGACAACCGGGCAATTGGGCGATAATTTATTGCCATATTTTTACCCCCCTTCTTGTAAAGTGGAATAATGAATGACGACTTCCAATGATCAGGGAAACACCCAGCATCTAGTGATTTATTGTACAAGATTGCAAGTGGCATTGAAATAAAATCAATACAACGTTTAAGGACCACAGTTGGAATACCATCCGATCCATAGGAATACTTATTTTTATACAATAATGGATAGATTCATAAACATCCGAATCAGAAATTGAAAAATTTATTGTAGAAAGGTAGTCGAAAGATGTAATATCACGAGTATCATATTCGCAAGAATCAAGCTTAACATTATCAAAGGATGATTCAAAGAATTCAGCGAATAAATTTGATATAGAGTTATCATCAGTGCATATACAACATTATTGTATGTTATTGAGGATGGGCAATAATTTAACAATCGTTTGTTTTTAACAAATGCCCAAAATCGATTAGGGTTAATACCTATGTCGGATTGTACAGAATCAATATAAGAATAGTACTTTTGTGCAACAAGAAAGTTAAATTGGTCGCATGCAGTACGATGTCTTATCCAATCCGATTCATTTTTAGATGCACAATACATTTTCCAAAACTTATTTCTTAAGTTTCTTGATTTTTTAAGCTCACTGTCGTACCATGGATAACGGGATAAAGTAATGTGGGATTGTTTTAAAGGAATACAGCTTAAAAAATTGTCAAATAAAGTGTTATAAAAATAAATTACAGCATTATCCAAAGAACAGTCGTTAAGATAATTCCAGTCGATAATTTCCAAGTTATTATTTAATTTGTTGAAGTCGGCTTGTTTGAAATCAAATTCAAAAATACTACTTTTATCGGCATTAAAAGATTTATTCATATTAGAATGTAATGTCAATAATAGCGTTGGGTATGATGCACATCTTCATTAACAATGCAATTGCCTGTGCCGATTAGGTGGCAATCCAACATTTCAGATACAAATACTAAGTCTAATATTTTATTATTTACATTCGTTATGTTGTTTAGTTGTCTTAATCCAAGTGCAGACATATCATCCAAAAATAACGAATCATTATCACCAACCACATTTAAAGGGATCATGCAATCTGCATCATCCGACATGATCCAATTAATGCGGGGAAGGTTAAAGTCACCAATTATAACCAATTCATCATTTGAACTACATATATCATTCAAAACATATACTCGATATATTGCACCATGGTATTATAGAGTGAACTATCAGCAGCGGGCGGAATATGTAGCAACAAAAAATATATATTTTATTAAAATTTGAACAAATCGCAATACACAAACATTCGAAATTTGGATTCAAAGGTGACAAATTAGAAAAATCAATAAACGTAGACGTAAACGAGGATTTAACAGCAATTAATACACCACCACCTTTATTGGTAATAGTAGTATCGTGATAGCGGTCACGTCTAAACACGTGGTACGATGAATCGAATAGCTCGGAATCACGTATACCGGTACATAACCATGTTTCGGACATAACATATATATCCACGTCTGAGGCGTTGGTTATGGAATGCAACAACACTTGGTTGGTTTTAGTTCTTAAACCACGAACATTTTGGTAACATATTTTTAAATCAGTCAGGGCAGTCGAGTTGTTTGTGTTAGTTTGCGATTCCGAAAATTTTTCTTGTTATGGAATTCGTGAGCTATCACACCATCGATTTTCCAACTAATAGGATCAATAAATAAGGGAAAGTGTAAGACTGGAACAAATATTTTAAATGACGAATAACTGCCAACATGCTTAACATTATTTATTTTCACAACACTTATATTATCGCTGTACTTCATATTTATTGTGATATGTTTTTTGACCATGTCAACGGTTGATTCAGGATGGAGACCAGAAATAAATACACATTTATAACGTTGAGCCGCCTTTAAAATTGGTTCATCCGTATGAAATCCATCATTATTTTTTAGCTCATGGAGGTTAGGAGTTGTTGGATGTTCCAAATCCATTTGAATATCGGTCTTTTTGCATGTTGTTGTTGAACCTGGATAACTGAGTGTTGTGTTCGTTTACGTGTTCGTGGTCGATTATTATTATTATTATTATTATTATTAATTCCGTTATTTGATTTGTTATTATTATTATTATTATTATTATTAACATCATTTTCAATGATAATATGTTCTTCATTATCTTTGATATTTTTATTAATATTAATAATGGAAATAGGATATTGGATAGTGTGATGCTTGGTAATGGTATTCACTCAATGGTTTTGTTTCGTTCTGATTTAAAAAAATGTTTTGTCCACTCATCAGGCTATAGCGACAAAACCGAGTGATACACTCAATCAAAAATAGTGTTTATAAAATAGTGTATATAAAATAAAACGATTTTTAAATAAAAATAAAAATAAATAAAATATATATATATGTTATATATAAAAATAAATAATTAAAACCAATAAAAAAAACAAAACTTACAAACAAAATTAATTAAAATAGATTAAAATAGCTGAGAATAAAATAAATAAAATTAAAAATTAAAATTAAAATAACATTAAATTTAAAACACTATTCTCAACCAATGTCAACCAATGTTAAAACTGATATCTTATCGTATTATGTATTATATAGATATTAAATTTACTGTTCTAATTCTAGAAATTTATTAGTTGAATTATAAAATCATATATAAATTGAATTTATAATTGTGAGAGATATAAAAGTATTCTTCTCGACAACAGTCGATAATTATAAAACAGATGGTTATATAAATATAATAGTTTTTATTGTAAAATAAATTGGTCAAATTGTGACTGTTTCATACAGTGAAATACCAAGTGTTATATATAAATTACTACATGTCATAAAATACTTAACAATTTCACAACACTATACTAACCCCTTATGAAAAAATGGATTTTTCACCGAATTCTTTAAGTTTGAGCAAACGGTCTGAAAATGTGCATGGCTATGCTTAAAGGTATGCTGAATCCGAATAAAGTGGTTTCAGAATGTTTTAGCCCTTAGTTTTTGAGTTATGGCCCGGCAAAGATTTCCCAAAATTTTCTGGTCTATACTAACCCCTTATGAAAAAATGGATTTTTCATCGAATCCTTTAAGTTTGCGCTAACCGGGTGGATCTTCTCCTACACATGATGCTACCAGACCAGTCTCCTATCCAGATGAACACCCAGCACATATTTGACCACCGTGGACGGTTTAAGATCTGTTCTACAAAGGCTTAAAGGCCTCAATTCCAGACCCCTTGTTGATTTCTTGAGAACGCAATTAAGTCCGCGTCTTCCTTCCGTTAATGGGCAGGTCATTTTGGTGTACACGACCATCTCTCCGTCACCCGAAGAGCTTCTGAACCCATGACTTCTCCTCGATGGTGGCCAGGAATTTTCCCCGCACCATTATCGCTAAACCGTCTGCATACCCTACAGTGTGCACATTTATTTCCTCCTTACATTCGATTGTGAATGCGTCGATAATGAGATTCCACAGTAATGGAGATAATACCCATAATAAGTTTGGAGTATCCTGATTTTATATTTATTGCCCTTTTTTCCAGCATATTGTCCACCCAGTCTCTAATTACTCGGCTGACCTTACGCCGCTTCAAGGCAATCCTCAGTTTTCCGAAATGAACCCTGTCAAACGCACCCTCTATATCCATAAATACAGTTAATGCAATTCCTCCAGTGTTCAGTTCGTGTTCCGCCGAGCGCGCGCACCAATTGCAGGGCAGGGTTGTCTCGCGATTGATTTCCCAGTCTGATAAGCATGCTGGTTCCTATGTATGGGATCCTGAGCGATTTCCTTCCCAGATGATCTGCTATCAATCCCCCCCCCCCCCCTCATTGTTTTCAACAGGAAGGATGACAAACTAATCGGCCTAAATAGAAAGTTTGCATAAACCCGGCCAGGGATGTATCCAAGCAACCTTTCTTTTATTAGAATGTTAGAAGTTAATATCGCAGATTTTTTTTTTCAGTGTAGATAAACGATACAAAATTAAAACAAAAAAAATATCTTTTAACTACGCGTACTTTGTAGTATGCGTGCGCAATATTAATTTGTATCGTTTAACTTTTTTTTATCATATTTTGCTCTCCTGTAAATAGGAACTTTTTTGATCCTAAAAAAAAATCCCATTAAAAATTTTGTCCGTTCGCTTATTCCTTTTTTTTTCTCTCGGAAACTACCAAACCAAGATTTTCTATGGCTTTTCAGAATTTTCGGAATATTCTTTATTGTGGTATATTTCAATGAGTATTGAAGATATTTTTGCTAATTTGATAATTTTAGCTATTTTAGCGAGTTTGGTAACGATAAATGATACAAAATAACATTCCGCGGAAAGTTTTTCCAGGATCCCATCGCAGCAGGATGGCTCCCAACACAAATCCGCAATGCTGTTCATGGGAATAAATTTGAATATATATTTCGTGTTCGGACAAGATTTTTGAGTGAGGAGTTAATTTGGTGATAAATTTAACTCCCCTTACTCCAACCATCGTCAGTGCCATCGGGTCACCGCATCAGTAATATGTGCTTCCTATTACAGGCGATTTTCTGACAGTGCTTTTTTTATTATATTTATTTATTTATTAATTGTTTGTGTGTTGGAATATTCTTGATTTTTGTTTTGAAATAGATTTTATATATAAAAATTAATTATCATTTAATAATTCGGTTGCGTTTCAAAACGACGGTACATTTTAAAAAATTTGTTTATTGTATAATTAAATCTGTTTAATATTTTTTCTATAAATAAAATTAAAGTTTTTAAACTTAAGTTAAATTAATTAAAAAAAAAAGGTGAAAGAAGTGTAAAAAAGTTTTAAGTTAGAGATTTTAAATTTGACAATAAAAGTAAAAATACATTGAATATAATTAATTTATGAGTGCGGGATTAAAACATTCATTAATTTAAAGAAAAAAATTGTTGTTTAGTTTTTAATTGGATTTTTTACAAAGCGAACTTACAAAATCAAAATAAATATGAATACTCAATCAAATGTTTGTGAGAAAACTAAATTTCAATGTGAAACTTGTGGGAAATATTTCAAAACGCAACAAAATTTGATCATCCACATTCGAACGCATACAGGCGAAAAACCTTACGATTGCAAGGAATGTGAAAAAGCCTTTGCACAAAGAATTAATTTAAACACACATATTCGTGCTATTCATACCCATGAAAAAAAATATCGTTGTGATGATTGTGGAAAAGAATTTGTAACAAGTGGGGATTTAAAAAAGCATATTCGTACTCATACCGGTAAAAAACCTTATTGTTGTAAGGAATGTAAAAAAGAATTTGTAACAAGTGGGGATTTAAAAAAGCACATTCGTACTCATACCGGTAAAAAACCGTATGATTGCCTCGAATGTGGAAAAGCATTTTCACGAATTGCTAATTTAAACAGACATATTCGTACTATTCATTTAGGTGTTAAACCTTTTGAATGTGATGTGTGTGGAAAAAACTTTGCAGACAAACGTAATTTATCATCACATATGAAAGTGCATATTAAAAAAATTCTACACAACAACCGCAGCAGCAGATAAAATGTAATAATAATATTAACTTTTAAGCGATACATCCACGAATATTTTGGTCAAGCGAGAATCTGCAAAACAATATAAATTTTCAAAATTCCATCATTATCAGTTAATTCTTTCGATTCGAATTCTAATTACGAATAAAATCCATCGCATCAAGAAATACCAGATCAAAAACGCATAAACATAAAAATGTTTTATAATAATAATATTATTAATAATCATGTATCGTTTCCAATCAACGACGAAGAGCAATCATCTGATTTACAAACCAAACCAAAACAAACCAATAATACTTTTAATGACAATGTGATGACATCACCATCGATTAAAGCCTGATATGAGGCAGACCGATCGGAATAACAATCATTGCAATTAACATTGGATCATTCCAAATGCGCTGCTCAAATGCTTCTGGAATCATATGCATGAAGATCATCAATCAAATTGACTAACTAATTTTATCTTTTTGACAATATTTTTTCTTATTTTAAATAGCTATTATTTTTTTATGTATAAAATTTCGTAATGTTTATTGTGAATTATAACAAATGTGTGAATGTCCAAAAAACTTTTTATCAAAATGTAATATTAATTTAATATCGCCCGCATAATAATAAAGCAAACATTTACAAAAATCATTTTTTGTTGAAATTGACATCAATTACTGAGTTGCCTCTAAAGGTAGGGGGCTCATAAATTTATCTTATACACCTAGTAACTCAATTCGGATTCGGATTCAGCATCCCTTAAAGCATAAGTATGCAAGTTTTCAGCCCGATAGCTCAAACTTAAAGTACTTGGTGAAAAATCCATTTTTTCATAAGGGGTTAGTATAGCAAAATTTTGGGAAATCTTTGCCGGACCATAACTCAAAAACTAAGGGGTAAAACGTTCTGAAACCAATTTATTGGTATTCAGAATCCCTTAAAACATGGATTTGCAAGTTTTCATAAGGGTTTAGTATAGAAAAATGCGTAAAGAAAGCGTACATTTGTCCAGTCAGGCTGACCTGCACTTCTGATCTGAACAAATGGTAATCAGAAGGAGCAGCAAGGTCTGGAGAGTACGGGGGGTGATCGTAAAATGATCCCAACCGAACCTCTTTCGGGCGTGTTGGGATTGAAAATTCAAAGGGATGGGGTGCGGAAGAGAGGTGGTGTTGGTGCACAATGTGTAATATATGGTGTATGGGAAACGGGAGTGGGTATTTGGGGTGGGGTGTGTCCGGTGTTAGGAGGGGTGGAAATGGTTGTAGGGAGTAAGGACGACTGACTGAGGGAAAGTGTGAAGGAGCTTTTGGATGGAAAGTGGAGGAAGGAAAATGGTCAAGTGTTTGGCTGGAAGTGTGTGACAGGGGTAATGTGTTGGAAATGGATTGGAGATACAGGGAAAGGCTAGTGATGGAATATAATGGTTAGGGGCTGGACTGGACAAGATGAGTGGTGGAAATGGGAAGTAGGGAAGACGTCGACCGACACTCGGGGCAACGGTCGAACGGGATCATGTCATTTAGTTTTAAGTTGGTTTTGGTGGTTTTTTTGTTTTTTTTTTTTTTATTTGGTTATTGGGTAGATTAAAGTATTGAACTGTAATTTATATAAAAAAAAAATATTTTCTATGCAAACTTTATTTTATTAGAATGTTAGAAGTTAAAATCGCCGAATTTTTTTTTTCAGTGTAGATAAACAAATACAAAATTACAACATAATAAATTCCTTTTAAGTACGCGTACTTTGTAGTATGCGTGCGCAATATTATTTTGTGTCGCTTAACTTTTTTTTTATCATATTTTGCTCTTCTGTGAATGGGAACTTATTTTTTCTCTCGGAAACTACCAAACCAAGATTTTCTATGGCTTTTCAGAATTTTCGGAATAGTCTCACATTTTTTTTGTTTCTTTATTGTTGTATATTTCAATGAGTATTGTCTTGATATTTGAGAATTTGGTGATTTTAGCTATTTTAGCGAGTTTGGTGGTAACAATAAATGATACAAAATAACATTCCCGGAAAGTTTTTCCCGGATCCGATCACAAATCCGCTGTTCCGCGGTTCACGGATGGAATGAATTTGAATATATATTGCGTGTTCGGACAAGATTTTTGAACCTTACTCCAACCATCTTGAGTACCATCAGGTCACCGCATCAGTATGTTCTTCCTGTTACAGGTGTTTTTCTGACAGTGCTTTTTTTATTATATTTATTTTTGTTAATTGCTTGTGTGTTGGAATATTCTTGATTTTTGTTTTGAAATAGATTTTATATATAAAAATTAATTATCATTTAATAATTCGGTTGCGTTTCAAAACGACGGTACATTTTAAAAAATTTGTTTATTGTATAATTAAATCTGTTTAATATTTTCATTTCTATAAATAAAATTAAAGTTTTTAAACTCCCTACCATTTAAATTAAAAAAAAAACCTGAGTTTTAAGTTAAAGCTTTTTAAAATTTGACAATCAAAAGTAAAAATACATTTAATATAATTAATTCAAGAGTGGTTTAGTTTTTAATTGGTTTTAAAGTTTACTAAATAAATAAATATGAGTACTCAATCAAATGTTTGTGAGAAAACTAAATTTCAATGTGAAACTTGTGGGATATATTCCGAATCGCAATGCAATTTGATCAGACACATTCGAACGCATACAGGCGAAAAACCTTATCGTTGTGATGATTGTGGAAAAGAATTTGTAGCAAATGGGGATTTAAACAGACATATTCGCACCCATACCCGTGAAAAACCTTACGATTGCAAGGAATGTGAAATAACCTTTGCACGAATCGATAATTTAAACAAACATATTCGTGCTATTCATAAAGGCGAAAAACCTTATGATTGCGAGGAATGTGGAAAATCCTTTGCACGTTCAAGCATTTTAAACGTACATATTCGTGCTATTCATACCGGCGAAAAAAATTATCGTTGTGATGTATGTGGGAAAGAATTTGTAACGAATGCGGAATTAAACATCCATAATCGCACTCATACCGGTGAAAAACCTTATTGTTGTAAGGAATGTGAAAAAACCTTTTCACAAAGGTCTAATTTAAACAGACATATTCGTAATATTCATTCAGGTGTTATACCTCATTATCAATGTGATGTGTGTGAAAAAACGTTTGCAGACAAAAGTAATTTATCAACACATATACAGAAAGTGCATATTAAAACCATCACGAATAATATACAAAACAAATGGGATTCAAATGAATCCGTAATGGGTAATCCATCATCATCAGTTAATTTAATTTTCGATTGGAATGCAACATCAAATTATAATTACTCGGAATTAAATCGGTCGCCATCAATCAACTATCAAGCAATAATAGTACCAAATGAAATTCAAAAGAATAAATATGTTTTACCACATCTTAATTATGTGCCGTGTCCAAACCCAATTATATATCAATCAGAAGCGCAATCACACTCACACGATGCACAAACCAATAATACTTTTAATGACAATATGATGATGACTCCATCTGCATCAATTAATTCACATCTGACAGATGAATCGGTAACCGAATCACTACTATCAACATTGGATATTTACCAATCGCGCTAACCAAACGATCGACGGATCACTGACTGAATCATTAGAATGATGGCGATCATCAATCAAATTGACTAACAAATTTTATCTTATTGACAATATTTTTACTTATTTTAAATAGCTATTATTTTTTTATGTATAAAATTTTGTAATGTTTATTGTGAATTATAACAAATGTGTGAATGTCCACAATAAATTTTTTATC
Source organism: Dilophus febrilis (assembly GCA_958336335.1). Lineage (NCBI taxonomy): Eukaryota > Metazoa > Arthropoda > Insecta > Diptera > Bibionidae > Dilophus > Dilophus febrilis. Next base: position 25,369,972 of record OY284473.1, read on the forward strand.
AAAATGTAATATTAATTTAATATCGCCGCATGATAATAATAATAATAAAGAAAACATTTACAAAAATCATTTTTTGTTGAAATTGACATCAATTACTGGGTTGCCTCTGAAGGTAGGGGGGTCTTAAATTTATCTTATACACCAACTCAACTCAATGCGGATTCGGATTCATCAGCATCCCTTAAAACATACCTATGCAAATTTTCAGCCCCTTTGCTCAAACTTAAAGGAACCGGTGAAAAATCCATTTTTTTCAATAGGGGTTAAAATCTTTGCCGGGCCATAGCTCAAAAACTAAAGGATTTGTCGGTCTGAAACCTATTTATTCCTAAAAACCTACAAGCCAGCATTTCTGATCTGAACAAATGGTAATCAGAAGGAGCAGCAAGGTCTGGAGAGTACGGGGGGTGATCGTTAGATGATCTCAACCGAGCCTCTTTAATATTTTCCTTATCGATGTGGTCTGTCGGATTGTCATTGTGCCTTAAAACTATGTGGTGTTTTCGAGCTATTAATGGTCGTTCTTTTTCGTTCAATTCGCCCATTTGTCGTCGGTCGCTAGATCAGATGATGTAATGGTTTCATTCGGTTTTAACAGCAGCTTATAATACACAAAACCCCTCTGCGATCCCATCAAATGTACAGCATAAGCTTCTGGCAATGAATATCGCGTTTTGATTGTGAAGTTTATTATGGTTGGCCGGGATCTATAACATATGATGCTTTACGTTTAGGGTTATCGTCGTTTAATACACCCAATTTTCATCGCCAGTGACAATTCGACTCAAAAAACTTTGTATTTTTTGTGCTCGGCAAGATGTTTATGATTCGTGCATCGATTTGTGCTTTGAGTTGATTTTCATTCAGTTGATGGGGCGGCCCATTTTCCTAGCTTTCTGATCTTTCCCATATTGAATGGGCAAACGTCTAGAAATGATATAGAGGCATCTACATTCAACTCTCTGGTGTAAGCTCTTGTTGCGTCCTACACGAATTTTCATCCAATAATGCCTGCAGTTCTTCTTCTTCAAATTTTTTTGGCTGACCTGGCTGTTCTCTAGTCTTCCACTGCTTCCACTTCAAAATCACCCCTTCTAAAGCATGGAAACTCCTCAAACCCCGCAAACACCGTTCACAAGTTTTTTTTCAGTTGGAGCATGTTCACCAGTTTCACCAAGCTTCTAAAAACCAACCAACAATCGATAACTGATCAGCAGCGGTTTTCTTCAAATTATTAAAGAAAGTTCAATTTAAATTTCTCTGGCAAAACAACTTTACTTCATGCTTCGTATTTCGTATACATATTCGAAACAAAAAAAAAACTTTGTCTGTCATTACACTTCAACGAAATGACATATACTGACTGATTTATAGAGTAATGACAGACAAAAAAAAAGAATATGGCCGGGGTGTGCCGGGGGCAAACTTTCTTTTATTAGAATGTTAGAAGTTAAAATCGCCGAATTTTTTTTTTCAGTGTAGATAAACAATACAAAATTTACATGCATTATACAACATACAGTAGGCCCTCTCTAATCCGAACCTTGTATAGTCCGGATTTCCACTAATCCGAATCGGTAAAATATTTCGGTACAGTTTGAATTTCTCAATAACTTCTATAATCCGGATTACGGATTTAATGTTTTTGTTTTAATTAATTGATATTAATCTCAAAGCAATGAAACACAGAAAGTGATTGGGGGAGTTACCGTTAAATCAATTAGTTTTAAAAAGCGCGATTATAGATGAGCCTCATGTTCGAGATATGAAGGTAAGAAGGTAATTTACATAATGATAATAACGAAATAAATGTATAACAAACATCTATTAAAGACCAATTTATCCAATCATTGTTAAACTTATTAGAGTCCTTCAACTTGAACGTATTTTATGATCTGTGACAATATTTGAATCTGCCTAATCATTAAATACTATTTTTTTGTGGTAATGTGCCATTGTAATAACGAAATCACAATAAAAATAACGTTTATTAAATGCACCTTCTACAATCCGAATACCTCTGTAATCCGGATCACCTATGCCAAATATCGATTCGGATTAGAGAGGACCTCCTGTAATAATAAATTCCTTTTAAGTACGTGCGTACTTTGTATCGTTTAACTTTTTTTTATCATATTTTGCTCTCCTGGGAATGGGAACTTTTTTGATCCTAAAAAAAAATCCCATTAAAAATTTTGTCCGTTCGTTTGTCTTATTTTTTTCTCTCGGAAACTACCAAACCAAGATTTTCTATGGCTTTTCAGAATTTTCGGAATATTCTTTATTGTATATTTCAATCAATGTATTGAAGATATTTGCTTTTGATAATGTTAGCTATTTTAGCGAGTTTAGTGGTAACAATAAATGGTACAAAATAACATTCCGCGGAAAGTTTTTCCCGGATCCCATCGCAGCAGGATGGCTCCCAACACAAATCCGCAATGCTGTTCATGGGAATGAAATTGAATATATTTCGTGTTCGGACAAGATTTTTGGTGAGGAGTTAATTTGGTGATAAATTTAACTCCCCTTACGCCAACCATCGTCAGTACCATCAGGTCACCGCATCAGTATGTGCTTCCTGTTACAGGTGTTTTTCTGACAGTGCTTTTTTTATTATATTTATTTTTGTTAATTGTTTGTGTGTTGGAATATTCTTGATTTTTGTTTTTGAAATAGATTTTATATATAAAAATTAATTATCATTTAATAATTCGGTTGCGTTTCAAAACGACGGTACCTTTTAAAAAATTTGTTTATTGTATAATTAAATCTGTTTAATATTTTTTCTATAAATAAAATTAAAGTTTTTGAACTTCATACCATTTAAATTAAAAAAAAAAACGTGAGTTTTAAGTTAAAGATTTTATAAAATTGACAATCAAAAGTAAAAATACATTGATTTAAGAGTGCGCGATTAAAACATTCATTAATTAAAAAAAAAAAAAAAACAAAATAAATATGAATACTCAATCAAATGTTTGTGAGAAAACTAAATTTCAATGTGAAACTTGTGGGAAATATTTTAAAAGGAAATACCATTTGAACAATCACATTCGAACGCATACAGGCGAAAAACCTTACGAATGCAAGGAATGTGGAAAAACTTTTGCACAAATTGCTACTTTAAACATACATATTCGTGCTATTCATACACGTGAAAAAAATTATCGTTGTGATGATTGTGGAAAAGAATTTGTAACAAATGGGGATTTAAAAAGGCATATTCGCTCTCATACCGGTGAAAAACCTTACGATTGCAAGGAATGTGGAAAAAAATTTGTAACAAGTGGGGATTTAAAAAAGCATATTCGTACTCATACCGGTAAAAAACCTTATTGTTGTAAGGAATGTAAAAAAGAATTTGTAACAAGTGGGGATTTAAAAAAGCACATTCGTACTCATACCGGCGAAAAACCGTATGATTGCCTCGAATGTGGAAAAGCATTTGCACGAATGGATAGTTTAAACAGACATATTCGTGCTATTCATTCAGGTGTTAAACCTTATGAATGTGATATTTGTGGAAAAAACTTTGCAGACAAACGTAATTTATCATCACACATGAAAGTGCATATTAAAAAAATTCTATACAACAACAGCAGCAGCAGATAAAATGTAATAATGATATTAACTTTTAAGCGATACATCCACGAATATTTTGGTCAAGCGAGAATCTGCAAAACAATATAAATTTTTAAAATCCATCATCAGTTAATTCTTTCGATTCGAATTCTAATTACGAATAAAATCCATCGCATCAAGAAATACCAGATCAAAACCACATAAACATAAAAATGTTTTATAATAATAATATTATTAATAATGATGTATTGTTTCCAATCAACGACGAAGAGCAATCATCTGATTTACAAACCAAACCAAACCAATAATACTTTTAATGACAATGTGATGACATCACCATCGATTAAAGCAAGATATGAGGCAGACCGATCGGAATCAGAATCACTACAATTAACATTGGATCATTCCTTATGCGCTGCTCAAATGCTTCTGGAATCATCAATCAAATTGACTAACTAATTTTATCTTTTTGACAATATTTTTTCTTATTTTAAATAGCTATTATTTTTTTATGTATAAAATTTTGTAATGTTTATTGTGAATTATAACAAATGTGTGAATGTCTACAAATGTGTGAAAATGTTTAACAAAATGTAATATTAATTTAATATCGCCCGCATAATAATAATAATAAAGTAAACATTTACAAAAATCATTTTTTGTTGAAATTGACATCAATTACTGAGTTGCCTCTGAAAGTAGGGGGGTCTTAAATTTATCTTATACACCAACTCAACGCAATTCGTATTCGGATTCAGCATCCCTTAAAATATACCTATGCAAGTTTTCAGCGCGATTGCTCAAATATATATTACACCGTAACTAAAATGGACTTGAAAAAAAATTTCAATATACAAAAATTTAAAATCTAACCTTTGGCGATAATCCACGCAATGAACAATCTGCCTGGCTACTTTGAACACATCCACTATCATCATTTTGTATACAACATGCCGTTTCACGTTCTTGCCGTCGCATTTTTGCAATCACCTCATGAATACGCCAATCGCTACGCATACACGCTGCAAATTTTGAACCTAAATGCACCAAGTCATAGTTACGCGGTCCGATTCAAACGTTACGCTGTTCCTGATGTTGTACCTGTTGTAAACTTAAACTGGTCACCAGAACCTGGCCACTTTTATGTTCCCAACCGATGCCGATCGGGCCGACACCGTGACAAATCAATGTTATAACTAACACTAAAATTTGTACGGTATTTATCCAATAGGTAAAAAATGGTCGATAATCAAAACGTTTTTCGATCATCAACGGTGGACAATGATTTATGATAAATGATTTATGATTATCATTACAGTCATTACCACAACCACCACCACCTACAATTATTCGTGGTTCACTTTCAGTCGACATCGTGGACGACTTCATCATCGATTGATTGATATGTAATAATTTAACGGTATTCAATGGGATTCGTCGTAAATAAAGTGGTTTCAGGACGTTTTAGCCCTTAGTTTTTGAGTTATGGCCCGGCAAAGATTTCCCAAAATTTTGCTATACTAACCCCTTATGAAAAAATGGATTTTTCACCGAATCCTTTAAGTTTGAGCAAACGGTCTGAAAATGTGCATGGGTATGCTTTAAGGTATGCTGAATCCGAATAAAGTGGTTTCAGAACGTTTTAGCTCTTAGTTTTTGAGTTATGGCTCCGCAAAGATTTCCCAAAATTTTGCTATACTAACCCCTTATGAAAAAATGGATTTTTCACCGAATCCTTTAAGTTTGGCAAACGGTCTGAAAATGTGCATGGGTATGCTTTAAGGTATGCTGAATGCGAATAAAGTGGTTTCAGAACGTTTTAGCCCTTAGTTTTTGAGTTATGGCCCCGCAAAGATTTCCCAAAATTTTGCTATACTAACCCCTTATGAAAAAATTGATTTTTCACCGAATCCTTTAAGTTTGAGCAAACGGTCTGAAAATGTGCATGGGTATGCTTTAAGGTATGCTGAATCGGAATAACGTGGTTTCAGAACGTTTTAGCTCTTAGTTTTTGAGTTATGGCCCCGCAAAGATTTCCCAAAATTTTGCTATACTAACCCCTTATGAAAAAATGGATTTTTCACCGAATCCTTTAAGTTTGAGCAAACGGTCTGAAAATTGGCATTGGTATGCTTTAAGGTATGCTGAATCGGAATAAAGTGCTTTCAGAACTTAGCCCTTAGTTTTTGAGTTATGGCCCCCCAAAGATTTCACAAAATTTTGCTATACTAACCCCTTATGAAAAAATGGATTTTTCACCGAATCCTTTAAGTTTGAGCAAACGGTCTGAAAATGTGCATGGGTATGCTTTAAGGTATGCTGAATCGGAATAAAGTGCTTTCAGAACTTAGCCCTTAGTTTTTGAGTTATGGCCCCCCAAAGATTTCACAAAATTTTGCTATACTAACCCCTTATGAAAAAATGGATTTTTCACCGAATCCTTTAAGTTTGAGCAAACGGTCTGAAAATTTGCATGGGTATGCTTTAAGGTATGCTGAATCGGAATAAAGTGGTTTCAGAACGTCTTAGCCATTTGTTTTTGAGTTATGGCCCCGCAAAGATTTCCCAAAATTTTGCTATACTAACCCCTTATGAAAAAATGGATTTTTCACCGAATCCTTTAAGTTTGAGCAAACGGTCTGAAAATTGGCATTGGTATGCTTTAAGGTATGCTGAATCGGAATAAAGTGCTTTCAGAACTTAGCCCTTAGTTTTTGAGTTATGGCCCCCCAAAGATTTCACAAAATTTTGCTATACTAACCCCTTATGAAAAAATGGATTTTTCACCGAATCCTTTAAGTTTGAGCAAACGGTCTGAAAATGTGCATGGGTATGCTTTAAGGTATGCTGAATCGGAATAAAGTGCTTTCAGAACTTAGCCCTTAGTTTTTGAGTTATGGCCCCCCAAAGATTTCACAAAATTTTGCTATACTAACCCCTTATGAAAAAATGGATTTTTCACCGAATCCTTTAAGTTTGAGCAAACGGTCTGAAAATTTGCATGGGTATGCTTTAAGGTATGCTGAATCCGAATAAAGTGGTTTCAGAACGTCTTAGCCATTTGTTTTTGAGTTATGGCCCCGCAAAGATTTCCCAAAATTTTGCTATACTAACCCCTTATGAAAAAATGGATTTTTCACCAAATCCTTTAAGTTTGAGCAAACGGTCTGAAAATGTGCATGGGTATGCTTTAAGGTATGCTGAATCCGAATAAAGTGGTTTCAGAACGTTTTAGCTCTTAGTTTTTGAGTTATGGCCCCGCAAAGATTTCCCAAAATTTTGCTATACTAACCCCTTATGAAAAAATGGATTTTTCACCGAATCCTTTAAGTTTGAGCAAACGGTCTGAAAATTTGCATGGGTATGCTTTAAGGTATGCTGAATCCGAATAACGTGGTTTCAGAACGTTTTAGCTCTTAGTTTTTGAGTTATGGCCCCGCAAAGATTTCCCAAAATTTTGCTATACTAACCCCTTATGAAAAAATGGATTTTTCACCGAATCCTTTAAGTTTGGCAAACGGTCTGAAAATGTGCATGGGTATGCTTTAAGGTATGCTGAATGCGAATAAAGTGGTTTCAGAACGTTTTAGCCCTTAGTTTTTGAGTTATGGCCCCGCAAAGATTTCCCAAAATTTTGCTATACTAACCCCTTATGAAAAAATGGATTTTTCACCGAATCCTTTAAGTTTGAGCAAACGGTCTGAAAATTGGCATTGGTATGCTTTAAGGTATGCTGAATCGGAATAAAGTGCTTTCAGAACTTAGCCCTTAGTTTTTGAGTTATGGCCCCGCAAAGATTTCCCAAAATTTTGCTATACTAACCCCTTATGAAAAAATTGATTTTTCACCGAATCCTTTAAGTTTGAGCAAACGGTCTGAAAATGTGCATGGGTATGCTTTAAGGTATGCTGAATCCGAATAAAGTGGTTTCAGAACGTTTTAGCCCTTAGTTTTTGAGTTATGGCCCCGCAAAGATTTCCCAAAATTTTGCTATACTAACCCCTTATGAAAAAATGGATTTTTCACCGAATCCTTTAAGTTTGAGCAAACGGTCTGAAAATGTGCATGGGTATGCTTTAAGGTATGCTGAATCGGAATAAAGTGGTTTCAGAACGTCTTAGCCATTAGTTTTTGAGTTATGGCGCCGCAAAGATTTCCCAAAATTTTGCTATACTAACCCCTTATGAAAAAATGGATTTTTCACCGAATCCTTTAAGTTTGAGCAAACGGTCTGAAAATTTGCATGGGTATGCTTTAAGGTATGCTGAATCCGAATAACGTGGTTTCAGAACGTTTTAGCTATTAGTTTTTGAGTTATGGCCCCGCAAAGATTTCCCAAAATTTTGCTATACTAACCCCTTATGAAAAAATGGATTTTTCACCGAATCCTTTAAGTTTGGCAAACGGTCTGAAAATGTGCATGGGTATGCTTTAAGGTATGCTGAATGCGAATAAAGTGGTTTCAGAACGTTTTAGCCCTTAGTTTTTGAGTTATGGCCCCCCAAAGATTTCCCAAAATTTTGCTATACTAACCCCTTATGAAAAAATGGATTTTTCACCGAATCCTTTAAGTTTGAGCAAACGGTCTGAAAATGTGCATGGGTATGCTTTAAGGTATGCTGAATCCGAATAAAGTGGTTTCAGAACGTTTTAGCTCTTAGTTTTTGAGTTATGGCTCCGCATAGATTTCCCAAAATTTTGCTATACTAACCCCTTATGAAAAAATGGATTTTTCACCGAATCCTTTAAGTTTGAGCAAACGGTCTGAAAATTTGCATGGGTATGCTTTAAGGTATGCTGAATCCGAATAACGTGGTTTCAGAACGTTTTAGCTCTTAGTTTTTGAGTTATGGCCCCGCAAAGATTTCCCAAAATTTTGCTATACTAACCCCTTATGAAAAAATGGATTTTTCACCGAATCCTTTAAGTTTGGCAAACGGTCTGAAAATGTGCATGGGTATGCTTTAAGGTATGCTGAATGCGAATAAAGTGGTTTCAGAACGTTTTAGCCCTTAGTTTTTGAGTTATGGCCCCCCAAAGATTTCCCAAAATTTTGCTATACTAACCCCTTATGAAAAAATGGATTTTTCACCGAATCCTTTAAGTTTGAGCAAACGGTCTGAAAATTTGCATGGGTATGCTTTAAGGTATGCTGAATCCGAATAAAGTGGTTTCAGAACGTTTTAGCTCTTAGCTTTTGAGTTATGGCCCCCCAAAGATTTCCCAAAATTTTGCTATACTAACCCCTTATGAAAAAATGGATTTTTCACCGAATCCTTTAAGTTTGGCAAACGGTCTGAAAATGTGCATGGGTATGCTTTAAGGTATGCTGAATGCGAATAAAGTGGTTTCAGAACGTTTTAGCTCTTAGTTTTTGAGTTATGGCCCCGCAAAGATTTCCCAAAATTTTGCTATACTAACCCCTTATGAAAAAATGGATTTTTCACCGAATCCTTTAGATTTGAGCAAACGGTCTGAAAATTTGCATGGGTATGCTTTAAGGTATGCTGAATCGGAATAAAGTGATTTCAGAACGTTTTAGCCCTTAGTTTTTGAGTTATGGCCCCGCAAAGATTTCCCAAAATTTTGCTATACTAACCCCTTATGAAAAAATGGATTTTTCACCGAATCCTTTAAGTTTGAGCAAACGGTCTGAAAATTTGCATGGGTATGCTTTAAGGTATGCTGAATCCGAATAAAGTGGTTTCAGAACGTTTTAGCTCTTAGTTTTTGAGTTATGGCCCCCCAAAGATTTCCCAAAATTTTGCTATACTAACCCCTTATGAAAAAATGGATTTTTCACCGAATCCTTTAAGTTTGAGCAAACGGTCTGAAAATTTGCATGGGTATGCTTTAAGGTATGCTGAATCGGAATAAAGTGATTTCAGAACGTTTTAGCCCTTAGTTTTTGAGTTATGGCCCCGCAAAGATTTCCCAAAATTTTGCTATACTAACCCCTTATGAAAAAATGGATTTTTCACCGAATCCTTTAAGTTTGAGCAAACGGTCTGAAAATGTGCATGGGTATGCTTTAAGGTATGTTGAATCCGAATAAAGTGGTTTCAGAACGTTTTGGCTCTTAGTTTTTGAGTTATGGCCCCGCAAAGATTTCCCAAAATTTTGATATACTAACCCCTTATGAAAAAATGGATTTTTCACCGAATCCTTTAAGTTTGAGCAAACGGTCTGAAAATTGGCATTGGTATGCTTTAAGGTATGCTGAATCGGAATAAAATGCTTTCAGAACGTTTTAGCCCTTAGTTTTTGAGTTATGGCCCCGCAAAGATTTCCCAAAATTTTGATATACTAACCCCTTATGAAAAAATGGATTTTTCACCGAATCCTTTAAGTTTGAGCAAACGGTCTGAAAATGTGCATGGGTATGCTTTAAGGTATGCTGAATCCGAATAACGTGGTTTCAGAACGTTTTAGCTCTTAGTTTTTGAGTTATGGCCGCCCAAAGATTTCCCAAAATTTTGCTATACTAACCCCTTATGAAAAAATGGATTTTTCACCGAATCCTTTAAGTTTGAGCAAACGGTCTGAAAATTGGCATTGGTATGCTTTAAGGTATGCTGAATCGGAATAAAATGCTTTCAGAACGTTTTAGCCCTTAGTTTTTGAGTTATGGCCCCGCAAAGATTTCCCAAAATTTTGATATACTAACCCCTTATGAAAAAATAGATTTTTCACCGAATCCTTTAAGTTTGAGCAAACGGTCTGAAAATGTGCATGGGTATGCTTTAAGGTATGCTGAATCGGAATAAAGTGGTTTCAGAACGTTTTAGCTCTTAGTTTTTGAGTTATGGCCCGCAAAGATTTTCCAAAATTTTTGCTATACTAACCCCTTATGAAAAAATGGATTTTTCACCGAATCCTTTAAGTTTGAGCAAACGGTCTGAAAATGTGCATGGGTATGCTTTAAGGTATGCTGAATCCGAATAACGTGGTTTCAGAACGTTTTAGCTCTTAGTTTTTGAGTTATGGCCGCCCAAAGATTTGCCAAAATTTTGCTATACTAACCCCTTATGAAAAAATGGATTTTTCACCGAATCCTTTAAGTTTGAGCAAACGGTCTGAAAATGTGCATGGGTATGCTTTAAGGTATGCTGAATCCGAATAACGTGGTTTCAGAACGTTTTAGCTCTTAGTTTTTGAGTTATGGCCGCCCAAAGATTTCCCAAAATTTTGCTATACTAACCCCTTATGAAAAAATGGATTTTTCACCGAATCCTTTAAGTTTGAGCAAACGGTCTGAAAATGTGCATGGGTATGCTTTAAGGTATGCTGAATCGGAATAAAGTGGTTTCAGAACGTTTTAGCTCTTAGTTTTTGAGTTATGGCCCGCAAAGATTTTCCAAAATTTTTGCTATACTAACCCCTTATGAAAAAATGGATTTTTCACCGAATCCTTTAAGTTTGAGCAAACGGTCTGAAAATGTGCATGGGTATGCTTTAAGGTATGCTGAATCCGAATAAAGTGGTTTCAGAATGTTTTAGCCATTAGTTTTTGAGTTATGGCCCCGCAAAGATTTCCCAAAATTTTGCTATACTAACCCCTTATGAAAAAATGGATTTTTCACCGAATCCTTTAAGTTTGAGCAAACGGTCTGAAAATGTGCATGGGTATGCTTTAAGGTATGCTGAATCGGAATAAAGTGGTTTCAGAACGTTTTAGCTATTAGTTTTTGAGTTATGGCCCCGCTAAGATTTCCCAAAATTTTGCTATACTAACCCCTTATGAAAAAATGGATTTTTCACCGAATCCTTTAAGTTTGAGCAAACGGTCTGAAAATGTGCATGGGTATGCTTTAAGGTATGCTGAATCCGAATAACGTGGTTTCAGAACGTTTTAGCTCTTAGTTTTTGAGTTATGGCCGCCCAAAGATTTCCCAAAATTTTGCTATACTAACCCCTTATGAAAAAATGGATTTTTCACCGAATCCTTTAAGTTTGAGCAAACGGTCTGAAAATTGGCATTGGTATGCTTTAAGGTATGCTGAATCGGAATAAAGTGGTTTCAGAACGTTTTAGCTCTTAGTTTTTGAGTTATGGCCCGCAAAGATTTTCCAAAATTTTTGCTATACTAACCCCTTATGAAAAAATGGATTTTTCACCGAACCCTTTAAGTTTGAGCAAACGGTCTGAAAATGTGCATGGGTATGCTTTAAGGTATGCTGAATCGGAATAAAGTGGTTTCAGAACGTTTTAGCTCTTAGTTTTTGAGTTATGGCCGCCCAAAGATTTCCCAAAATTTTGCTATACTAACCCCTTATGAAAAAATGGATTTTTCACCGAATCCTTTAAGTTTGAGCAAACGGTCTGAAAATGTGCATGGGTATGCTTTAAGGTATGCTGAATCCGAATAACGTGGTTTCAGAACGTTTTAGCTCTTAGTTTTTGAGTTATGGCCCCGCAAAGATTTCCCAAAATTTTGCTATACTAACCCCTTATGAAAAAATGGATTTTTCACCGAATCCTTTAAGTTTGAGCAAACGGTCTGAAAATGTGCATGGGTATGCTTTAAGGTATGCTGAATCGGAATAAAGTGGTTTCAGAACGTTTTAGCTCTTAGTTTTTGAGTTATGGCCCGCAAAGATTTTCCAAAATTTTTGCTATACTAACCCCTTATGAAAAAATGGATTTTTCACCGAATCCTTTAAGTTTGAGCAAACGGTCTGAAAATGTGCATGGGTATGCTTTAAGGTATGCTGAATCGGAATAAAGTGGTTTCAGAACGTTTTAGCTATTAGTTTTTGAGTTATGGCCCGCAAAGATTTTCCAAAATTTTTGCTATACTAACCCCTTATGAAAAAATGGATTTTTCACCGAATCCTTTAAGTTTGAGCAAACGGTCTGAAAATGTGCATGGGTATGCTTTAAGGTATGCTGAATCGGAATAAAGTGGTTTCAGAACGTTTTAGCTCTTAGTTTTTGAGTTATGGCCGCCCAAAGATTTCCCAAAATTTTGCTATACTAACCCCTTATGAAAAAATGGATTTTTCACCGAATCCTTTAAGTTTGAGCAAACGGTCTGAAAATGTGCATGGGTATGCTTTAAGGTATGCTGAATCGGAATAAAGTGGTTTCAGAACGTTTTAGCTATTAGTTTTTGAGTTATGGCCCGCAAAGATTTTCCAAAATTTTTGCTATACTAACCCCTTATGAAAAAATGGATTTTTCACCGAATCCTTTAAGTTTGAGCAAACGGTCTGAAAATGTGCATGGGTATGCTTTAAGGTATGCTGAATCCGAATAACGTGGTTTCAGAACGTTTTAGCTCTTAGTTTTTGAGTTATGGCCCCGCAAAGATTTCCCAAAATTTTGCTATACTAACCCCTTATGAAAAAATGGATTTTTCACCGAATCCTTTAAGTTTGAGCAAACGGTCTGAAAATGTGCATGGGTATGCTTTAAGGTATGCTGAATCCGAATAACGTGGTTTCAGAACGTTTTAGCTCTTAGTTTTTGAGTTATGGCCGCCCAAAGATTTCCCAAAATTTTGCTATACTAACCCCTTATGAAAAAATGGATTTTTCACCGAATCCTTTAAGTTTGAGCAAACGGTCTGAAAATTGGCATTGGTATGCTTTAAGGTATGCTGAATCGGAATAAAGTGGTTTCAGAACGTTTTAGCTCTTAGTTTTTGAGTTATGGCCCGCAAAGATTTTCCAAAATTTTTGCTATACTAACCCCTTATGAAAAAATGGATTTTTCACCGAATCCTTTAAGTTTGAGCAAACGGTCTGAAAATGTGCATGGGTATGCTTTAAGGTATGCTGAATCGGAATAAAGTGGTTTCAGAACGTTTTAGCTCTTAGTTTTTGAGTTATGGCCGCCCAAAGATTTCCCAAAATTTTGCTATACTAACCCCTTATGAAAAAATGGATTTTTCACCGAATCCTTTAAGTTTGAGCAAACGGTCTGAAAATGTGCATGGGTATGCTTTAAGGTATGCTGAATCGGAATAAAGTGGTTTCAGAACGTTTTAGCTATTAGTTTTTGAGTTATGGCCCCGCAAAGATTTCCCAAAATTTTGCTATACTAACCCCTTATGAAAAAATGGATTTTTCACCGAATCCTTTAAGTTTGAGCAAACGGTCTGAAAATGTGCATGGGTATGCTTTAAGGTATGCTGAATCGGAATAAAGTGGTTTCAGAACGTTTTAGCTATTAGTTTTTGAGTTATGGCCCCGCAAAGATTTCCCAAAATTTTGCTATACTAACCCCTTATGAAAAAATGGATTTTTCACCGAATCCTTTAAGTTTGAGCAAACGGTCTGAAAATGTGCATGGGTATGCTTTAAGGTATGCTGAATCCGAATAAAGTGGTTTCAGAATGTTTTAGCCATTAGTTTTTGAGTTATGGCCCCGCAAAGATTTCCCAAAATTTTGCTATACTAACCCCTTATGAAAAAATGGATTTTTCACCGAATCCTTTAAGTTTGAGCAAACGGTCTGAAAATGTGCATGGGTATGCTTTAAGGTATGCTGAATCGGAATAAAGTGGTTTCAGAACGTTTTAGCTCTTAGTTTTTGAGTTATGGCCCGCAAAGATTTTCCAAAATTTTTGCTATACTAACCCCTTATGAAAAAATGGATTTTTCACCGAATCCTTTAAGTTTGAGCAAACGGTCTGAAAATGTGCATGGGTATGCTTTAAGGTATGCTGAATCCGAATAAAGTGGTTTCAGAATGTTTTAGCCATTAGTTTTTGAGTTATGGCCCCGCAAAGATTTCCCAAAATTTTGCTATACTAACCCCTTATGAAAAAATGGATTTTTCACCGAATCCTTTAAGTTTGAGCAAACGGTCTGAAAATGTGCATGGGTATGCTTTAAGGTATGCTGAATCGGAATAAAGTGGTTTCAGAACGTTTTAGCTATTAGTTTTTGAGTTATGGCCCCGCAAAGATTTCCCAAAATTTTGCTATACTAACCCCTTATGAAAAAATGGATTTTTCACCGAATCCTTTAAGTTTGAGCAAACGGTCTGAAAATGTGCATGGGTATGCTTTAAGGTATGCTGAATCCGAATAACGTGGTTTCAGAACGTTTTAGCTCTTAGTTTTTGAGTTATGGCCGCCCAAAGATTTCCCAAAATTTTGCTATACTAACCCCTTATGAAAAAATGGATTTTTCACCGAATCCTTTAAGTTTGAGCAAACGGTCTGAAAATGTGCATGGGTATGCTTTAAGGTATGCTGAATCGGAATAAAGTGGTTTCAGAACGTTTTAGCTCTTAGTTTTTGAGTTATGGCCCGCAAAGATTTTCCAAAATTTTTGCTATACTAACCCCTTATGAAAAAATGGATTTTTCACCGAATCCTTTAAGTTTGAGCAAACGGTCTGAAAATTGGCATTGGTATGCTTTAAGGTATGCTGAATCGGAATAAAGTGGTTTCAGAACGTTTTAGCTCTTAGTTTTTGAGTTATGGGCCGGCAAAGATTTCCCAAAATTTTGCTATACTAACCCCTTATGAAAAAATGAATTTTTCACCGAATCCTTTAAGTTTGAGCAAACGGTCTGAAAATTTGCATGGGTGTGCTTTAAGGTATGCTGAATCCGAATAAAGTGGTTTCAGAACGTTTTAGCTTTTAGTTTTTGAGTTATGGCCGCCCAAAGATTTCCCAAAATTTTGCTATACTAACCCCTTATGAAAAAATAGATTTTTCACCGAATCCTTTAAGTTTGAGCAAACGGTCTGAAAATGTGCATGGGTATGCTTTAAGGTATGCTGAATCGGAATAAAGTGGTTTCAGAACGTTTTAGCTCTTAGTTTTTGAGTTATGGCCCGCAAAGATTTTCCAAAATTTTTGCTATACTAACCCCTTATGAAAAAATGGATTTTTCACCGAATCCTTTAAGTTTGAGCAAACGGTCTGAAAATGTGCATGGGTATGCTTTAAGGTATGCTGAATCGGAATAAAGTGGTTTCAGAACGTTTTAGCTATTAGTTTTTGAGTTATGGCCCCGCAAAGATTTCCCAAAATTTTGCTATACTAACCCCTTATGAAAAAATGGATTTTTCACCGAATCCTTTAAGTTTGAGCAAACGGTCTGAAAATTGGCATTGGTATGCTTTAAGGTATGCTGAATCGGAATAAAGTGGTTTCAGAACGTTTTAGCTCTTAGTTTTTGAGTTATGGCCCCGCAAAGATTTCCCAAAATTTTGCTATACTAACCCCTTATGAAAAAATGGATTTTTCACCGAATCCTTTAAGTTTGAGCAAACGGTCTGAAAATGTGCATGGGTATGCTTTAAGGTATGCTGAATCCGAATAACGTGGTTTCAGAACGTTTTAGCTCTTAGTTTTTGAGTTATGGCCGCCCAAAGATTTCCCAAAATTTTGCTATACTAACCCCTTATGAAAAAATGGATTTTTCACCGAATCCTTTAAGTTTGAGCAAACGGTCTGAAAATTGGCATTGGTATGCTTTAAGGTATGCTGAATCGGAATAAAGTGGTTTCAGAACGTTTTAGCTCTTAGTTTTTGAGTTATGGCCCGCAAAGATTTTCCAAAATTTTTGCTATACTAACCCCTTATGAAAAAATAGATTTTTCACCGAATCCTTTAAGTTTGAGCAAACGGTCTGAAAATGTGCATGGGTATGCTTTAAGGTATGCTGAATCCGAATAACGTGGTTTCAGAACGTTTTAGCTCTTAGTTTTTGAGTTATGGCCGCCCAAAGATTTCCCAAAATTTTGCTATACTAACCCCTTATGAAAAAATGGATTTTTCACCGAATCCTTTAAGTTTGAGCAAACGGTCTGAAAATGTGCATGGGTATGCTTTAAGGTATGCTGAATCCGAATAACGTGGTTTCAGAACGTTTTAGCTCTTAGTTTTTGAGTTATGGCCGCCCAAAGATTTCCCAAAATTTTGCTATACTAACCCCTTATGAAAAAATGGATTTTTCACCGAATCCTTTAAGTTTGAGCAAACGGTCTGAAAATTGGCATTGGTATGCTTTAAGGTATGCTGAATCGGAATAAAGTGGTTTCAGAACGTTTTAGCTCTTAGTTTTTGAGTTATGGCCCGCAAAGATTTTCCAAAATTTTTGCTATACTAACCCCTTATGAAAAAATAGATTTTTCACCGAATCCTTTAAGTTTGAGCAAACGGTCTGAAAATGTGCATGGGTATGCTTTAAGGTATGCTGAATCCGAATAACGTGGTTTCAGAACGTTTTAGCTCTTAGTTTTTGAGTTATGGCCGCCCAAAGATTTCCCAAAATTTTGCTATACTAACCCCTTATGAAAAAATGGATTTTTCACCGAATCCTTTAAGTTTGAGCAAACGGTCTGAAAATTGGCATTGGTATGCTTTAAGGTATGCTGAATCGGAATAAAGTGGTTTCAGAACGTTTTAGCTCTTAGTTTTTGAGTTATGGCCGCCCAAAGATTTCCCAAAATTTTGCTATACTAACCCCTTATGAAAAAATGGATTTTTCACCGAATCCTTTAAGTTTGAGCAAACGGTCTGAAAATTGGCATTGGTATGCTTTAAGGTATGCTGAATCCGAATAAAGTGGTTTCAGAATGTTTTAGCCATTAGTTTTTGAGTTATGGCCCGCAAAGATTTTCCAAAATTTTTGCTATACTAACCCCTTATGAAAAAATAGATTTTTCACCGAATCCTTTAAGTTTGAGCAAACGGTCTGAAAATGTGCATGGGTATGCTTTAAGGTATGCTGAATCGGAATAAAGTGGTTTCAGAACGTTTTAGCTCTTAGTTTTTGAGTTATGGCCCGCAAAGATTTTCCAAAATTTTTGCTATACTAACCCCTTATGAAAAAATAGATTTTTCACCGAATCCTTTAAGTTTGAGCAAACGGTCTGAAAATGTGCATGGGTATGCTTTAAGGTATGCTGAATCCGAATAACGTGGTTTCAGAACGTTTTAGCTCTTAGTTTTTGAGTTATGGCCGCCCAAAGATTTCCCAAAATTTTGCTATACTAACCCCTTATGAAAAAATGGATTTTTCACCGAATCCTTTAAGTTTGAGCAAACGGTCTGAAAATGTGCATGGGTATGCTTTAAGGTATGCTGAATCGGAATAAAGTGGTTTCAGAACGTTTTAGCTCTTAGTTTTTGAGTTATGGCCGCCCAAAGATTTCCCAAAATTTTGCTATACTAACCCCTTATGAAAAAATGGATTTTTCACCGAATCCTTTAAGTTTGAGCAAACGGTCTGAAAATTGGCATTGGTATGCTTTAAGGTATGCTGAATCGGAATAAAGTGGTTTCAGAACGTTTTAGCTCTTAGTTTTTGAGTTATGGCCGCCCAAAGATTTCCCAAAATTTTGCTATACTAACCCCTTATGAAAAAATGGATTTTTCACCGAATCCTTTAAGTTTGAGCAAACGGTCTGAAAATTGGCATTGGTATGCTTTAAGGTATGCTGAATCCGAATAAAGTGGTTTCAGAATGTTTTAGCCATTAGTTTTTGAGTTATGGCCCGCAAAGATTTTCCAAAATTTTTGCTATACTAACCCCTTATGAAAAAATAGATTTTTCACCGAATCCTTTAAGTTTGAGCAAACGGTCTGAAAATGTGCATGGGTATGCTTTAAGGTATGCTGAATCGGAATAAAGTGGTTTCAGAACGTTTTAGCTCTTAGTTTTTGAGTTATGGCCCGCAAAGATTTTCCAAAATTTTTGCTATACTAACCCCTTATGAAAAAATAGATTTTTCACCGAATCCTTTAAGTTTGAGCAAACGGTCTGAAAATGTGCATGGGTATGCTTTAAGGTATGCTGAATCCGAATAACGTGGTTTCAGAACGTTTTAGCTCTTAGTTTTTGAGTTATGGCCGCCCAAAGATTTCCCAAAATTTTGCTATACTAACCCCTTATGAAAAAATGGATTTTTCACCGAATCCTTTAAGTTTGAGCAAACGGTCTGAAAATTGGCATTGGTATGCTTTAAGGTATGCTGAATCGGAATAAAATGCTTTCAGAACGTTTTAGCCCTTAGTTTTTGAGTTATGGCCCCGCAAGGATTTCCCAAAATTTTGATATACTAACCCCTTATGAAAAAATAGATTTTTCACCGAATCCTTTAAGTTTGAGCAAACGGTCTGAAAATGTGCATGGGTATGCTTTAAGGTATGCTGAATCCGAATAGCGTGGTTTCAGAACGTTTTAGCTCTTAGTTTTTGAGTTATGGCCGCCCAAAGATTTCCCAAAATTTTGCTATACTAACCCCTTATGAAAAAATGGATTTTTCACCGAATCCTTTAAGTTTGAGCAAACGGTCTGAAAATGTGCATGGGTATGCTTTAAGGTATGCTGAATCCGAATAACGTGGTTTCAGAACGTTTTAGCTCTTAGTTTTTGAGTTATGGCCGCCCAAAGATTTCCCAAAATTTTGCTATACTAACCCCTTATGAAAAAATGGATTTTTCACCGAATCCTTTAAGTTTGAGCAAACGGTCTGAAAATGTGCATGGGTATGCTTTAAGGTATGCTGAATCGGAATAAAGTGGTTTCAGAACGTTTTAGCTATTAGTTTTTGAGTTATGGCCCCGCAAAGATTTCCCAAAATTTTGCTATACTAACCCCTTATGAAAAAATGGATTTTTCACCGAATCCTTTAAGTTTTAGCAAACGGTCTGAAAATGTGCATGGGTATGCTTTAAGGTATGCTGAATCCGAATAACGTGGTTTCAGAACGTTTTAGCTCTTAGTTTTTGAGTTATGGCCCGCAAAGATTTTCCAAAATTTTTGCTATACTAACCCCTTATGAAAAAATGGATTTTTCACCGAATCCTTTAAGTTTGAGCAAACGGTCTGAAAATGTGCATGGGTATGCTTTAAGGTATGCTGAATCGGAATAAAGTGGTTTCAGAATGTTTTAGCCATTAGTTTTTGAGTTATGGCCCGCAAAGATTTTCCAAAATTTTTGCTATACTAACCCCTTATGAAAAAATGGATTTTTCACCGAATCCTTTAAGTTTGAGCAAACGGTCTGAAAATGTGCATGGGTATGCTTTAAGGTATGCTGAATCCGAATAAAGTGGTTTCAGAATGTTTTAGCCATTAGTTTTTGAGTTATGGCCCCGCAAAGATTTCCCAAAATTTTGCTATACTAACCCCTTATGAAAAAATGGATTTTTCACCGAATCCTTTAAGTTTGAGCAAACGGTCTGAAAATGTGCATGGGTATGCTTTAAGGTATGCTGAATCCGAATAACGTGGTTTCAGAACGTTTTAGCTCTTAGTTTTTGAGTTATGGCCGCCCAAAGATTTCCCAAAATTTTGCTATACTAACCCCTTATGAAAAAATGGATTTTTCACCGAATCCTTTAAATTTGCGCTAACCGGGTGGATCTTCTCCTCCACATGATGCTCCCACACCAGTCTCCTATCCAGATGGACGGGTGTCGATATTGGGAGCAAATATTTGACTACCGTGGACCGTTTAAGATCCGTTCTAAAAAGGCTTAAAGGCCTCAATTCCAGACCCCTTGCTGATTCCTTGAGAACACAATTAAGTCCGTTTTCCTTGCGTCAATGGACAGGTCATTTTAGTGTACACGACCACCTCTCCGTCACCCGAAGAGCTTCTGAACCCATGACTTCTTCCCAATGGTGGCCAGGAATTTTCCCCGCACCATTATCGCTAAGTCGTCTGCATACCCTACAGTGTTCCACCGAGCGCGCGCACCAATTGCAGCTCAGGGCTGTCTCGCGGTTGATTTCCCAGTCTGATAAGCATGCTGGTTGCTATGTATGGGATCCTCAGCGATTTCTTTCCCAGATGATCTGCTATCACCCCCCACCCCCCCCCCCCCCCCCCCATTGTTTTCAACAGGAAGGATGACAAACTAATCGGCCTAAAAAGAAAGTTTGCATAAACCCGGTCAGGGATGTATCCAAGCAAACTTTCTTTTATTAGAATGTATATGTTAATATCGCCGAATTTTTTTTTTCAGTGTAGATAAACAAAACAAAATTACAACATAATTACAATTGCTTTTAAGTACGTGTACTTTGTAGTATGCGTACACAATATTATTTTGTATCGTTGTACTTTTTTTTATCATATTTTGCTCTCCTGGGAATGGGAACTTTTTTA
Organism: Dilophus febrilis; assembly: GCA_958336335.1. Classification (NCBI taxonomy): domain Eukaryota; kingdom Metazoa; phylum Arthropoda; class Insecta; order Diptera; family Bibionidae; genus Dilophus; species Dilophus febrilis. The sequence continues at coordinate 25,390,643 of OY284473.1, forward strand.
TTCCTAAAAAAAATCCCATTAAAATTTTGTCCGTTCGCTTGTCTTATTTTCTTCTACGGAAACTATGGCTTTTCAGAATTTTCGGAATATTCTTTATTGTATATTTCAATCAAAGTATTGAAGATATTTGCTTTTGATAATTTTAGCTATTTTAGCTATTTTAGCGAGTTTGGTGGTAACAATAAATGATACAAAATAACATTCCCAGAAATTTTTTCCCGGATCCCATCGCAGCAGGATGGCTCCCAACACAAATCCGCTGTTGCTCTGTTCATGGATGGAATGAATTTGAATATATATTACGTGTTCGGACAAGATTTTTGGTGATAAATTTAACTCCCTTTTCGCCAACCATCGTCATTACCATCAGGTCACCGCATAAGTATGTGCTTCCTGTTACAGGTGTTTTTCTGACAGTGCTTTTTTTATTATATTTATTTTTTTATTAATTGTTTGTGTGTTGGAATATTCTTGATTTTTGTTTTGAAATAGATTTTATATATAAAAATTAATTATCATTTAATAATTCGGTTGCGTTTCAAAACGACGGTACATTTTAAAAAATTTGTTTATTGTATAATTAAATCTGTTTAATATTTTCATTTCTGAATTGTTATTAAAATTAAAAATAAAATTAAAATTTTTTAAACTTAAGTTAAATTAATTAAAAAAAAAAAAAGGTGAAAGAAGTGAAAAAAAGTTTTAAGTTAAAGATTTTAAATTGGACAATAAAAGTAAAAATACATTTCATATAATTAATTTATGAGTGCGGGATTAAAGCATTCATTAATTTAAAGAAAAAAATTGTTGTTTAGTTTTTAATTGGATTTTTTACAAAGCGAACTTACAAAATCAAAATAAATATGAATACTCAATCAAATGTTTGTGAGAAAACTAAATTTCAATGTGAAACTTGTGGGAAATATTCCAAATCACAATGTGATTTGAACAAACACATTCGAAAGCATACAGGCGAAAAACCTTACGAATGCAAGGAATGTGGAAAATCCTTTTCACAAATTGGTCATTTAAACATACATATTCGTGCTATTCATACCCGTGAAAAACCTCATTGCTGTAATGTTTGTGGAAAAGATTTTGTAACAAATCGGGAATTAAAGATCCATACTCGCACTCATACCGGTGAGAAGAATCATCGTTGTGATTTATGTGGGAAAGAATTTGTAACGAATGCGGCATTAAAGATCCATAATCGCACTCATACCGGTGAAAAACCTCATTGTTGTAAGGAATGTGGAAAAACCTTTTCAAATGCAAGCAATTTAAACAAACATATTCAAGCAATCCATTTCCGTAAAAAACCGTATAATTGCCTGGAATGTGAAAAAACCTTTTCACAAAGAAATAATTTAAACAAACATATTCGTAGAATTCATTGGGGTTTTAAATTTTATGAATGTGATATTTGTGGAAAAACCTTTGCAGACAAAAGTAATTTATCAACACATATGAAAGTGCATATTATAAAAATTCTACACAACAACAACAGCAGCTGATAAAATGTAATAATAATATTAACTTTTAATGATATTTACTTTTAATTAATAATGATGTATCGTTTCCAATCGACGACGAAGATCAATCATCTGATTTACAAACCAAACCAAACCAATAATACTTTTATTGACAATATGATGACATCACCATCGATTAAAGCCAGATATGAGGCAGACCGATCGGAATAACAATCATTACAATTAACATTGGATCATTCCAAATGCGCTGCTCAAATGCTTCTGGAATCATCAATCAAATTGACTAACTAATTTTATCTTTATATATTTTATTGACAATATTTTTTCTTATTTTAAATAGCTATTATTTTTTTATGTATACAATTTTGTAATGTTTATTGTGAATTATAACAAATGTGTGAATGTCCACAATAAATTTTTTATCAAAATGTAATATTAATTTAATATCGCCGCATAATAATCATAATAATAATAAAGCAAACATTTACAAAAATCATTTTTTTGTTGAAATTGACATCAATTACTGAATTGCCTCTGAAAGTAGGTGGGTCTTAAATTTATCTTATACACCGACTCAACGCAATTCGGATTTGGATTCAGCATCCCTTAAAACATAAATATGCAAGTTTTCATAAGGGGTTAGTATATCAAAATGCGTAACGAAAGGGTTCATCTGTCAGGGGCTGACCTGCACTTGTGATCTGAACAAATGGTAATCGGGAGGAGCAAAGCAAGGTCTGAATAATACGGGGGGTGATCGTTAGATGATCCCAACCGACCCTCTTTATAGTTTTTCCTTAACGATGTTTGCACGATGTGGTCTGTTTTGATTGTCATCGTGCATTAAAACTTTGTGGTGTTTTCGAGCTATTAATGGTCGTTGTTTTTCGTTCAATTTCTTTCGTTCAATTTGCCCAGTGGTCGTCGGTCGCTAGCCCAGATGATGTAACCGTTTCATTCGGTTTTAACAGCAGCTCATAATACACGACACCCTTCTGCGATCCCATCAAATTCACAGCATAAGCTTCTGGCAATGAATATCACGTTTTGATTGTGAAGTTGATGGTTGGCCGGTATCAACATATGATGCTTTACGTTTAGGGTAGTCGTCGTTTAAAACACCCACTTTTAATCGTCAGTGACAATTCTCCCCAAGATGTTTATGATTCGTGCATCGATTCGTTGTTTGAGTTGATTTTCATTCAATGGATGTGGGACCCATTTTCCTAGCTTTCTGATCTTTCCCATATTGAATGCAAACGTCTATAAAAATGGTAGAGGCATTTACATTAAACTCTAATGCAAGTTCTTGTTACGTTCATTCAACAATGCCTGCAATTCTACGTCTTCAAATTTTTTTGGCTGACCTGACCGTTCTCTGGTCTTCCACTTCCACATAATCACCACTTCTGAAGCGTGTAAACCACCGTTCACAAGTTTTTTGAGTTGATGCATGTTCACCGTAAGCTTCTACCATTCAAAATCGATAACTATCAGCAGCGGTTTTCTTCAAATTAAAGAAAGTTATTAAACTTCCCCGCAAAACAAATTTTTTACTTAGCTAGTTACGCCATCTGTTATCTAAATCGACATTATTAATGTAAGGTCCCAATATTTTCTATGCAAACTTTCTTTTATAGGAATGTATATGTCGCAGATCGCAGATTTTTTTTTTCAGTGTAGATAAACAATACAAAATTACCTGCATTTCAACATAATAATAAATTCCTTTTAAGCACGTGTACTTTGTAGTATGCGTGCGCAATATTATTTTGTATCGTTTAACTTTTTTTTTATCATATTTTGCTCTACTGTAAATGGGAACTTTTTTGATCCTAAAAAAAAATCCCAATTAAAAATTTTGTCCGTTCGCTTGTTTCTTTTTTTTTTCTCTCGGAAACTACCAATCCAAGATTTTCTATGGCTTTTCAGAATTTTCGGAATATTCTTTATTGTTGTATATTTCAATTCAGAGTATTGAAGATATTTGCTAATTTGATAATTTTAGCTATTTTAGCGAGTTTGGTAACAATAAATGATGCAAAATAACATTCGCGGAAAGTTTTTCCCGGATCCCATCGCAGCAGGATGGCTCCCAACACAAATCCGCAATGCCGTTCATGGGAATGAAATTGAATATATTTCGTGTGACAAGATTTTTGGACATGACTTTTGGTGAGGAGTTAATTTGGTGATAAATTTAACTCCCCTTACGCCAACCATCGTAAGTACCATCAGGTCACCGCATTAGTATGTGCTTCCTGTTACAGGTGTTTTTCTGACAGTGCTTTTTTTTTTAATTGTTTGTGTGTTGGAATATTCTTGATTTTTGTTTTGAAATAGATTTTATATATAAAAATTAATTATCATTTAATAATTCGGTTGCGTTTCAAAACGACGGTACATTTTAAAAAATTTGTTTATTTTATAATTAAATCTGTTTAATATTTTCATTTCTATAAATAAAATTAAAAGTTTTTAAACTTAATACAATTTAAATTAAAAAAAAACGTGAGTTTTAAGTTAAAGATTTTATAAAATTGACAATCAAAAGTAAAAATACATTGATTTATGAGTGCGGGATTAAAACATTCATTAATTTAAAAAAAACAAAATAAATATGAATACTGAATCAAATGTTGGTGAGAAAACTAAATTACAATGTAAAACTTGTGGGAAATATTTTCAAAGTAAATACAATTTGAACAGACACATTCGAACGCATACAGGCGAAAAACCTTATCGTTGTGATGATTGTGGAAAAGAATTTGTAACAAATGGGGATTTAAAACGGCATATTCGAACGCATACAGGCGAAAAACCTTACGATTGCAAGGAATGTGGAATAGTCTTTGCACGAATCGATAATTTAAACAAACATATTCGTGCTATTCATAAAGGCGAAAAACCTTATGATTGCGAGGAATGTGGAAAATCCTTTGCACAAATGGCTCATTTAAACAGACATATTCGTGCTATTCATACCTGTGAAAAAAATTATCGTTGTGATGAATGTGGAAAAGAATTTGTAACGAATGCGGATTTAAAGATCCATACTCGCGTTCATACCGGTGAAAAACCTTATTGTTGTCGGTTGTGTCGAAAAACCTTTACACAAATAAGTAATTTAAACCAACATATTCAAGATATCCATATCCGTGAAAAACTATATGATTGCCTGGTATGTGGAAAAGCATTTTCACGAATTGCTAATTTAAACAGACATATTCGTACTATTCATTTAGGTGTTAAACCTTTTGAATGTGATGTGTGTGGAAAAAACTTTGCAGACAAACGTAATTTATCATCACACATGAAAGTGCATATTAAAAAAATTCTACGCAACAACAACAGCAGCAGATAAAATGTAATAATGATATTAATTTTTAAGCGATACATCCACGAATATTTTGGTCAAGCGAGAATCTGCAAAACAATATAAATTTTCAAAATCCATCATCAGTTAATTCTTTCGATTCGAACTCTAATTACGAATAAAATCCATCGCAGATCCAAACCACATAAACATAAAAATGTTTTATAATAATAATATTATTAATAATGATGTATCGTTTCCAATCAACGACGAAGAGCAATCATCTGATTTACAAACCAAACCAAACCAATAATACTTTTAATGACAATGTGATGACATCACCATCGATTAAAGCAAGATATGAGGCAGACCGATCGGAATAACAATCATTACAATTAACATTGGATCATTCCAAATGCGCTGCTCAAATGCTTCTGGAATCATCAATCAAATTGACTAACTAATTTTATCTTTATATATTTTATTGACAATATTTTTTCTTATTTTAAATAGCTATTATTTTTTTATGTATACAATTTTGTAATGTTTATTGTGAATTATAACAAATGTGTGAATGTCCACAATAAATTTTTATCAAAATGTAATATTAATTTAATATCGCCGCATAATAATAATAATAAAGCAAACATTTACAAAAATCATTTTTTGTTGAAATTGACATCAATTATTGGGTTTCCTCTGAAGGAAGGGGGGTCTTAAATTTATCTTATACACCAATTCAACTCAATTCGGATTCGGATTCATCAGCATCCCTTAAAGCATCCCTATGCACATTTTCAGCCCGTTTGCTCAAACTTAAAGGAATCGGTGAGAAATCCATTTTTTTCATAAAGGGTTAGTATAGCAAAACTTTGAGGAATCTTTGCGGGGCCATAGCTCAAAGGGATTGAATATTTCCCTAATATAGAAGAAATAAATGGAAAATTTCGTAGCAATCGAAATTCACGGACTCGGAAAATTTCCAAATAGAAATTCAAGGCGTTCCGTGACAAAGAGAGCGAGAGAAATTCCTATCAAGGATGAGATATTTCCAAATAGACATTTAATATTAGGAGATAATTTCCTAATAGGAAAAAGTGATCGAAAATTTCCCTAATAGAAAATTTCAAGGTCCGGAGAATTTTCTAACCGAAAACTGATTGATTGAAAGTTTTCTAATAGAAAATAGAATTTAAAGGGAAAAAAGTTAACAAATAGAAATTCAAGGACTCCGCCGGACAAAATTCCCAATTGGAAAAGGGGATTGACAAAATTTCCTTAATAGAAGAAATGAATACAAATTTCTTGATCGAAATTCATGGACTCGGAGATGATCCTAAATGGAAATATTTGAAAATTTCCCTAATAGAATTTCCTAATAGAAATTCAAGGCGTTCTGAGACAAAGAGAGCGAGAGAGATTCCTACTAAGGATGAGAAATTTCCTAATAGACATTTATTATATGGGATAATTTCGTAATAGGAAAAAGTGGTCGATAAATTCGCAAATAGAAATTCAAGGTACGGAGAATTTCCTAACAGAAAAACTGATTGTCAGTTTTCTAATAGAAAAAAAATGATCCAAAAAAATTACCAAATAGAAAGAATTTCATTGGAGAATCTCCAAATAAAAGAAATTTTTAAACTTCGAAGAGTTTTTCTAATTTAAAATTCCTCGGACGGAGAAATTCAATACAAATAGAAATTCAAGGGGACGGGGAAATTTTCTAATAGGCAAAAAAAGTGATCGAAAATTGCCATAATTCTGAAAATTCTGAATGAGAAATTCCTTAAAATGGAAATTCAAAAACTGCCCGGAGAATTTCCCTAACAGAAATCTTGAGACTGGGAAAATTTCCTAAAATTGGTCAAACCGCTCAGCTCAGTAAAAAATATTTTAATAAGCGAATTTGTTCATCAACCCCCCCGCGTTACATTTGACGGCACCGAACCAGGAACGTGAAACGGCAAAGAAAAAAAACCCGGCAACCCTGCAACAGCGGAATGAAGAACGTACGGAAGAAATGAAGACGAAACGAGGATTGGAAAAGGTAAGAATAAGAAGAAGAAAGTCAACTACCTGCGGTTATATTTCACGAAAAAAGAAAACGAAAAACCTTTTGAATGTAATTTCAAAATGTTTTTTTAAAAAAAGTGAATTTCACTGCATAATAGAAAAGAAAAAACAGCCAACGGCTCCGCAGATTTCATCCAAAATAATAACAGAAAACCTATGCAAAAAACAAAATTGTATTATACTAATTAAAGATTATAGAAATGAGATAATTTGATTTATTTTACATTAACCAAAAAAATCCAAAATTGAAATTGAAAAGTGTCAAATTTAATTTCAATGTTTAAATTTACAAAAAACAAATCTAATCTTGAAATCTTCAAAGGAAAAAACAGCTTTTCTTCTTCTTCTTCTTTCTCTTCGTTTTGCTTTAATAAAAACAGGAAAAAGGAAAAAAAAAATTTTCACACTTTTATTGTATGGTATATAATCGGAATTTAATAAATAGAATAATAATAGAAAAAGAAATGACAAAGGACACAAAGCAAAAAGAAAAAAAATGCAGGTCCGTTTGACTGCTGTTGATTTTGATCGATGGTCGGTTGATGAACAAAAAATTACTATTGTTTTAAAAATCATCACAAAAAAGCGGGCGTTAAAAACTCCCCCGAAAAAAAAGAACAAAAGCGAGGGCGCCCAAACGCACGCCCGCCCCCTATCCGTCAGAAAATACTCAACATTACAAAAAAAAAAAAAACAAGTTATGTCCCTGGCCGCAGTAACTCCTTAAAGAAATTAAAATAGAAAACCAAACAAACAAATAAAATAAAATAACAAAACACGGAAGATTTTCGTAAATCTTTTTTTTAAATACACTTTTAAATTCATTAAGTAAATTGAATAGAAAAATTATGGTGGGGTGGGGGGACAATTGTTGCTTTAACGGGATCCTGAATCCGAATAAAGTGGTTTCAGAATGTTTTAGCCATTAGTTTTTGAGTTATGGCCCCGCAAAGATTTCCCAAAATTTTGCTATACTAACCCCTTATGAAAAAATGGATTTTTCACCGAATCCTTTAAGTTTGAGCAAACAGTCTGAAAATGAGCATGGCTATGCTTTAAGGTATGCTGAATCCGAATAAAAGTGGTTTCAGTACGTTTTTGCCCTTAGTTTTTGAGTTATGGCCCGGCAAAGATTTCCCAAAATTTTGCTATACTAACCTCTTATGAAAAAATGGATTTTTCACCGAATCCTTTAAGTTTGAGCAAACGGTCTGAAAATTGGCATTGGTATGCTTTAAGGTATGCTGAATCCGAATAAAGTGGTTTCAGAACGTTTTAGCCCTTAGTTTTTGAGTTATGGCTTAAAGGCCTCAATTCCAGATCCCTTGTTGATTCCTTGAGAACACAATTAAGTCCGTTTTCCTTGCGTCAATGGACAGGTCATTTTGGTGTACACGACCATCTCTCCGTCACCGAAGAGCTTCTGAACCCATGACTTCTTCCCGATGGTGGCCAGGAATTTTCCCCGCACCATTATCGCTAAGTCGTCTGCATACCCTACAGTGTTCCGCCGAGCGCGCGCACCAATTGCAGGGCAGGGCTGTCTCGCGATTTCCCAGTCTGATAAGCATGCTGGTTGCTATGTATGCGATCCTCAGCGATTTCCTTCCCAGATGATCTGCTGTTAGCCCCCCACGCCCCCCCCCCCCCCCCATTGTTTTCAACAGGAAGGATGACAAACTAATCGGCCTAAAAAGAAAGTTTGCATAAACCCGGTCAGGGATAGGGATGTATCCAAGCAAACTTTCTTTTATTAGAATGTTAGAAGTTAATATCGCAGATTTTTTTTTTCAGTGTAGATAAACGTTACAAAATTACAACATAATAAATTCCTTTTAAGTACGTGCGTACTTTGTAGTTTGCGTGCGCAATATTATTTTGTATCGTTTAACTTTTTTTTTATCATATTTTGCTCTCCTGTAAATGGGAACTTTTTTGATCCTAAAAAAAATCCCATTAAAATTTTGTCCGTTCTCTTGTTTCTTTTTTTTTCTCTCGGAAACTACCAAACCAAGATTTTCTATGGCTTTTCAGAATTTTCGGAATATTCTTTATTGTATATTTCAATCAAAGTATTGAAGATATTTGCTTTTGATATAAAATAACATTCCCGATATTTAGATATTTGATTTGATAATTTTAGCTCATTTGGTAACAATAAATAATACAAAATAACATTCCCGGAAACCTTTTCCCGGATCCCATTGCCGCAGGAGCTCCCAACACAAATTCGCAATGTTGTTCTTGGGAATAAATTTGAATATATTTCGTATTCGGACAAGATTTTTGGTGAGGAGTTAATTTGGTGATAAATTTAACTCCCCTTACACCGAACCATCGTCAGTACCATCAGGTCACCGCATCAGTATGTGCTTCATGTTACAGGTGTTTTTCTGACAGTGCTTTTTTTATTATATTTATTTTTTTATTAATTGTTTGTGTGTTGGAATATTCTTGATTTTTGTTTTGAAATAGATTTTATATATAAAAATTAATTATCATTTAATAATTCGGTTGCGTTTCAAAACGACGGTACATTTTAAAAAATTTGTTTATTGTATAATTAAATCTGTTTAATATTTTCATTTATGAATTGTTATTAAAATTAAAAATAAAATTAAAGTTTTTAAACTTAATACCATTTAAATTAAAAAAAAAAACGTGAGTTTTAAGTTAAAGATTTTATAAAATTGACAATCAACAAAAGTAAAAATACATTGATTTAAGAGCGCGGGATTCAAACGTTCATTAATTAAAAAAAAAATTTTTTTGTTTAGTTTTTGATTGGTTTTTTTTTTTGTTAAAAGGCGAACTTACCAAAAAACAAAATAAATATGAATACTCAATCAAATGTTTGTGAGAAAACTAAATTTCAATGTAAAACTTGTGGGAAATATTTTCAAAGTAAATACAATTTGAACAGACATATTCGAACGCATACAGGCGAAAAACCTTACGAATGCAAGGAATGTGGAATAGCCTTTTCAGATCCAAGCAGTTTATACAGACATAATCGTGCCATTCATACCCGTGAAAGACCTCATCGTTGTGATGTATGTGGAAAAGAATTTGTAACAAATCACGAATTAAAGATCCATACTCGCACTCATACCGGTGAAAAGAATTATCGTTGTGATGTATGTGGGAAAGAATTTGGTACAAATTGGGAATTAAAGATCCATACTCGCACTCATACCGGTGAAAAACCTTATTGTTGTAAGGTGTGCGGAAAAACCTTTGCATTTCAAAGTAATTTAAACCAACATATTCAAGATATCCATATCCGTGAAAAACCATATAATTGCCTCGAATGTGGAAAAGCGTTTTCACAAATGGCTAATTTAAACAGACATATTCGTGCTATTCATTCGGGTGTTAAACCTTTTGAATGTGATGTGTGTGGAAAAAACTTTGCAAACAAAAGTAATTTATCATCACACATGAAAGTGCATATTAAAAAAAATCTACACAACAACAACAGCAGCAGATAAAATGTAATAATGATATTAATTTTTAAGCGATACATCCACGAATATTTTGGTCAAGCGAGAATCTGCAAAACAATATAAATTTTCAAAATCCATCATCAGTTAATTCTTTCGATTCGAACTCTAATTACGAATAAAATCCATCGCAGATCCAAACCACATAAACATAAAAATGTTTTATAATAATAATATTATTAATAATGATGTATCGTTTCCAATCAACGACGAAGAGCAATCATCTGATTTACAAACCAAACCAAACCAATAATACTTTTATTGACAATGTGATGACATCACCATCAATTAATCCACAATTGACAGATGAATCGGTATCCGAATCACTACAATTAACATTGGATCATTCCTTATGCGCTGCTCAAATGCTTCTGGAATCATCAATCAAATTGACTAACTAATTTTATCTTTATATATTTTATTGACAATATTTTTTCTTATTTTAAATAGCTATTATTTTTTTATGTATAAAATTTTGTAATGTTTATTGTGAATTATAACAAATGTGTGAATGTCCACAATAAATTTTTATCAAAATGTAATATTAATTTAATATCGCCCGCATAATAATAATAATAATAAAGTAAACATTTACAAAAATCATTTTTTGTTGAAATTGACATCAATTACTGAGTTGCCTCTGACGGTACGGGGGGAGGTTCTTAAATTTATCTGATACACCAACTCAACTCAATTCGGATTCGGATTCATCAAAAACATACCTATGCAAGTTTTAAGTACGATTGCTCAAATATAAACATTCTGTCAAATAAATACCCGAAAATTCTCATTTTACATTTTCCCGTTGAGAATATTTCAAGTATTTTTTTTTCTCAGGTTGGCACAACTGTCAGCAACTATTCTATCAATTGTTATTGCTGTGTGTCATTTAGTTTGTTTACGGCGTCGTTAGGTCAACAAGTCAACCCTTTGTGTGTGCGTTGCGATTTTCACTATGGATAAAAATATCGAACAAAGAGTTTGTGTGAAATTTTGTGTTTAAAAACGAAATTTCTTGTGGCAAAACGTTGGAATTGTTGAAAAAAAAACATTTGGTGATTCAACCATGTCGAAAACTCAAGTTTACGAGATTGGTCATTCAAATCGTTCAAAGAGGGGCGAGAAGAAGTCCTGAACGATTTGCCACGTTCAGGACGGCGGCCTTCGACCTCTTCAACTGAAGAAAACGTCGTCGAAAATAAAGGAAATGGTGCTCGAAAATCGTCATTATAGTTTGCGAGAGATAGCCCAAGAAATGAACATGTCTCATGAGACCGCTCTTCATATTTTGGTTGATGTTTTGGGTATGCGGAAAGTCGCAGCGCGATTGGTGCCAAAAGATCTGAATTTTCTTCAAAAAGTGAATCGCAGTAAGGTGGCTACAGAAGACATGCTTGAACGCGTAAATTCCGATCCAACGTTCATCCATCGAACGCATCATAACTGGTGACGAGACTATTTCCTGTTTCCGAAACTTAAATTACCACTTCGTGGAATGCTCCGTTTTGAGAGCATTGAAGACATCAAAACTAATTCTCAACGAGAACTGAAGTCCATCCCGAAATATAGCTTTAAAAAATGTGTTTCGATGATTGGATTGTTCGTTGGAAGAAGTGTATTGCCTCAGAAGGGGCCTATTTTGAAGAGGATATAATAAATTTAGATGATTGATAAGTTGTTTGTGTTTAATTTCAAATTTCCGGGTACTTATTTGACAGAATGTATTACACCGGAACTAAAATGGACTTGAACAAAAATTTCAATATACTAAAATTTAAAATCTAACCTTTGGCCATAATCCACGCAATGAACAATCTGCCTGGCTACTTTGAACACATCCGCTATCATCATTTCGTATACAACATGCCGTTTCACGTTCTTGCCGTCGCATTTTTGCAATCACCTCATGAATACGCCAATCGCTACGCATACACGCTGCAAATTTTGAACCTAAATGCACCAAGTCATCGTTACGCGGTCCGATTCAAACGTTACGCTGTTCCTGATGTTGTACCGGTTGTAAACTTAAACTGGTCACCAGAACCTGGCCACTTTTATGTTCCCAACCGATGCCGATCGGGACGACACCGTCACAAATCAATGTTATAACTAACACTAAAATTTGTACGGTATTTATCCAATAGGTAAAAAATGGTCGATAATCAAAACGTTTATCGATCATCAACGGTGGACAATGATTTATGATAAATGATTTATGATTATCATTACAGTCATTACCACAACCACCACCACCTACAATTATCCGTGGTTCACTTTCAGTCGACATCATGGACGACTTCATCATCGATTGATTGATGTGTAATAATTTAACGGTATTCAATGGGATTCGTCGTAAATAAATAGGTTTCAGACCGATTCAGCCATTAGTTTTTGAGTCCTCGGCCCCGCGAAAAGATTTCCCAAAATTTTGCTATACTAACCCCTTATGAAAAAATGGATTTTTCACCGAATCCTTTAAGATTGAGCAATCGGACTGAAAACTTGTATGGCTATGTTTTACGGGATGCTGAATCCGAATAAATTGATTTTAGACCGATTCAGCCATTGGTTTTGGAACTTTTGAAATGGGCTTTTCATAACATGAATATTGATTTGATCTTATATTTTATTTTCTAGCAATATTACATTTTGAACAATCGATAAATGTGAAATTTGGCGAAAAATGATGAAAAATGTGAAAATTATATGTTATATTACATGGAATTAACCCGAAAATGAATAATAATCAATTACTATATAGTTTAATAGAACTGCCAGAATAATACCACTTGCGCTATTACAACGGAGGGGAGAGAGAGAGAGAGTAAAAATGTTTCACCAATTAAAATTCCTAATAAAATGTTATCATAAATTAATGCGTGCGTCAATATACAAATTTGCATCTATTTGGTTTTCACATTTGCAACAGTTGAAATGGATATGAAAATGAATTCAGAATTAATTATTAACATCGTTGTATGGCGTATACTGCGTACTGTATATACATTGAAAAAATGTCTTGTGCGTTTGCACCTCTGCTGTATTATTTTGGCAGAAGAATATCTGCTTTAACCGTAACATTTTTTCTGTATTGTAGTAAAAATCCGTTTCACTTACAGACAGAGGTTGTTTTGTTAATATAGTAAAATCAGTTCTGCTAAACATCGCAAAATGTTTTCTGATTATGTCCTTTGTAGCGCATGGTAGCGGAATTATTTCCAGTGCAATACAATTGTTTTCTGCCAATATTATAAGAACCTTGAATTTACTTTTGAACAGAATTTTCTGCTTGGATGACCGAAATTAATTCGACTATATGTAAATAAATTCAACTTGGAAGACGATGAATGACCCGAACCCGGACAGCTAAAAAGATGATGAAGATGAAGAATTGGAGGCATTGCTTGATAATGAAGATGCGTGCCAAACAAAACAAGATCTGTTAAAATCATTGGGAGTTGATCAAGCAACGATTTCCAGACGTTTAAAAGCATTGGGGTTCATCCAAAAGCTTGGATATTGGGTGCCGTATGAATTAAAGCCAAGAGATATCGAACGCCGATTCTGCCGATAAGGAAATGTTGCTTGAACGCCACAAAAACAAGTCATTTTTGCATCGGATTGTCACTGGTAATGTGTGTATGTGTGTGAAGCCCGGACAACCATCAATCACATCCACGGCAAAGCCGAATATCCAGTTAGGCGCCAAGTTAATGCTCTGTATTTGGTGGGATCAGAAGGGTTTGTTGTATTATGAGCTGTTGAAATCGGGTCAGACCATCAAAGGCGACCTATACAGAACACAATAAAATTCGTTTGAAGAGAGCGATGTTTCAACACATGTTTCAAGACCGGCTCAAAACTATTTGGAAAACAGTGAGTGGGTATGAGAAGTTCTACCTCAGCCGCCTTATAGCCCAGACATATCCCCTTCTGATTACTACTTGTTCAGATCAATCCAGAATGCCCTCACCCCCGGAATACGCTTCACTTCAGAATAGGGTATCAAAAATTTGCTCGATTCGTTCGTCACCACTAAGCTGGAGAAGTAAAAAACCACCAAGCAAATGTTGTAGCTTCCAATGGACAATGGACTTTGATCATTGATTGTATAACCATTTTTTCACAATCAAGCCTTAATTTTCGAAACGAAAAAACGAATGAATTAATGCATACTCCCAATAGCTCACATTTCTTGCTAATTAGGAGATATTATTTGGCTGATAAGCAAATTAATTGATACGCAGAGAAGATTTAATTTGCTATTTCAAATTGCTTTGGTTTTTTCTTTGCTTTTCTGCCTGGTATCTGACCAGTCATAAGTATAGTGGAGGAATAAATAAAACACCTTTGTATTTTCTACGATAGAGCAAATCGTATAATGTTGGGACCGTATTGGGACCTTGCATTAATCATGTCGATTTTTTGGTTTGATTGGCTTGATTTATTTGTATAACAAAATGATTGAGTGCATTAACCAATATATTGCCCATCGTTAGCTATGACTTCCTCCGATCTTTTAGGAAGTTTTAGGAAGTCCTCGTTTGGAAAACTCCTCATCCCAATTTTGTCCCAATCCATTCATCGACCCATTTTCGGAATTCTTCAGCATTCCGAAAGAGTACATCTGTCAGGGGCTTACCTGCATTGATCTGAACAAATGGTAATCAGAAGGAGCAAGGGCTGTAGAGTACGGGGGTGATCGTTAGATGATCCCAACCGATCCTCTTTATAGTTTTTTCTTAAAGATGTTTGCACGATGTGATCTGTCTGATTGTCATCGTGCATTAAAAGTTTGTGGTGTTTTCGAGATATCAATGGTCGTTGTTTTCATTCGGTTTTAACAGCTCATAATACGTATGTGTGACCCATTTTCCTAGCTTTCTGATCTTTCCCATATTGAATGCAAACGTCTATAGAAATGGTAGAGGCATCTACATTCAACTCTAATGCAAGTTCTTGTTACGTTCATCCAACAATGCCTGCAATTCTTCGTCTTCAAATTTTTTTGGCTGACCTGACCGTTCTCTGGTCTTCCACTTCCACATAATCACCACTTCTGAAGCGTGTAAACCACCGTTCACAAGTTTTTTGAGTTGATGCATGTTCACCGTAAGCTTCTACGAACCAAAATCGATAACTATCAGCAGCGGTTTTCTTCAAATTATTCAAAGAAAGTTATTAAACTTCCCCGCAAAACAACTTTTTTACTTAGCTAGTTACGCCATCTAAATCGACATTTTTAATGCAAGGTCCCAATATTTTCTATGAAAACTTTCTTTTATTAGAATGTATATATGTTAATATCACAGACTTTTTTTTTTCAGTGTAGATAAACAATACAAATTTACCTGCATTTCAACATAATAATAAATTCCTTTTACGTACGCGTACTTTTTAGTATGCGTGCGCAATATTATTGTTATCGTTTTGGAAACAAAAATTCTATTATACTTTTTTTATCATTTTGCTCCACGAATGGGAACTTTTTTGATCCTAAAAAAAAATCACATTAAAAATTTTGTCCGTTCGCTTGTTTCTTTTTTTTTTTTCTCGGAAACTACCAAACCAAGATTTTCTATGGCTTTTCAGAATTTTCGGAATATTCTTTATTGTTGTATATTTCAATCAAAGTATGGAAGATATTTGATAATTTGATAATTTTAGCTATTTTAGCGAGTTTGGTGGTAACAATAAATGATACAAAATAACATTCCCGGAAAGTTTTTCCCGGATCCCATCGCAGCAGGAGCTCCCAACACAAATCCGCAATGCTGTTCTTGGGAATAAATTTGAATATATATTTCGTGTTCGGACAAGATTTTTGAGTGAGGAGTTAATTTGGTGATAAATTTAACTCCCCTTACGCCAACCATCGTCAGTACCATCAGGTCACTGCATCAGTATGTGCTTCCTGTTACAGGTGTTTTTCTGACAATGCTTTTTTTATTATATTTATTTTTTAATTAATTGTTTGTGTGTTGGAATATTCTTGATTTTTGTTTTGAAATAGATTTTATATATAAAAATTAATTATCATTTAATAATTCGGTTGCGTTTCAAAACGACGGTACATTTTAAAAAATTTGTTTATTGTATAATTAAATCTGTTTAATATTTTCATTTCTGAATTGTTATTAAAATTAAAAATAAAATTAAAATTTTTTAAACTTAAGTTAAATTAATTAAAAAAAAAAAAAGGTGAAAGAAGTGAAAAAAAGTTTTAAGTTAAAGATTTTAAATTGGACAATAAAAGTAAAAATACATTTCATATAATTAATTTATGAGTGCGGGATTAAAGCATTCATTAATTTAAAGAAAAAAATTGTTGTTTAGTTTTTAATTGGATTTTTTACAAAGCGAACTTACAAAATCAAAATAAATATGAATACTCAATCAAATGTTTGTGATAAAACTAAATTTCAATGTGAAACTTGTGGGAAATATTTTAAAAGGAAATACCATTTGAACAATCACATTCGAACACATACAGGCGAAAAACCTTACGAATGCAAGGAATGTGGAAAATCCTTTTCACAAATTGGTCATTTAAACATACATATTCGTGCTATTCATACCCGTGAAAAAAATTATCGTTGTGATGATTGTGGAAAAGAATTTGTAACAAATACGAAATTAAAGATCCATACTCGCACTCATACCGGTGAAAAACCTTATTGTTGTAAGGTGTGTGGAAAAACCTTTGCATTTCAAAGTAATTTAAACCAACATATTCAAGATATCCATATCCGTGAAAAACCATATAATTGCCTCGAATGTGGAAAAGCGTTTTCACAAATGGCTAATTTAAACAGACATATTCGTGCTATTCATTCGGGTGTTAAACCTTTTGAATGTGATGTGTGTGGAAAAAACTTTGCAAACAAAAGTAATTTATCATCACACATGAAAGTGCATATTAAAAAAATTCTACACAACAACAACAGCAGCAGATAAAATGTAATAATGATATTAACTTTTAAGCGATACATCCACGAATATTTTGGTCAAGCGAGAATCTGCAAAACAATATAAATTTTCAAAATCCATCATCAGTTAATTTTTTTGATTCGAATTCTAATTACGAATAAAATCCATCGCATCAAGAAATACCAGATCAAAAACACATAAATATAAAAATGTTTTATAATAATAATATTATTAATAATGATGTATCGTTTCCAATCAACGACGAAGAGCAATCATCTGATTTACAAACCAAACCAAACCAATAATACTTTTAATGACATTATGATGATGACTCCATCTTGATCAATTAATTCACATCTGACAGATGAATCGGTAACCGAATCACTACAATCAACATTGGATGTTTACATTCGCGCTAACCAAACGATCGACGGGTCACTGACTGAATCATTAGAATGATGGCCATCATCAATCAAATTGACTAACTAATTTTATCTTTATATATTTTATTGACAATATTTTTTCTTATTTTAAATAGCTATTATATTTTTATGTATAAAATTTTGTAATGTTTAATGTGAATTATAACAAATGTGTGAATGTTCACAATAAATTTTTATCAAAATGTAATATTAATTTAATATCGACGCGTAATAATAATAATAAAGCAAACATTTACAAAAATCATTATAAATTATCTATTTATTGAAATTGACATCAATTACTGGGTTGCCTCTGAAGGTAGGGGGTCTTAAATTTATCTTATACACCAACTCAACTCAATTCGGATTCGGATTCAGCATCCCTTAAAGCAAAAGCAAATTTTCAAAGTTTTCGGTGAAAAATCCATTTTTTCATAAGGGGTTAGTTTAGCAAAATTTTGGGAAATCTTTGCGGGGCCATAACTCAAAAACTAATAGCTGAATCGGTCTGGGGTGCGGAAGAGAGGTGGTGTAGGTGCACAATGTGTAATATATGGTGTATGGGAAACGGAAACGGGCATTTTGTTGGGGTGTGTCCGGTGTTAGGAGGGGTGAGGTGGAAATGGTTGTTGGGAGTAAGGACGCTGACTGAGGGAAAGTGTGAAGGAGCTTTTTGATGAAAAGTGGAGTAAGTAAAATGGTCATGTGTTTGGCTGGAAGTGTGTAGCAGGGGGTAATGTGTTGAAAATGGATTGGAGATACAGGGAAAGGCGAGTGATGGAATATAATGGTTAGGGTCTGGACTGGACAAGATGAGTGGTGGAAATGGGAAGGAGGGTAGATGTCGGCCGACACTCGGGGCAACGGTCGAACGGGACCATGCCTTTAAATCGAGTTAGATTTAGTTTTAAGTTTGATTTGGTGGGTTTTTGTTTTTGTTTTTTGTTATTTGGTTATTGGGTACAATAAGGTAATGAAATGTAAATTATATAAAAAAAAATATTTTCTAAACTTTCTTTCTTTCATTAGAACGTTAGAAATTAATATCGCCGAATTTTTTTTTTCAGTGTAGATAAACAATACAAATCTACATGCATTATACAACATACAGTAGGTCCTCTTTAATCCGAACCTTAGATAGTCCGAATTTCTACAAATCCGAATCGGTAATATTTTTCGGTTCAGTTCGAATTTCTCAATAACTTCTATAATCCGGATTACGGATTTAATGTTTTTGGTTTTAATTAATTGATATTAATCTTAAAGCAATGAAACACAGAAACTGATTGGGGGAGTTACCGTTAAATCAATTAGTTTTAAAAAGCGCGATTATAGATGAGACTCATGTTCGAGATATGAAGGTAAGCAGGTAATTTACATAATGATAATAACTACATAAATGAATGGATTAATGAAGAAAACTATGAACCAAACGTTTCTTTTGATGAACCAGAAACTGAAGAAGAAATCAATTTAAATCAAACACCAACAAATAGTGTTGAAATGTTGAAAGGGTAAAACATGACGATGCTCTGAAATCACTTAACATTTGTTTACGGTGGGCTGAAGAGAATAATGCGTCGTTTGAACAAATAATGATTGTGAAAGAACTAAGAGATATGTCCTTACAACTTATGAATAAAAATGTAAAACAAACATCTATTAAAGGCCAATTTATCCAATCATTGTTAAACTTATTAGAGTCCTTCAACTTGAACGTATTTTATTATCTGTGACAATATTTGAATCTGCCTAATCATTAAATACTATTTTTTTGTGGTAATGTGCCATTGTAATAACGAAATCACAATAAAAATAACGTTTATTAAATGCACCTTCTACAATCCGATCTACCTCTGTAATCCGGATCACCTATGCCAAATATCGATTCGGATTAGAGAGGACCTCCTGTAATAATAAATTCCTTTTATTACGTTTCGTGCGTACTTTGTAGTATGCGTGCACAATATTATTGTGTATCGTTTAACTTTTTTATATCATATTTTGCTCTCCTGGGAATGGGAACTTTTTTGATCCTAAAAAAAAATCACATTAAAAATTTTGTCCGTTCGCTTGTCTTATTTTTTTCTCTCGGAAACTACCAAACCGAGATTTTCCCTAGGAGATTTTCTATGGGAGATTTTCTATGGCTTTTCAGAATTTTCGGAATATTCTCACATTTTTTTTTGTTTCTTTATTGTTGTATATTTCAATGAGTATTGTCTTGATATTTTTGCTAATTTGATAATTTTAGCTATTTTAGCGAGTTTGGTACGATAAATGATACAAAATACAAATTAACATTCCCGGAAATTTTTTCCAGGATCCCATCGCAGCAGGAGCTCCCAACACAAATCCGCTGTTGCTCTGTTCATGGATGGAATGAATTTGAATATATATTTCGTGTTCGGACAAGATTTTTGTGAGGAGTTAATTGGTGATAAATTTAATTCCCCTTACCCCAACCAATTGTCAGTACCATCAGGTCACCGCATCAGTATGTGCTTCCTGTTACAGGTGTTTTTCTTACAGTGCTTTTTCTATTATATTTATTTTTTAATTAATTGTTTGTGTGTTGGAATATTCTTGATTTTTGTTTTGAAATAGATTTTATATATAAAAATTAATTATCATTTAATAATTCGGTTGCGTTTCAAAACGACGGTACATTTTAAAAAATTTGTTTATTGTATAATTAAATCTGTTTAATATTTTTTCTATAAATAAAATTAAAGTTTTTGAACTTCATACCATTTAAATTAAAAAAAAACGTGAGTTTTAAGTTAAAGATTTTATAAAATTGACAATCAACAAAAGTAAAAATACATTGATTTAAGAGTGCGGGATTAAAACATTCCTTAATTTAAAAAAAAAAAACAAAATAAATATGAATACTCAATCAAATGTTTGTGAGAAAACTAAATTTCAATGTACAACTTGTGGGAAATATTTTCAAGGTAAATACCATTTGAACAGACACATTCGAACGCATACAGGCGGAAAACCGTATGAATGCAAGGACTGTGGAAAAACCTTTGCAGAAAAAGGTAATTTAAACAAACATATTCGTGCTATTCATACCCGTGAAAAAAATTATCGTTGTGATGATTGTGGAAAAGAATTTGTAACAAATGGGGAATTAAAGATCCATAATCGCACTCATACCGGTGAAAAACCTTATTGTTGTAAGGTGTGTGGTAAAACCTTTGCAGTTGAAAGTAATTTAAACAGACATATTCAAGATCTACATATCCGTGAAAAACCGTATGATTGCCTGGAATGTGGAAAAGCCTTTTCACAAATGGCTAGTTTAAACAAACATATTCGTGCTATTCATTTAGGTGTTAAACCTTTTGAATGTGATGTGTGTGGAAAAAACTTTGCAAACAAAAGTAATTTATCATCACACATGAAAGTGCATATTAAAAAAATTCTACACAACAACAACAGCAGCAGATAAAATGTAATAATGATATTAACTTTTAAGCGATACATCCACGAATATTTTGGTCAAGCGAGAATCTGCAAAACAATATAATTTCAAAATCCATCATCAGTTAATTTTTTTGATTCGAATTCTAATTACGAATAAAATCCATCGCATCAAGAAATACCAGATAAAAACCACATAAACATAAAAATGTTTTATAATAATAATATTATTAATAATGATGTATCGTTTCCAATCAACGACGAAGAGCAATCATCTGATTTACAAACCAAACCAAACCAATAATACTTTTATTGACAATATGATGACATCACCATCGATTAAAGCCAGATATGAGGCAGACCGATGGGAATCAGAATCACTACAATTAACATTGGTTCATTCCTTATGCGCTGCTCAAATGCTTCTGGAATCATCAATCAAATTGACTAACTAATTTTATCTTTATATATTTTATTGACAATATTTTTTCTTATTTTAAATAGCTATTATTTTTTTATGTATAAAATTTTGTAATGTTTATTGTGAATTATAACAAATGTGTGACTGTCCACAATAAATTTTTTAACAAAATGTAACATTAATTTAATATTGCCCGCATAATAATAATAATAATAAAGCAAACATTTACAAAAATCATTTGTTGTTGAAATTGACATCAATTACTGGGTTGCCTCTGAAGGTACAGGGGTCTTAAATTTATCATACACCAATCTCAATACTTTAAGTTTGAGCAATCGAGCTGAAAACTTGCATGGGTATGTTTTAAGGAATGCTGAATCCGAATAAAGTGGTTTCAGAACGTTTTAGCACTTAGTTTTTGAGTTATGGCCCCGCAAAGATTTCCCAAAATTTTGCTATACTAACCCCTTATGAAAAAATGGATTTTTCACCGAATCCTTTAAATTTGCGCTAACCGGGTGGATCTTCTCCTCCACATGATGCTCCCAGACCAGTCTCCTATCCAGATGGACGGGTGTCGATATTGGGAGCAAATATTTGACTACCGTGGACCGTTTAAGATCCGTTCTAAAAAGGCTTAAAGGCCTCAATTCCAGACCCCTTGCTGATTCCTTGAGAACACAATTAAGTCCGTTTTCCTTGCGTCAATGGACAGGTCATTTTAGTGTACACGACCACCTCTCCGTCACCCGAAGAGCTTCTGAACCCATGACTTCTTCCCAATGGTGGCCAGGAATTTTCCCCGCACCATTATCGCTAAGTCGTCTGCATACCCTACAGTGTTCCGCCGAGCGCGCGCACCAATTGCAGCTCAGGGCTGTCTCGCGGTTGATTTCCCAGTCTGATAAGCATGCTGGTTGCTATGTATGGGATCCTCAGCGATTTCTTTCCCAGATGATCTGCTATCACCCCCCACCCCCCCCCCCCCCCCCCATTGTTTTCAACAGGAAGGATGACAAACTAATCGGCCTAAAAAGAAAGTTTGCATAAACCCGGTCAGGGATGTATCCAAGCAAACTTTCTTTTATTAGAATGTTAGAAGTTAATATCGCAGATTTTTTTTTCAGTGTAGATAAACGATACAAAATTACAACATAATTACAATTGCTTTTAAGTACGTGTACTTTGTAGTATGCGTGCACAATATTATTTTGTATCGTTTAACTTTTTTTATCATATTTTGATCTCCTGGGAATGGGAACTTTTTTGTTCCTAAAAAAAATCCCATTAAAATTTTGTCCGTTCGCTTGTCTTATTTTCTTCTACGGAAACTATGGCTTTTCAGAATTTTCGGAATATTCTTTATGTTTATATTTCAAAGTATTGAAGATATTTGCTTTTGATAATTTTAGCTATTTTAGCGAGTTTGGTGGTAACAATAAATTATACAAAATAACATTCCGCGGAAAGTTTTTCCCGGATCCCATTGCCGCAGGAGCTCCCAACACAAATTCGCAATGTTGTTCTTGGGAATAAATTTGAATATATTTCGTGTTCGGACAAGATTTTTGGTGAGGAGTTAATTTCTTGATAAATTTAATTCCCCTTACGCCAACCATGTGCTTCCTGTTACAGGTGTTTTTCTGACAGTGCTTTTTTTATTATATTTATATTTTTATTAATACTATCTTGTTTTGTGCTCTATATGGAGTACTCCACACCAAAATCGTCAATTTTCAGTGTTGTATCCATTTCAGTGTTGTATGTTTCTTATGTTTTTTTCTACAACAAAACAAATCGGGGTGGTGTTGAGTATATAATATTCTATTGTTTTCGACACCATGAATACTTGACGGTGTCGTTGATTTTTTTTTTGTTTGGGTATGTGTGTGTGAGTATAGATAATAAATTAATTTTTTTTCGTTCTTCTTTCATATTTTGCGTATTATTATTTTATGTCGTTCGCGTTAAAATAAAATTTATACACCAAATTTGTTTTTTTTCATAAGCAAACTACAACAGAACACATCATAAAATATCGTACACCTTTGTATATATTTTTATTATGGAGTACCCCATATAGAGCACAAAAAAAGATAGTATAATTGTTTGTGTGTTGGAATATTCTTGATTTTTGTTTTGAAATAGATTTTATATATAAAAATTAATTATCATTTAATAATTCGGTTGCGTTTCAAAACGACGGTACATATTAAAAAATTTGTTTATTGTATAATCAAATCTGTTTAATATTTTTTCTATAAATCAAATTAAAGTTTTTAAACTTAATACCATATAAATTAAAAAAAAAACGGGAGTTTTAAGTTAAAGATTTTATAAAATTGACAATCAACAAAAGTAAAAATACATTGATTTAAGAGTGCGGGATTAAAACATCCATTAATTTAAAAAAAAACAAAATAAATATGAATACTCAATCAAATGTTTGTGAGAAAACTAAATTTCAATGTGAAACTTGTGGGATATATTCCAAATCGCAACAAAATTTGATCGTCCACATTCGAACGCATACAGGCGAAAAACCTTACGAATGCAAGGAATGTGGAAGAGCCTTTGCAGTTCAAAGTAATTTATACACACATATTCGTGCTATTCATAAAAGCGAAAAACCGTACGATTGCGAGGAATGTGGAAAATCCTTTGCACTTGAAGGTAATTTAAACAGACATATTCGTGCTATTCATACCCGTGAAAAAAATTATCGTTGTGATGTTTGTGGAAAAGAATTTGTAACAAATCACGAATTAAAGATCCATACTCGCACTCATACCGGTGAAAAGAATTATCGTTGTGATGTATGTGGGAAAGAATTTGTAACGAATGCGGAATTAAAGATCCATAATCGCACTCATACCGGTGAAAAGCCTTATTGTTGTAAGGAATGTGGAAAAACCTTCGCAATCAAAGGTAATTTAAACACACATATTCAAGCAATCCATTTCCGTAAAAAACCGTATAATTGCCTGGAATGTGAAAAAACCTTTTCACAAAAAAATAATTTAAACAGACATATTCGTGCTATTCATTCAGGTGTTAAACCTTATGAATGTGATATTTGTGGAAAAAACTTTGCAGACAAACGTAATTTATCATCACACATGAAAGTGCATATTAAAAAAATTCTACACAACAACAACAGCAGCAGATAAAATGTAATAATGATATTAACTTTTAAGCGATACATCCACGAATATTTTGGTCAAGCGAGAATCTGCAAAACAATATAAATTTTCAAAATCCATCATCAGTTAATTTTTTTGATTCGAATTTTAATTACGAATAAAATCCATCGCATCAAGAAATATCAGATCAAAAACACATAAATATAAAAATGTTTTATAATAATAATATTATTAATAATCATGTATCGTTTCCAATCAACGACGAAGAGCAATCATCTGATTTACAAACCAAACCAAACCACTAATACTTTTATTGACAATGTGATGACATCACCATCGATTAAAGCCAGATATGAGGCAGACCGATCGGAATCACAATCATTACAATTAACATTGGATCATTCCAAATGCGCTGCTAAAATCCTTCTGGAATCATATGCATGAAGATCATCAATCAAATTGACTAACTAATTTTATCTTTCTATATATTTTATTGACAATATTTTTTCTTATTTTAAATAGCTATTATTTTTTAAATATTTAATGTATAAAATTTTAATTATTAAAATTAATAAAATCGATTATGAAAATCATTTTGATTTCTTTTCCATTTCGTAATGTTTAATGTGAATTATAACAAATGTGTGAAGGTCCACAATAAATTTTTATCATTTTATGTAACATTAATTTAATATCGCGCGCATAATAATAATAATAATAATAATAATAAAGCAAACATTTACAAAAATCATTATTAATTATCTATTTATTGAAATTGACATCAATTACTGGGTTGGCTGAAGGTAGGGGGGCCTTAAATTTATCATACACCAACTCAATCCTTTAAGTCTGAGCCATCGGGCTGAAAATTTGCATATTTATGTTTTAAGGGGATGCTGAATCCGAATAAATATCGAATAGGTTTCAACCCGATTCAGCTATTTGGTTTTGAGTTATGGCCCGCGCAGAAATTTCGATATTTCCCTTATAAAAATGGCCATTTATTTTTTTATTCTTATTATTAATATATTCACCACCAGAGTGCAGTGTGTTCATTTCATTTATTATTTTGATAAATTTTCGGTGGTTGTGTTTTTTTTTTTTTGTTGCTGTTACATCAATCAAATATTGA
Organism: Dilophus febrilis; assembly: GCA_958336335.1. Classification (NCBI taxonomy): domain Eukaryota; kingdom Metazoa; phylum Arthropoda; class Insecta; order Diptera; family Bibionidae; genus Dilophus; species Dilophus febrilis. The sequence continues at coordinate 25,416,514 of OY284473.1, forward strand.
CTTCACATCGCGTTTGATTTCTGCATCCTCAACACAAGAACAGCATCACATTTCCGGAATTGGAAAGTATCGCATCATTCAACAGACATCTCAATCATCAATCAACAAGATCTTTGCAATGCAATTCATCATAACCTTATGATGACTATACTAAACACACCCCATAACATAACATAACATAACATAACATTTTCATATATTGTAATTTGGACTGGTCGGTGAGTTTAAAAGATGTTGTTGGACTGGTCGGTGAGTTTAAAAAAAGTCTCAAATTTTTATTTATGATATTTATAAGAAACACGCCAAAAATAATTTGAATTACTTTTTAGCTTTGTATAATAAGACTTTTAAAATGATTAACGAACGCTATTCTCTGAACGTTTTGACAAGTTGGAATAAAAACAATTACAATTAAAATTTATCGACTTTGTAAATTGTAAATTCAATTTTCGTCAATGTTCTTAGTTCTGGGTCTTATCCAAAAAGACACAAAAATTATTATTTTATTGATGAATTCTTTTAATATCGTTTAAAAAATAAATACTAACCCCTTCTGAGAAAAAATTATTGATTTTCACCGAATCCTTTCGGTTTGAGCAATCGAGCTGAAACTTTTTGGGAGACTGAAAAGAAATATCCAAGTTCCGATCCAAGTCCATCATTAAAAATATAGTTTTTGCGTTACGTCAAAAGTCAAAAAAATTGAAAATTAAGTATTTCTCCAAAATGTTTTTTGTAAAATTCCCAATGGGCAATTCCCATAATGATTAAAAAAAAAATCCAAAATTTCATTTCATTTCATTTAATTTTAATTTAAATTTTAATTTAAATTTTAATTTAATTTAATTTAATCATTGAATTTCAACTCTTAATCTTTTTCTAACTATCTAACTATTAACAATAAATAGAAATTTTATCTAATCTAAAATTTCGAAATTTTTTCTTATATAAATCTTAAATTTAATTTCTTATCTTATGATTATTTATTGCTATATTCGAATACAAAATACAAAAAAATAAAAAAATTAAATAAATAAATATTTCGATAAAGGACAGTAAAAAAAAATAATAACCGCCATTGGGATTTTCATTTCCTTCACCATTCGACCCGTCCGCCGTCTCCCTATCCGTTGTTATATTCAATCAATTAATCAACGCCCAACTTCCATAAAAAGAGTTGGTACAAGTGAAATTTATAGAAGAAAGAAAAAAAAATCCCACAATCCCAAAACGCATTTAAAATGTTCGGTGTTTTTTTTTTTTTTTTTTTGAATATAAAAATCCCAAGTAACATTTTTTTTTTTAATTTTCTACTATCAGATATACAAATTTATTTGGCAACAAAATAATACTTTTTGTTTTTTTTTTTTTGTAAGGTATTGATGATGAAAATGATGATGATGAAATTAGATGATGATGAAATTGGGTAAAAAATTGAAATATCTTCGTATGTATCGCGAGGACGTTGGTTGGGACGATCCAATCAAAGTTGATTGGTTTTATTTTTAAGTCCATTAAAAAGATATGGTTACGAAGATTTCTTTAGTCCGATGACGATGGAGCTGAGAAGTTCCATTTTTTCCGTCGCTTGACGTCTGCATTCCAACCGATCGTACTTTTGTGCGCACAGAGTAATGTCCACCTTCAACCTACAATAACCCAATCAACTTTCTTTTTCTTTTTTTTTTTTTTACTTATAATTAACTAAAAATTTATAATAAATATTTTGATTGATTTTTTTTTGTAATTTTTTTTTTTTCCGTACAAGCTGTTAAAGATTTAATATAAATCGTCGTTCATGTCCACATTTTCGTTTTCTAATTCACATTTCACATCCACCCCACTTCAAATCTGACAGTTAGTTTCCCTTCCTCTTCAAAAATGTCTTTAGCAGTCGCCTTCAGGACAGCACTCACTCACTCACTCACTCACAAAATACACTTAATTAACTATTAATTAATTAATTTTAATTATAATATACATAAAAATATAAATACTGATTCTGATTTGCAGAGATCCTAACCCCCCAAAAATGAAGAAAACTAAAAAAACCCCAAGTAGCAATTTTTTTTCAATTAATTTTTTTATATTTATCCTTTGATATGCGATCTTTTTTGATTTTTGTTTTGATTTGTCACTTATAAGATAAGTGAGATTTTGAATTATTATAGAGAGAAGGGCAGGGAGGACGAGGAAAAAGAAGGCAGTGGCAGTGGCGGCGGCGGTGGCGGCGGCCGCTGATCAAAATGTTGAAAATTTGAAATCATTTCATTGGTTATTAACAATAAAATGAAATATAAAATAAATAATAATATAATATTTGATGATTGTAAATGACTTGATCCTTGCATTGCCGCTGGATGTTCACCTAAGCAAAAAAAAAAAAAAAACAAAAACAAAAAACACGCCCCACGTCCCAGAAAACAATTAAAAATGACTTATGGAACAAATTGAAAAGAGAAAAGAGAAAAGAGAAACAAAATAACAAAATAAAACCCGCCCTTACCATTTATGGCTACATGCACTTGAATTGATGCCGATACGGCATTTGTCGGCAAACAAGTATAATTACCGGAATCACGAAATTCCGCTTTGACCAGCATCAATCGACTGCTGGTTCCCGATTCGGTTTTTTCAATTTCCAAACTAACGCCACCGCGTGGCGAATCAAAATCAATGGGCGATGGGCCATGATACCTGAAAATGATGATGGTGATGATGATGATGATGACAAAACAAACAAAAATTTAAATCACTTTCTGTAAAATTCCCCAAAATAAAAAATTTCGCTTGTTGGGAAATTTTTTGTTAAATGTTAGATTCGTTCAATTCGATTTATGGATTTAGGGATTTATGGATTTGGTTTTTTTTTTTTTTACCATTTCATTGATGATGCATGAACGTTAACCGTACACGATAATGAAATTGTACTGCCGGCATTCACGTGAATTTCAGCGGCACCAAAAATTTGAGCACGTGCAGCTGCAAAACATAAAAAAAAAAAAAACATTAAATAAAATTACAATTTTGGTTTTTTTTATTGAATAAATCACATTTTACAAAAGGATTTTTCCCAATGTAGAAGAATTTGTCTAGGAATTTGATCTGGGAATTGATTTAGGAACTGATTTAGGAATTGATCTAGGAATTGATCTAGGAATGGATTTAGAAATTGACCAAAGAATTGATCTAGGAATTGATATAGGAATTGATCAAGGAATTGGTCTTGGAATTGATCTAGGAATTGGTGTTGGAGTTGATCTAGGAATTGGTCTTGGAATTGATCTAGGAATTGGTGTTGGAGTTGATCTAGGAATTGGTCTAGGAATTGACCTTGAAATTCCTCTAGGAATTGGTCTTGCAATTGGTCTACGAATTGATCTGGGAATTGATTTAGGAATTTTTCTAGGAATTTGATCTCGGAATTGGCCTAGGAATTGATTTAGGAATTGACCAAGGAATTGATCTAGGAAAATGGTCTAGGAATTGATCATGGAATTGATTTAGTAATTGATCTTGGAATTTGATCTAGGAATTGATTAAGGTATTTCATCTAGGAATTGGTCTTGGAATTGGTCTTGGAATTGGCCTAGGAATTGATATAGGAATTGATTTACGAAATTGTTCTAGGAATTGACCAAGGAATTGATCTAGGAATTTATCTAGGAATTTGATCTGGGAATTGATCACGGAATTGATCTAGGAATTGATTTAGGAATTTATCTAGGAATTTGTCTAGGAATTTGATATCGGAATTGGCCTAGCAATTGTTCTAGGAATGAATTTAGAAATTGATCAAGGAATTGACCAAGGAATTGATCTAGGAATTGATTTAGGAATTGATATAGGTATTGATCAAGGAATTGGTCTTGGAATTGATCTAGGAATTGGTGTTGGAGTTGATCTAGGAATTGCTCTAGGAATTGACCTTGAAATTCCTCTAGAAATTGTTCTTGCAATTGGTCTACGAATTGATCAAAGAATTGATCCGGGAATTGGTCTAGGAAGTGATCAAGGAATTGTTCTTGGAATTTATCTAGGAATTTGATTTAGAAATTGATCTAGGAATTGATTACGGAATTGATTTAGGAATGTGTCCAGGAATTTGATCTCGGAATTGGCCTAGGAATTGATTTAGGAATTGACCAAGGAATTGATCTAGGAAAATGGTCTAGGAATTGATCTAGGAATTTGTCTAGGAATTTCATCTAGAAATTGATCTAGGAATTTATCAGGGAAAGGGTAAAAAAATTTGAATGTTTATTTTGATTGTTGTTTGATTTTTGTTTTTATTTATGATTATTATTATTATGTTATGTTAGAAAAAAAAAGCAAAAGAAGAGAGAGGGAGAGAATGTTCCAATTGGAAGAGACTTCAACAATAAGGAGATTCAATAAACTAATAAATGGAATAATAAAAAAATTAAAAAAAACCATTTACCTGTTACTTCTAACGCGATGGCCCAATTAATTTTCGGTTCAATATTCACCTGGCATTCATAAATGCCAGTGTCACGCTCTTGTACATATAATATTCGAAGATCCCAATCGCCCATCTCCGTTTGATGTTGTATGGTAAAACGTTGATCGCCGGTGTACGTAATCAAATTTGATGTTAAAATATGTAAATCACGTTTACGCATCCAAGATACCTAAAATTACATTACTTATTATTCTATCAACATTGACATTGACAAAAAAAAAACGAATTTTTTTTTTGGCCAAAAATATTTCAATTAACTTACCGTTCGATTTCCTTTATTTTTCACTCGACATTTTAATATGACCGTATCGCCAATGACAGCGCTAACATTTTTCGGACTGACATCATCAAAATACGGTGAATCTTGATTGGAATGCCGTGGATTATTATGATTGTTGTTGTTGTGCTGCTCAATAACTGAAAATTGTATTAAATTGGCGGAAAGAAATGGAAATTCAGTAATTGAAATTCCAAAAAGATTCTCTGAAATCTGAAGGGAATCTTCAAGAGAGGTTGCATAACGGAGCCCAGGCCGGATCCCAAAAGCTTTGATTTGAAGAAGAGAAGCGCTTGAGAGAGAGAGAGAGAGATCCATAAAATTAGCGATACCACGAATATTACAAGTTTGCGGAATCCTCACTTTGCATTACCCTTCCGAATTTTCATCCGCCTCTAAATATGCCATTTTTATCCGTATCCACATCCGCATCCCACTCGGCAGCCTCCTCGGCATTATTGCGGATGCGGATGCTCCGTAAAAAAAATGCGAAAGAGGGTGCGGATGCGGATGAAAATGCAGAGGGTAATGCATTACACTATAAAAAATGACCCTCGGATATACGGAACCCCGGGCCGCATACGGAAATTTCTCCCGGCTCTTTCAACTCAATTTGGTCAAATTACAATATTATATTACTATGTGTACTTACAATTTCCACTTGAATGTCCTAAATTATGTTGTTGTTGTTGTTGTTGTTGCGATTTCGGCTGTTGTTGCTGTTGTTGTTGAATCATTCCATTGTTATGTAATCCGGTGCCGATGTATGAATGAGCCGAACTTAATTTTCGGTCAACTCCAGTATTTTGATGATTATTATTAGTTTGAATACCCAAATCAGAATATGATGATGATGATGATGATGATGATGATGAATGGAATAATACGGATCCGGATCTATCCAATTGAGATTCGACGATTAACCTTGATGATGATGATGATGATGATGATATAAAATTTGCATTCAATTGTTGAGTTATTTTAACAGCTACGGTCAGTGTTTTTGTTGTCATCAATAAAAAATTATAAATTAAACAAAACCAAATGATAAATGAAATGGAATTTATTTGAATAATTGAACGATGACGACGATGATGATGATGATCTCGATGATGAAGTTTTTGTGGTTTATTCCCATTACAATATAAATGGATGGTGGTCGATTGTTTTTTGTCCGGCATGATTGAAATGTTCTATAATTATAGTCTAAAGTGTGTTAGTTGTGATTGAGTGCTCCACTGTGCGATTATTTCATATCTGTTTAATGGAAAAAGAAAAAAAATAATAATTGTGATTGTTATTGTGCTCTGTTAGGATATTACAACATAATTTAGATGAAGAATTTGTATAGTTGGTCGACGAACCGAGCCGGTGGCTTTGGTCCGGAACCTTTAAACCAAAAAAAAAATGACCAATTACTTTTGTGTTTTGAAGGTTCCATAACTTCTTCCCAATTCCTTTATTAAGATAATTGAACCGAACCGGGGGCTGCAGTGACACGTTTTCTGACAATTTCCTATCTCTTTCTTATAGCCCGCGGTTGAGGGAAATAATGCCGCGGATGGGGGGGGGGAAATATTTTGCATCTGCCTAAAGCGATTATTGTGGTATATATTCCGGTATTCCGGTAGAACGGGGAAACAAAAGTTTTGTTTCTTGTTGAAATCGCTGGGGCGGATATGGAATTACGGAGGCAAGGTCATCATTCTCAGACCGATCAGTTTTGAAACCCTTTTTGTGTTGAAAACCATGAACAATAGGTGATAGCGGATCATCTTTTGGAAATGACAACGTAGAGGTCGCGCAAAAAACCCTCGGGAGTGATTCATTTTTTACAAATCATTTCGCCCGAAATCCGAATGCATTGAGACCATATACGAGTTCCGCCACTGAATATTTTAAATCTTCTCGTGGAGGCCGTGCGTAAACCCAAGAGTACAATTAGTACAATCGCTGCTCCAATGTACGGTATTGGCTCGTGCCATTAATGATCGGCATTCATGGATCATGGTGAAATCGCTCGACCATACCATCCTATTGGGGGATGATATGTCATTGTACGAATTCGCTGCATTCCCCGCTGTATCTTATAGAGAGCTTTGTATTGAATAGCCGAGATTCAAATTGAACGCCCTGGTCCGTATAGTTATATTTAGTGGAATGCCGAAGCGGGGGAATGTATTGTTGAACGAATGTTTTTGTGTTACTGTTGCTGTGGTCATAGAGGGAGCATTTGACATAGTTCCACTGAATAATTGAGAATCAGCTCAGGAGAATCTCTTTTTGTGGATTTATCCCGTAAAGATCCTTATACTATTACCGAATCTCATAGATATAGATGATGGGGGGGATTACCTTCGCAAAGGAATTTCACACTTATTGTTAGTTTTTTGCGTTTTTTGAATTAAGAATTCCCAGACAATCAATCTATTTGAAAGTCTTTCACAAAGATTTTTAAGATTTTTTTTTCAAGAGTCTTATGTTTACGAAATGACATTTCTTTGAACTGGACGAATGTCAGAGAATTAACCATGAACTTGGCGAGAATTGAAGATTTTGCGGAAGATTTTCATGTTTTTTAAATGGAAAATTGGTTAAAATCCGATTTCTAAGTTGAATTTCTTGAAAATTCCTTAACAAATCCATTCAGAAATCGTTCCCAGACATCCCAAATTTCGTTGTAGATCAACTCCATAAAACATTAGGATAGATTTCCTTGGACGAAATTAGCGAGAATTGAAGATTGGCCGAAGATTTTCATGTTTTTTTTTATTTGGAAAATTGAACAAAATCCGAATTCTTAGTCCCATTTCTTGAAAATTCCTTAACGAATCCATTCGGAAATCGTTCCCAGACATCTCAAATGCATTTTAGATCAACCCAATAAAATATTTGGATAGGTTTCCCTCGACGGACTTAACGAGAATTGAAGATTTTCCTGAAGATTTTCATTTTTTTTATCAAGAAAATTGAACAGAATCAATTTTTGAGTTGGATTTCTTTGTAAATTCCTTAACAAATCCATTCGGAAATCGTTACAAGACATCCCAAATTTATTGTAGATCATCTCCATTAAATATTGGGATAGGTTTTCTTGGACGAACTTGGCGAGAATTGAAAACTTTTCCAGATTTTCATGTTTTTTATCAGGAAAATTGAACAAAATCCGATTTCTTGGAAATTCCTTAACGAATCCATTCGGAAATCGTTCCCAGATCTTTTAAATGTATTATAGATCATCTCTATAAAATATTAGGCCAGGTTTCCTTCGGACGGACTTGACCAGAACTGAAGATTGTCATGTTTTTTTATATGGAAAATTTTAAAAATCAATTTCTGAATTGGATTTCTCAAAAATTCCTTAACGAATCCATCCCGAAATCATTCCCACACATCCCAAATTTATTCTAGACAATAAAATATTTAGGTTAGATTTCCGCAAAAATTCATGGATGGATTTTTATATTGAAAATTATGAATAAAAAACAAATTAATTTGTGACCGCGCGCGTATCTTTTAAAATTCTTCACCCTTCAATAGCTAACAATCGCTAAGGCTTTATTTCTAAGATCTGATCTTGACGAGAATAACAACAACAACAACAAAACCATTGAATTTGATCAACGTTCCTGTGAACGAATTACTTCATAAATGGAAATTTCACACAAAAGAATTTATGTTTTTGATATGAATAAAATTGAATTCCTCAATCAATCGTTGGTAATAAAAAAAAAAAAAATTTTGTACCGCAGATATGTATAAGGTTTTTTTTTCTTTTTTTGTTTGTTTACCAAAATCTCATTTCGAATCCTTCCTTTTGGTTCGAGGCCGTCCGAAATTCGTTTTCATGTTGGATTATTTCCTCCTTATATTTGGGAGGAAAATACCCGTGGGTATTGCGGGAATATTTTTAAAGTTTCGCTCATGCACTCATGATTTCCCCATTTGTGTTTTTGTTTTTTTTTTTATAATAGTATATATTTTCTGTATTTGTATTTGTATATTTTTGAAAAATTCCAAATGTTTGAATATGTGTTCAGAAAAAACTCCGCCGCCGTGGAGAGCGCCCCAGGACCAAAAATTTCTTAAAGTTAATTTAAATCGCGCGCACGTACAAAATTTCCCTTCAGTGGGGAAAAATCTAATGGGGAAGAAATTTTGTATTCGAGGAATCGCCCGTATTTTTTTTTAATAAAGAGACCCACAGTCTCTCGCATAACAACAGTCCTCACCTTATCTTTCAGCTGCCAGAATTGCCAGAATTTTCCCCCAAAAAAAAAAAAAAAAAAAAAAAAAACAAAACAAAAACTTACCTAATTTAAAACTTTTACCGTTTATGTTGGTTTTAAAATAATCTAAAAAAAATCTCCTCCCACTCCTCCCACTCTGCAGATCGTAATATCGTTTTACGAACAACAACAAAAACTAAACCATAAAAAAATTTCTATTTACCAAAAAGTTTCAGGTGCGCGTCAAACCAAAACTTTTTTCTTTTTTTTTTTTTTTTTTTTGTTTATATTGCAATTATTAAACTTTTAGAAAAATTTTACGCGGTTGTGGAACGGTTCAATTCCAAAAAAAAAAAAAACAATTTATCCTTTCTGTTTGGTTTTTTATTTCAGATGAACGATTAGCAAAATACGGTTGCGTTTCATTGCGTTACGTTGCGTTAAGACTTTACCAAAAAAAAATCATCCAAAATTCAATTGGAAAACAAAAACAAATATTTATTTATTATATGTTTAAAAGAAGGATTTGTTTTTTTTTGTGTCTCTGTCCGGGATTCTTTTTTTTTTATTTAAATTTTTTTTATTTAAACCCCCACACCCTCACCGGGAAAATTCCACGCCCGCCCCCGGAGGCGGAAAATGTATTGGATTTTGAATTCAAAATGATGGACAAAATAATGATTGTAAAATTAATTCACAACATTTGAAATGAAAAAAAAAAACACTTTCCCGACGTCGGTCATCTTTTGGATTTTGGATTATGTATTGAAACTGGATTGGAACTGGATATTGGCGGGCGAGCTGTTTTTTGGTCCAAAGACACCGGAAAATTACAAAACACACACAAACAATTTTTCGGTTTTTTTTTTTTTATCTTCTTCCACGATAAAATCGAATAAATTTTAATTATTTTGTATTTTATCAAAATTATCTTCTTCTGACTGCGATATCTCTGACTATTCTGACTATGAAAAACAAAAAAAAAATGGAATTTGTTGAATTGAAAACATGCGCGGCGGGGGACGGCTGCAACTTCTCTTCTTATCTGTTTCTGGTTCTATACTAAAAAAATTAAATAAACACATACACAAAAAAGAAAAAAAGAAAACTAAATGTTAAATTATAGTACGAAGAAAAGGGTCCTTTTTTTTTTTCTTTTGTTGTGTATTTTGAAATCGACTGCGTATGCAAGTTTCCACACACAAACACACACACACACCGATAAAAATGTGAAAGAGAATTTTTGCAATAGAAGGGAATGTTTTTGGTAGTGGAGGACAGGGAGTTGGGGGGAGGGGAGGGTGAGATCGAGCGAGCGAGCGAGCAAGCGCTCCCCCATCTCTAGTAATCGAGCACCCTTTATTCAAAATTATATCACCTCACGGCATCATCACCACCCTCGTTCAAAAAAAAAAAAAAAAATACATAAAATTCAATTTTTATATTTACATCTGCGTAGTTAACAGAATTTTCTCGACGATTGTTCGATTTGTTTGTTCGCCACGGTCCTGGTCGTCGTCGTCGTCGTCCGTTGAATGAATAATATAACGAAAAGGAAAACTGCAAACCGGAAAATTCTCTTTAAATCATATATCTTTATGTGTGTGTGTGTGTGTTAGGAATCTATTTATTTTTCAATATATACAGGGTGTCCCGCTTGACCCCCTACAATTCGTATACCCCGTAATCCATTGACTATTTCCAGCAAAAAAATCGTTCTTTTAACGTTCTGGAAGGGGTGGATGGGGGGGTGGGGGTGGAGGGTCTAACTTCAAACCCTACCAAGTTTTACAGAGTGTTGAAAAAATTTTTGGTTCATCGAAAAACACGTGTGAGTTCACTCACACTATAATTAACTTATAATTTCCAAACCATTCAAGTTAGAAAGTTAAAAGTTAGACACTCTATTTAAAGATAATTAAATTACCGTTAATTTTGTTCGGGATAAAATTTTTGCTATCTACCTTTCATTTTGAGTTGTTGCGGCTCAAAGTGAATTGATCAACTGTTTCCCAAAAAAAAAAAAAATTGATTTTTCTCAAAATTCTAAAATTTCTGGGGGGTAAAAAAAATTTCTGAGGGTGTTATTTTTCCTTAAGTAACTTTATTATGCACCACATAACATTCCTTTAATGTCCACTAGAGAAAGTTAATCTCTGCCTCCGACTTATAAACTTCCAGTTATTATCACATTATCACAACTTCGTAAATTAATAAATTTTGCGTATTTTTTGACAGCTAATAAGTAATTTAACTGAACTTACGAATGAATGGTAAAATTTTTACTAAAATATATTAGGTTGTCGAAAAAGTATTGATAATTTTTATAAATAGATGTCATTATACAAATTGAATATTTCAAGTAGTACTAATCTGATCAGGTAACACTAACATATGTTCAATTGAAGATGACATTTCGTAGATAAAAAAAAAAAAATTAAATTTGTTTAGTCATTTAAAAGTTGTAGTGCATTAAAGATGAGCGAAATTAGTGAAAAAATTCGATACATTTTACAATTTTATTATGAAAAAGGTGAAAATGCAACGCGCAGGCACATGAACAAATTTAGTTAATGCAGTTTACGGTGAAGGAACTTTATCAAAAATAAAACAGCCTATACATAGATGGTTTGCTCGATTTCGTTCCGGTAATTTTGATGTCAAAAGATGCACCTCGCGTTCTGGTCGACCAATCACTGAAAAAGTCGATGAAATCATATCGTAAAATTGAAGAAAATCGACACGTCGTAAGCAGTCATGATATCGCTAAAGAACTAAACATCCATCACCAAACAGTTTTAAACCAATTGGACAAAGGCGCTGGATACAAGAAAAAAAGCTCGATGTTTGGGTACCACATCGGTTCATTAAATTGTTTTGTGTGTTAATACAAAACAATTTAATGAACCGAATTTCCATTTGCGAAACGCTGTTCAAAAAGGAACGAAATCGAGTCATTTTATTAAAGCGAATGATTACAGGTGATGAAAAATGGATCACATACGATAATAATGTACGAAAAAGATCGTGGTCCAGGTCAAGGGTGAAGCTCCGGGTGAAACAGTAGCAAAACCTGGATTAACAACGAAAGAAAGGTAATGCTGTCTGTCTAGGTGGGATTGGAAAGGAATCGTTCATTATGAGAATTACTAGCTAGCACCCGGTCCATTGACCATTGATTCCGATCTCTATTGTCAACAATTTAACACGAGATTGAAGCACGAGATTAAAAAAAAAACGTCCAGAATTAATCAATCGAAAGGGTGTTGTGTTCCATCATGACAACGCCAGACCACACACATCTTTGATGACAGTCGGCAGAAACTGAGAGAGTTTGGCTGGGAAATTTTAATGCATCCACCGCATATAGCCCGGACCTTGCACCTTCAGATTATCATTTATTCCACAGAACTCTGCAGAACTCCCTTAATGGTTTAAAATTAAATTCCGCAGAGGACTGCAAAATGCACTTGGATCAGTTTTTTTGCCCAGAAAACACAGAAGTTCTACAGTGTGATGGGATAATGTCTTTACCAGCCATTAAAATGGCAAAGGGTCATCGATCAAAACGGCGCATATTTGCGGTTTAATAAAGTTCATTTGAAATATATAAAAAAAATCGTTTGAATTTTGTAAAAAAAAATTATCAATACTTTTTAGACAACCTAATAGTTCTAAGCTCCAAAATTGGATTGCCATACACACATTTTTTTTATTGGAAATTTAGTTGTTGGAATCTGCCTGTTTTGGGGTTGCCATCCTGTATTGGGACACCCTGTATATTATATTTTAGCTATCTGTTTTGCAAGACCACGCGCAGATATATAAACATTTCGCGTCAGGGATGAGGGGACGGGGGGGGGGACGGGGGGGGGGGGGGGGGCGAGGGTTTTATTTTGATTTTATACACATTACTTTAATACTAATTATGTATACACAATAATTGAATATCTATATGAATATTAGGGTGACCAAATAAATATTTCTCTAAAAATCGGAAAATTTTTTCATATCTAAATCTTTTTTTTTTTATTTTTTTTGAAAACCTATCTAAAAAAGGATCTGCCAAAGAGAAGAAACGTCGTCCGAAAAGAAATTGTTGTCTTTGTTGTTGTTGTTGTGAAACCTCAAATATAAAACCTTACAATTGCAATGGGTCATATAAGAAATTGTTCTTGAGAATCTTGAGGGGAAAACTTTAATTTGTTTTGGTCAATCCCGTTCTAGGAAACCCCATCAAATCAAATTGAAGTTTTAAGATCACATTTAAAACCCTTATAAATGTTAGGTAAATACTTCCTAACCGGGTAATCGTCATATAGTTTTCCAGTAATTCTCATTCAGAAATTCATTTTTTTTTGTTTTTCATTTTTCTTAAAAAATAATTCCAATTAAAAAAATGATGAAAATCTTCGGAGAATGTTCAATTCTGAGCAAGTCGGTCCAAGGAAGCCCATTCTAATATTTTACGGGAGTTGTTCTACAATAAATTTAGGATGTCTGGGAACGATTTTCGAATGGATTCGTTAAGGAATTTTTAATATTTTGGCCCTCAGAACTGGATATTGTAAAATATTTCCATATAAAAAACATAAATTACTTGGAAATTGTTCAATTCTGATGAAATTTGTCCAAAGGAAACCTATCCAAAACTTTTCAAGGATCATTCAGATTAGATTATGGATGTCTTAGAACGATTTTCGAATGGATTCGTTAAAGAATTTTCAAAATTTGGCCGACACAAATGGATTTTGTAAAATATTTCCATATAAAAAACACTAAAAAAAAAAAAAACACAGAGGAAGCCTCCCAAAATATAAACACAAGTAAAATCTTTAAATTTTTTTATTATTATATTATTATTATTATTATATTACATAAAATACAAAAACCTGTTTCTTTTTTTTTTAACGATAACCAAATAAAAAACGACATTCCAACATGAAATAGACCAATTCACGGCATGTCAAACAATTAATGATAATTTCAATTAATTCAATGGGTAAACGAATCATACGATGAATTCGATGATTTGCCAAAAGGGTTAATTTTATTCCATGAAAATCTTCGGTCATTTCGCATAGCAAATGTAAAAATTCAGCATTCAACGGATACAATTCACGTAATCGATCGTCGTCCATGAAAAATTGTTTAATATTTCGATTGGCCAAATATTTGTAGCGACGGGCGTCATTACACATAATAAATTGACGAAATGTTACGGGTTCATGATGATGTATTTTTGCCGTTAACATAACCTTTAATTCAATTAATGCTTGAACGTTGACGTTTGCCGTCGGATCGTATTGCGCTTGCGGCACCAAATAATGACAATCACCCGCATAACCATGAATGATCAGCCGCCGTAACATTTCCACATAATTTTTACGTTCTTTTGATGGTTGACCGACCGGAAATCGACCGCAAATGCCACCGATAACCGCCGATGCACCAAATTCCAATAATAAATTAACATTATGTAAGGTTACCAGTTTAACGGCCATTTGTAATGCAGTCTTTTGATCGGAATCGTAGGCATTCACATCAACTTCATCGGCAAAATCCAATGCCAATTTTAATATTTCAAAATTACCCAAAGCGGCCGCATAATGAATAATTGTCGATTTATGGTCTTTTAATTCGGTAATTGTTTCGGTAATGTCCAACGCCAACGTCGTTCCCACCCGCCGGATAAAACAATTTTTTTTCGCCAAAACATTAAAGTAACGCACATAAACGCATTCCATTTCTGGCTGGGATTTGTTACGTGATTTGTATTTTTTAGGTAATGCAGACGCAGACGCATTGAGTTCTGTGAAATCAAGAAAAAAAAAAATTTAAGAACATTTAAAATAGAAATAAAAATATCTTGAGGGAAATTTTCAAAAAAAAAAAAATGCTGATTGAGTTTGGTCTGGGTGAAAACGAAGAAGGGGTCAATTGGTTGATACTTACCGTAAAACCTTATAAATGTTTCATTATTGTTTCGGAAGGCGGTTCGGATGAGGAATTTTCAAGAGATTTTGCAATCGCAGAAATTGATTTTTTTTCCAATTTTCCATTTGTAAAACATGAATTAACATACTTGGCAAATTTCCAATTCTGATGAAGTTCGTCCAAAAGGAACCCCATTCAAAACTTTGCAAGGATCATTCCGGAATAGATTTTGGATGTCTTGGAACGATTTCCGAATGGATTCGTTAAGGATTTTCTAAAGGAATCTCATTCAGAAATTGATTTTTTCTAAAAAAATGTCCATATAAAAATCATGAAAATCTTCAGGAAATCCTCAATTTTGAGCAAGTCCGTTCAAGGAAACTTATGCTAATATTTTATGCAGATGATCTACATGACATTTGGGATGTCTGGGAACGATTTCCGAATGGGTTCGTTAATGAATGAATGTTCCGACATGCTTCAAAATTCTTTAGAAATGATCAGGAATTTTTCAAAATCTTCAAAACTGGTCAGGAATTCTTCAGAATTCTTTAGAAATGTTCAGGAATTCTTTAAAAATGTACCGGAATTCTTCAGAATTCTTTTGAAATATTCAGAAATTCTCCAGAATTCTTTAGAAACAGAAATTGATTTTTCCAGTTTTCCATATAAAAAAAAACATGAAAATCTTCAATTCTCGCCAAGTCTGTCCAAGGAAACCTACCCTAATATTTTATGTAGATGATCTACATTACATTTGGGATGTCTTGGAACGATTTCCGAACGGATTCGTTAAAAGGAATATTCAATAAAACTCACTCAGAACTAGAAAAAATATGAAAATCTTTGATTCTCGCCAAGTCCGTCCAATTAAACCAATCCAATTATCTTACCGGAGATGATCGGCAAAAAATTTAACCATTCAAAAACATTTAGGTATCCAATAAAATTCTCCGAAGGGAATCTCCGCAATTTCTTTACAATTAATTTAAACCTTACAAATGCCGAGTAAAATTTCAGTGTTACGGAGATTTTCAAACGGAAAAGAATCTCATTCACAATTTGGTTATTATTTTTATGATTCTCATTGGGGGAAAATTCTCAAATAGCAGGAAATCACCCCCCGAGGAATTTCCCCACTACCCCCCCCCCCCCCCCATCCCACCCAAACAAAACAAGAAAAAATAACAAAAACAATAAATTTTTTTAATAATTTTTAATAATAAAATAAAAAAAAAAACCCCCAGCAACAAAAAATGCCAATATAAAAATCTATAATTAAAAAAATAACACAACATTCAAAATAACTCTCTATCTCTCTCTATCTCTCTCTCTCTCCTTTCTACCTCTTTTTTGATTCAAGCAATTGATTAATTTTAGTCCGAAACGTCGTTTTCGGACTGTTGTTGTTCGTAATCGTGATCCTAAATCTTAATCGGTGTTAATCTTGATCTTGAACGTCATGTTGCCGTTTCGCCGTTTTTCGTTCCGGTACAATTGCCATTGATAATCGCATAAGTTCAGCAAAATCTAAATAATTTAAAATTTTCTCCATAATTTCCATGGGTAAATCGTGCGTAAATGCCCGATATAAATAATTGTTTGCCAATAGGCAATTTTTCATTGTATCCCAATCATACGATTGATCACGTAAAAATGATATTAATGTCCAATTGTACGGGAAACATTCCATTAATTGATTATCATCTAAAATAATACAACTGGCGGTTAATTTTGATTTTGAAGGTTGATTGGGACGATGATGTTGATTGGGATTTCGATTGCGATGATGTTGATTGGGACGACGTTGATTTGGACGATGGTGATTGGTATCATTTTTATTTGCCGAATCGTTCACTTTCATTAGGTATTCTTCGAGACGACGACGATTTGCATAACGGCTGCCACGTAAACGACGTGCACGATGAATTTGACGACCTTGATGACGATCGCCAATACGACGACAAACATCCATTATAAATTGAAAACGTTTTGAATCACTCCAAGTGATAAAATCATAATAAGTGGTTATCATTTTTCTATCATTTTCATCATCACCAGCGCCGTCACCGCCGCCATTGTCACAATCAACAACAACAACAACACCACCAACACCAACAACATTATTCACAATCACAATCGATTGGCCGAGCATCGATTGTAATTCATAAAATGTTTTTAAATCCAATTCACATTTGGGCAAATGAAAATTACGATAGTTTTTCAATGGCAGGTGATGCGGTCCAGCATAACCGTTCTTTATCAATAGGCACATCATTTGTGCCTGCCGATAACATCGATCGTAATCCGTTTTTAAATTCATAATCGAACGTTCGCCATAGATGACGCCCGTCCGCGGTGATGCGCCCTCATTCAACAGCATTTCAATTGTATCGATATTCAGGGTGTCACAGGCCAAATTCAATGCCGTCCAACCGAATTTATCGCGTGCATTAACGTCGGCCAACCGAAAATCCATAGCCACTTGCAGGGCCATCGGACTGCCAATGGACGTGGCCGAATGCAATATTGTCCATTGCGATTCAATGGCACCGAGAATCATCGGACGAAATAGCAATGGGATATTTAACATTTGACAATGTCTTTCATCGATAATATGATTATAAAATACAATATGAATTCGAAGTGATTGTTGTACGGAATAGAAATACATTGAATGTAAATGATCTTCAATTGGTGGTAGTGAATTATTATTTTTTTTGTTTGGTTTAACGATGACGGAAGATGAAGTGGAAGCGGCCGTCAGCATCGGGATTGTTGCCATTGCCGTTGCCATTGCCATTTCAAATTTATCCCATAACCATTGATTTGAATAACGACCGGAATTGAAATCTGTTTGATTTATAAATAATACACACAAATGGAAACGTTTCATCATCAATGAGTTAAAAATAAAAAAAATCACCAAATTCACCACAAAACCAAAACCAAAAAAAAATTCATTGCGTTAGTTTTTAATTGCGTTGCGTTTTTTGTTTGCGTTATTGTTAATTGCGTTGCGTTTTTTGTTGCGTTAGTTTTGTTTTTTGTTTTAGTTTTTTGTTGCGTTGCATTGCGTTGAGTTTTTTTTTTTTTATTTTATATGTTAGTTTTACAATACTCATAAGCAATAGCGGGTGGTCGGCACGGGGTTAATAAAACAAACAAAAAAAAAGCAGCACTTTTTAATCCGTCCGCATTACACCAATATTGCATTTTTTTATTATTAATAATAACCAAAAACCAAACACCACCACCACCACCACAAACAAAATATAAAACTAACACACACACACACAAATGAATAAGCATATTTAAACAAAAAAAAAAACCCCTTATAAATGTCCCAAAAGGTAAACTCTTTATATAGCTTTACATTTTATTCATTGGGTATTTCATTTTTTTCATGTGAGTTGCGTTCCATTTCAGGTCCATTACCAGTAAGAGTAGTTAAGAGTTCTTGCTCGGAAGTTGACCCGGTGACAAAGTTCTTTAGAAATGATCCGGAATTCTTCAAAATTCTTTAGAATTCTTCAGAATTCTTTTGAAATGTTCAGGAATGCTTTAGAAATGTTCAGGAATTCTTCAAAATTCTTTAGAAATGTTCAAGAACTCTTCAAACGTCTTCAGAAAAGTTCAGTAATTCTTTAGAAATGTTCAGGAATTCTTCAGAATTCTTCCAAGTTCGTTAGAAATGATCATTAATTCTTTAGAAATGATCAGGAATTCTTCAGAGTTCTTTAGAAATGTTCCGAAATTCTTCAGAATTCCTTATAAATGTTCAGGAATTCTTTAAAAATGTTCCGGAACTCTTCAGAATTCTTTAGGAATGTTCAGGAATTCTTCAGAATTCTTCAGAAATGATCAGGAATTCTTTAGAACTTTTGAGGAATTCTTCAGAAGTCTTTAGAACTGTTCAGGAAATCTTTAAAATTCTTTAGAATTCTTCAGAATTCTTTTGAAATGTTCAGGAATTCTTTAGCAATATCCAGGAATTCTTCAGAATTCTTTAAAGTCTTCAGGATTTCTTTAGAAATGATCAAGAATTTTTTAGAATTCTTCAGAATTCTTTAGAACTTTTGAGAAATTCTTCAGAATTCTTTAGAAGTGTTCAGGAAATCTTCAAAATTCTTTAGAATTCTTCAGAATTATTTTGAAATGTTCAGGAATTTTTTATAAATGTTCCGGAATTCTTCAAAATTCTTTAGAATTCTTCAGATGTCTTTAAACAGAATTCACCAAAGTTCTTTGAAATGTTCAGGAATTCTTTAGAAATGTTACGGAATTCTTCAAAGTTCTTTAGAATTCTGCAGATGTCTTTATAAATGTGCAGGAATTCTTCAGAATTCTTTAAAGTCTTCAGGATTTCTTTAGAAATGATCAAGAATTTTTTAGAATTCTTCAGAATTCTTTAGAACTTTTGAGAAATTCTTCAGAATTCTTTAGAAGTGTTCAGGAAATCTTCAAAATTCTTTAGAATTCTTCAGAATTATTTTGAAATGTTCAGGAATTTTTTATAAATGTTCCGGAATTCTTCAAAATTCTTTAGAATTCTTCAGATGTCTTTAAACAGAATTCACCAAAGTTCTTTTGAAATGTTCAGGAATTCTTTAGAAATGTTACGGAATTCTTCAAAGTTCTTTAGAATTCTGCAGATGTCTTTATAAATGTGCAGGAATTCTTCAGAATTCTTTAAAGTCTTCAGGAATTCTTTAGAAATGTTTAGGAGTTCTTCAGAATTCTCTAGAACTGTTAAGGAATTCTTCAGAATTCTTTTGAAATGTTAAGGAATTCTTCAGATTTCTTTAAAAATGTTAAGGAATTCTTTAGAAATTTCTAAGAATTCTAAAGAATTCTTTAGAAATGTTCCGAAATTCTTAAAATTCTTTAGAAATGATCAGGAATTCTTCAGAAGTGTTTAGAAATGATCAGGAATTCTTTAAAAATGTTTCGGAATTCTTCAGAAATTTTCAGAACTGTTCAGGAATTCTTCAGAATTCTTTAGAAATGTGCAGAAATTCTTCAAATTTCTTTAGAAATGATCAGGAATTCTTCGGAATTCTTCAAAGCTCTTTAGAAATATTAAGGAATTCTTCAAAGTTCTTTAGAAATGTTCAGGAAATCTTCAAAATTCTTTAGAAATGTTCAGAAATTCTTCAGAATTCTTCGAAGTTCTTTAGAAATGTTCCGAAATTCTTCAGAAGTTTTTAGAAATGTTCAGGCATTCTACAAAATTCTTTGGAAATGTCCAGAAATTCTTCAGAATTTTCTTCAGAAGACGGTCATTAGTGAATTTCGATCATTTAGAACCGAACATTCCCACCAATCGGACAAAAAAAAATTTTTTTCTTCAATCAATTCTCATATTGATTTTATTTTATTTCTATATATAATATATTTTTCTTAATATTCAAATGAAAATAAATGAAAATAAATGAAAATAAATGAAAAAAAAAAATAAATTACCTCGAATTGGACGAAACGGTGATGGTGGTAATTCTGGTGACAGTTTCGACGGCCATTGTCGCTGCTGCTGCTGCTGCTGCCCCATCCGCCGCTGCTGCCGCCATCCCTGATTTTTACAACCAATTGATGTACATTTAAATATTTCATCTTCATAGTCGGACATCAATCGATAAATTCCAGTCAATTTACGTGATCGTTTATTGTTCGAGGATCGAGACGAATGTCGTTTTAAGTAAAATGATTTTTTAGTCATACGACGACCGCTACGACCGGCCGCCACTGCTGCGGAGATTGCGGTTGCAGTTGCTGTAACTGCTGATGATGATTAGATTTTGGTATAATTCTTTTCTTTTTTTTTTTTTATGTATGTATGCATGCAAATGAGGTCTTATTAATAAAACAACAACAACACAAACAACAAAAATTAAAAAAGATAATAATAAAAAAAAAAAACAAAATTTTAAAAGGTCATAAACATTTTTGATATTTAATCAATGAAAGGTTATCCGGCCTAAATTTCGCCGATGTTTGTTTTTAGTTTAAATGTAACAAAATTTATTGTTATGTTAATTAAATTTTCTGATTTTTAAGTTCCGGTTAAGTAAATGAAATTGGGTTTTTTGAATTATGATCTGGGCCAAAATCGGGGATCGGGGATGAAAATCTCCGGAGAATAGACTCTGGATGAAGAAGAGTAGAAAAACAAAATATCAAAATAATTCCGATTAAGTTCATAATACCGAAAGCTAAAAATAAATCAACTGAACTAAATCCATCATCATGCCGTACCGAAAAATAAAAATATGTTATGTCAATTGAACCTGCACCATAGCAAGGCGGCCTCAGCAATAATGACGCGGTTCATGGTGGAGAAAAAGATAGACATATAGCAATGATGCAGGAGCCCTGGGTGCTCAGGGGAGTGATAAGGGGTTTTCCGAGAAGCATTGGTTCACTATACTTTAACGGTACGGGTAAAAGCAGATCATGCATTCTGGTAGGGCGGCATGGGCTGGCGGCGCATGGGCTGCCCCAGTTATGCACACCGGACCTCGTGATAGTGCGTGAGGGGGAAGGGGCAGGAGCGTTTGTGGCTGCCTCGGCATACCTGCCGTACGACTCGGTAGATCCACCGCCTGGGATGGCCGTGGAGCAACTGGTAGAATACTGTGGGGTAAAAAAATGTAGGTCTGGTAATAGGATGTGATGCCAACGCACACACGGTGTTATGTGGGGGAGTACAGCTGATAATCGCAGAGGAGAGCATTTGCTGGAATTTGTGATTAGGCACAACCTTAGCATAATGAATCGGGGTAGAGCCTACTTTCGTGGTGGCGGGTAGCAAAGGAGGTACTGGACATTGCGATTTGTAATGCAAGGATGTTGGAAAGACATTCAAAGTGGAGAGTGATCTGTGATCGGGCGACAATGTCTGATCACAGAGCAATCTACTTTGAAGTGGAATATGGCCCTACTACAGTGCGGTAAAGAGCTTTCCGGTTCCAAGGCTTCGGGACATATATGTCACCTGTCTTTCGACGGGGTATATTCCGGTGGCGTGGCGGGAAACCAAAGTGGCCAATTTCTGCCCAAGCCGGGAAGGGGGGACTGCCATGCCGAGGCGAAGTCATTTAGGCCGATTAGTCTGTCATCATCATCCTGTTGAAAACAAGGGAGGGGGTGATAGCAAATCATCTGGGAAGGACATCGCTGAGGACATATCCCCTACATAGGAAACCCTACATGCTTATCAGACTGGGAAATCAACCGAGACAGCGCTGCATCAGTTGATGCGCGAGGCGGAACACGAACTGAACACTGGAGGAATTGCATTAACTGTATTTATGGATATAGAGGGTGCGTTTGACAGGGTTCAGTTCGGAAAACTGAGGATTACCTTGAAGCGGCGTAAGGTCAGCCGAGTAATTAGAGACTGGGTGGAAAATATGCCGGAAAAAAGGGCAATAAATATAAAATCAGGATACTCCAAACTTAGGGGAAGGGTAAACCGGGGATGCCCGCAGGGTGGGGTATTATCTCCATTACTGTGGAATCTCACTATCGACTCATTCACTATCGAATGTCTGGAGGAAACAAATGTGCACACTGTAGGGTATGCTGACGACTTAGCGATAATGGTGCGGGGAAAATTCCTGACCACCATCAGGGAGAAGTCATGGGTTCAAAAGCTCTTCGGTGACGGAGAGATGGTCGTGTACACAAAAATGACCTGTCCATTAACGCAAGGAAAACGGACTTAATGGTGTTCTCAAGGAAGACAAGGGGTCTGGAATTGAGACCTTTAAGACTTTTTGGAACTGATCTTAAACTGTCTTAAACGGTGGTCAAATATCTGGGTGTCCATCTAGATAGGAGACTGGCCTGGGGGCATCATGTGGAGGAGAAGGAGATCCAGGGGGCGAAAAGGGTATTACATCGGTGTAGAAAAGTATGCGGAAGATCTCGCGGGGGATCTCGCCAAAGTTGATGCACTGTGAATATACACAATGATGGTGGCATATGCTTCAATTGTATGGTGGAACAAGGCCACCCCAAAAAAACAGTGAGGTGTCGGTTAGATCGGCATGTACAAAGAATGGCATGTGTGGGTATTACGGGTGCTTTTCGCACCACGCCGACCATGGCCATGGAAACATTGCTGGGACTACTGCCTCTGGCCATATTCATTATAAAGACGGCGATAAATACGCGGGCAAGAAGAATGGTGCAAAACGAAACATGGTACCATAAAGGCACCATTTATGGGCACAGAAGGATCCTGACTCTTGTTTTCGGGGGAGTAAAGGAACTTGACATGCCAATGGATGGGATTAAGAGAGTTATGGTACAGGAAATGTACCATAAGACACATTCATAGATGACGGATCACTTTCCCGGAAGTGGGGGGTCGGAAACGATAAAAATTTTCATGGACGGATCTATGAAAAATGGCAGCTTCGGTTCCGCTGGGTACTACTACTCGATGGAACTTAGTTTAAACTGTCCGATAAATATGGGGAGTTATGCCTCAGTATACCAGGCGGAGCTGGAGATCGCCCTAATTCATGCGCTGGACCATGTTCAGAGCAATGGGGTGCGGCGGGAAGGAACTCCTTTTTGCCATTGATTGAACGAAGGAACTGGTAAGGTGTATTATGAAAGGTGGGACGTTTGATTCACATCCCTGGCCACTGGAATGTGCTCACAGGTGTGTTTAAGAGTGTACGACACAGAATGCACTGGTCACACTGGTTTGGGTCAGCGGGCATAATGGAATCGCCGACGGGAACGAAAGGGCGGACGCTTTGGCAAAAAGACGGAAAGGCGACCAATAAGTTGACGTTGGACCGGGGCCACTGCTACACTGCTATTAGCAGAAGTACGGCGGTGAGGGACGACGAGTCGAGAATTGGGCCATTTTAGAACATCAGAAAAGATGGAACGGTGAAATAAAAGTAATCAGACTCAGTCCAGACTGAGACACTTGGGCTGAGAGTAGTAGTACGAAACACCAATCGGCGGGAGGTTCTTGGCTTAGGACGGGGAACTCTCAGGAAACTCTGAGGTGGCACTCACATCTGGGCATCATCAGGCTTCAGGCATCATCTTTTGGGGATCAAAAAATTCTTACAGATTATACATGCATGCAGACTCTGCCTATAGGATGAGGAAATGGATGCACACATTGTGTGCAAATGTCCGGCATTACAGAGCATACGGATGGGGGTGACCGGGCACCGGTTCCTCGCAGAGAGCGAGCTGCGGGAAGGATACCCTTGAGAAGGAGATGCTTGAGATAACGAGGGACACAACTATATTCGATGATGAGCAATCGGGGAGCAAACTGAGTAGGTGTAAATTGGAGGTAGGGCGTCAACTTAGTTGGCGGGAGTCCGACACTCCGTCCGTAAATGGATTTCCCCTCCCACCAAAAAAAAAAAAAAAAAAAAAATAGGAGGTACCAAAAAAGGGACCCAAGAATGGTTTGATTCGCTGATAACGCAGCCGGAGGAGGAGTTTTCAGATTCAGTAAGAATCTGACACGCCGTGTTTTCGTACGTGTCTATGCAAGATTTCCCCTTTTTCGTTAAAAAAAAAAACCCATCATAGATCATCATAAAACGGCGGCATCACGACAGTCAAGGTGCGTTTTCCGTGCGGGAAAACGGAAAAGTTTGGATTTGGAAGTCACGTGGTTATCGGTTATCGAATGAGAGATTTACCGGACGGGGTTCACCGGAGACAGAGAGCCTCTTCACAGGTAGGTACCAAATTGGGACCTGGACAGAATCGAAGAACGGCTCAGTTTTAGTTCAGTAAATCTGACATGAGTCCTTCGGGGTTCGGTGTTTTTTTTTTTTGAAGATTTCCCCCATCTTCTACAACAACAAGGCCCAGTGAGTTATGAATGACCCAAAATCAAAACTTGAGTCACTTGAAATTTTTTTGTTTTTGTTGAATTTTACCGGAAAACGAATTCAAATTAATTTAAATTGATTTTTTTTTTTCGTTTCTTTGCGTATTTGCAAAAAAAAATGTTTTAATTTAAAATTCAAATATAACAAAAAAAAAAAAGTCGCAATTCTTGAATTTTTTGTTTTTTAATTATTTTGTTAAATTTGAATTTTAATCATCAAACGAAAAATCGAATTAAAATCGAAGGTTATGCAAAAAAAAAAATAATCCGAAAGTAGAATATAAAAAAAAAATGAATTTAAATTTATTAGAATGAATAAATTAGTTTTTTTTTTTTAATTTTTTAATCTTTTTTAAATGTTGAATGTCACAAAAAAAACTAACCAAAAACCAAATGAAATAGATTTTTTCTTGTTTCGTTATCGCACAATATGCAAAATGACAAAAAAAAAACAATGAAATGATCAATAAATTAACAAAAATTGAAATGATCTTTGAAGATTCGCAAAAAAAAAAAAAAAAAAAAAAAACATGTTTTAGTAATTAAAATCTCGTAATCTTGCGCAATCCGCTCTCATTATAAAATTAATGATGTTTTTGTTTCATTTGTGTAAACCAATCCAAAAACACGCAGACCAAATCCTCCAAAGTTCGTTTTACTATACGACAAAATCCGCGGTGTTTAGCGCCCGTAAAACCACCTCAAACGTAAAACCTATAAATATTTTTATAAGGTAATATTCCATTCCCGCGTGGATTCCCAAGGATCCCCGAAAACGTTCAGACACTAAAAAACTCGGTGTTTCAATGTGTTATAAGAAAGTGGCGCGCGGCATTTATAGTTTGGAGTTTGGATAACCTAAGGTTTATTAATAATCTTTGGGGCTTTACGGACACGAAACCCGAAACACTTGAATACTTATTGAAAGGTTCCTCCGTTTGTGTGTGTGTTTGTTTGGGTGTAATTGCGGTGTGATTGCAATGTAAAAATTAATTACGGTGTGATTGCTGTGTGTGTGCAAAAAAGAATAAATACCCAAATAAAAAAAACCAACCCAAATGAAAAGAAAATTAATTTGATTCAATCGCTTATTTTTTTTTTGTTATGAATTAATATTTAAATTTAAATTAAAATTAAAAAACAAGAAAAAAGCAATGTGACGTTAAAACAAATACATAATTTTAAAAGGAAAGGAAACAAAAGCAAAAAAAAAAAAAAAAAACTAAACCAAGTCAAAGATTAACAAAAAACACACGCATACAAAATACGCAATTGATCGATCGATCGACCGATGGTCAATTGAAAATTTAGTAATTAAATAGTACAATAAAAATAAAAATGTGTAAAAACTTATTCTTAAGTTCTGTCAAGGGCACACACACAAAAATTTGGATTAGGCGCACAGAAAAAAAACAAATCCCCGTCACCGCCGTCGCGGAGATAAGGGAAAAAGTGATTTTTAAAGTTACAAAAAAATTGTTGAAATTGATTGATTCGTTAAACGTATTCATTCGGAAAATTGTTTCAAGACATACGAAATTTCGTTGTAGATCAACTGAATAACGTATTTGGATAGGTTTCCATATGGACGGAATTGGCGAAAATTGAAGATTCTCCGAAGATTTTCATCCCATATTCATTATATGGAAAAATGGACAAAATCCAATTTCTGATTGGGATTTCTTTGGAAATTCCTTAACAAATCCATTCGGAAATCGTCCCAAGACATCCAAAATGTATTGTAGATCATCTCCATAAAATCGTAGGATAGATTTCTTTGGACGGACTTGACGAGAATTGAAGATTTTCCGAAGATATTCATGTTTTTTATGTGGAACATTTTTTAAAAATCCGATTTCTGAATGGGATTTCTTGAAAATTCTTTAAGGAATCCATTCGGAAATCATTCCAAGACATCCCAAATGTTGTGTAGATCAACTCCATAAAATATTTGGATAGGTTTCCATGGACGGAATTTGGGAGAATCGAAGATTTCATAAAATCACCTTCATAAAATATTAAGATAGGTTTCCTTGGACTGACTTAGCCAGAATTGAAAATTCTCCGAAGATTTTCATCATTTTTATAACGAATCCATTCGGAAATCATTCCCAGATCTTTTAAATGTATTGAAGATCATCTCCATAAAATCGTAGGATAGATTTCTTTGGACGGACTGTGCGAGAATTCAAAAGTTTTCAAGATTTTCATGTTTTTTATTGGAAAATTTTACAAAATTCAGTTCTGAGGGCCAAATCTTGTAAATTCCTTAACAAATCCATTCGGAAATCATTCCCAGAGATCCCAAATCAATTGTAGATCAACTCCATACAGTATTAGAATAGATTTCCTTGGACGGACTTGGCGAGAATTGAGAAGTTTTCAAGATTTTAATGATTTTTATAGGGAAAATTTTCCATAAAAATCAATTTCCGAGTTGGATTTCCTTTCGGATTTGTTATGGATTTCCAGAAAAACAATTTTCACGGACATTTTTATAAGGTTTTACGAATGATCTAGGTTAAATATTACGAAATTATATTGTATTTTTGCTTGAATTTGATTTAGCTCTAGGCAAAATCGCTTTCATTCTGATCATTTTTGTACTCTGCCTCTGACCAAAACCTGTTTAAAACCACCACTTCCTAATGCCAACCACTACGCTCTAACACCCCCCCATCCCCCTCCTCCATTACGCCAAAACTCTTCACACCCAACTTTTACAAACTTAAAAACTCTCCCGTCCGCCTTAACCTATAATTTTCATAAATTTCAAGAACGCTAACGCTCAAAAGAATTGTTGAATTTACAAAATGAAAGAAACGTAAACGAAACAAACGGCAATTAAACCTTCCAAACCCCTCCCCCCCACCCCTCCAAAAATTAAAATTACAAGCATAAAAACCACTTAAAAAAAAAAAAAACTCCGATTAAAACCCATTTAAAAATAACCTTTACCCCAATAATTTATTAAAAAGTCAAAAAATGATTAGCCAACATACAAAAAAAAAAAAAACACACACAATAAATTACAAACTACCAACCAAAAAATAATAAAAAAAAAACATACCCATCATTTTATTACCATTAATTTTTGGTAAATTAACAATTTCAATGTTGTCATTCTCGTCCGTGTCGCTGTGATCGTCATCACCGTCACTGTCACTATCACTATCATCATCATCATCACTGTCATCATCATCACTTTCATCATCATCATCATCATCATCATTGCTTTCGATATTTAAATCGGTAATTGTACGTTTAATGGCAATGCCACCACCGTTTAGCGAACGTTTTTTTTTTTCCAATGAAATTGAACGACTTGGACCTGCATCATCATCATTATAATCCATTTGGAATTTTTGATTTGATAATTGTTGTTGTTGTTGTTGTTGTTGTTGTTGTTGTTGTTGATTGTCAAATCCAGAGGTAGATGTAGAAATACCCGCGCCGACGCCGCCAACACTGGACGAAATCCCATTCGTAAATATGGAGCTGCCGCCGCCGCCGCCGCCGTCGTCGTCATCCACCATTTCAAATTTTTCCGAAAATTTTTGCGTTAAATCAATCATTGGTAAAAGTCTTGGTTTTTGTTGGTTTCCGACCTTGGCGGCCTTGACCGCCTTGACTTTGGATTTTGTTATTTCATGATATTTTGATAGTAAATTACCATCATTCCATGGTATGGAATTACCAAATCCACTTGAACCGAATCCATCGTCATTTCCACGACTTGAAGATCCACGATCCACATGAACAAATGATTCTTGACGTTGAGTGGCGGTGACGTTGGCGGTGTCGGCTACTGTCGCTGTTGCGGAATTTTGTTGTGCACTAGACAAAGTGGACAAATCACCCGTACGATACATTGATAATTCCGAATCGGATTCATCCGTTGTTGAAATGGTCATATGATTTTTATTTTTATAATCATCATCATCCGTCATCATGTCTTCGGACATTAACGAACAATCATCCAAATCTAAATCAACAATATTAATAACGGGATTATTTTGTTCAACAACAGAATCGACTGATGTATTATTGACATCAGAAGTGTGAGCAGGAACCGCCGCCGCCGCAGCAGCCGTAGCCGAAGCAGCCGCCGTCATTTCATTACTTAAAACACATCCCACATCATCATCATCATCATCATCATCATAATCATCATGACCAATTCGCATTAGTGAATCACTAATACAAAGATTAACAATTGAATTATCAAATGATTGTCCATTGGATGGGATTTTTGAAGTAGCCATAGCCGCCGTATTAGTCGATGAAGCAACACCCGATGAAGCCGTTGCACCAATCATTGAAAAATTATCATTTGATTGATCAATTCCAATCATTGGTAAATTATCGGTAATTTGAAAATTGTCATTACAATTGGTCATCATCGATTGTAAAATGGCGGCATCCAAGAGTTGTTGTTCAACAATTGCTAAATCATCATCACCATCATCATTATAGCATCCAGTTGCATTGATAAATTCAATAGCAGCAGCTGCAGCAGCTGCCGCTGCTGCTGCAGCCGACGCTGCAGTATTTGTAGTTGGTATTATTGGTGGTGGTGGTGGTGGTGGTGACGGTGGTCGATTTATTTGTGATGTCGTCGGCGTCGGCGCCAGCGGCGATGGTGATGGTGATGCTGGTGATGCTGATGGTGGTGGTAATGATGATGGAACCGGTGATGCAGCAATTGGACGTACGTACAGAGCTTTTGGTGATTCGGGCGGTTCCGATTCCGGCTCCGGCTCCGGTTCCGAACGTGGATTACTTAATGATGATAGAGATGACGTTGATGATGATGTTGATGAAATGGAATGATAACGATTACGAATAATTTCCATTCCATTTTCCGTATCATTAATTTTTGATAGATTTTCAACATTTTCACCAAATTCACCAAAATTGCCGGAAACGCGGCTGACATTTCCGCTTTCATTTCCATCCGCCGCAGCAGTAGCGGTAGGAATACCAGATTTTTGATTATTATTCATATTCATATTTCTTTCGGACATTTGTCTTTAGTATTTTTAAGGGTATTTTAATTTTAATTTTTTTCACGGAATAAAACCCAAAAACTCAAGCACGCGCACAGAACACAGAAAAAAAAAGAAAATTTGTTCAATTTAATTTATTGATTTTTCACCCCTCAGTTTTTTTTTTTTTTTTTGCGGTGTATTTTTTTTTTTTTTTCTTTTTAAACTCCCGACCCCGAAATCAAAAAAAAAACGAACAAAAAATTGATTAAAAAAAATTTTAGAATTGCGGTTTGTTTTGTTGACAAACAAAAATAACAAAAACACGATTTTGAATTCACACACTTTTTAAAGATATGATTTTTTTTGTTTTTTTTTTCGTTAACTCACTCAACAAAATAATTTTTTTATTATTTTTTCTTCCGTCCGTATTCGTTTAAAGTTTGAACTCAAATGAAAAATAAAAATAAATATGAATGAATGAAATATTGAGTAAGGAGTAGCGAGTGAGGAGTAGCAAAAATAAAATGAACAAAGTGAAAATGAAAAATGAAAATGAAGCGGCAACCCACCCCCCATATAACAAATTCAATTCAATATCGAGGGGAGAGAGAGAGGGAGAGAGAGAGAGAGAGAACGGAACGTGGATTATTTTTTTTTTTGTATTTAAAATTTTTTTTCTATTTCCTTCATATGCAAAAAAAATCATTTTTGATCGATCAATATTTTGGATGGATGGAAAATTCGCAGCAACACAAACACATTTATTTTTTTTTATGTGTTGTTTGAATGTGCGTTTTGGATTATTCTGTTCTGTTCTGTTTCTAGTTGGGTGTTTCGTTCGTTTGTTTGTTTGTTCGTTCGTTCGATTGGTGTTGTGTTGTGTTGGGTGTGTTGGGAAAATCGATATTTTTTCTTGTAGATTTTATTCTTTACATTTTTTAAATTGGCTTTGGGGAAATCATCACATAAGAATTCCATCGATTAGATTATTTTGAAACTTTACCAATCTTTTCTTATCTCTTTTAAGAGTTAATTCCCAAATTTTCAACCCTTACTTCTTACTTACTTCAGCGCGCCTACAACCTACAACAATTGGTTTTTTCGTCCATTAACAGCCTCCTCCTCCGACCGACCGGACCTATTTGCCGCCTCCGACGTCGAAGGTCCACTTCTACTTCATCTTTCACCTACCTACCCCGCGGTCTCCCCCCACACTCCTAGATCCGGCCCGGCGGTTGCTGTCAAGCATTTTTGACAACGGTATACGATCGCCATCCATTCGTACCAAACCAGACATGATCAAAACCACCTCACCGGCGACCAATCTTAATGAATCGAACGATGTCGGGTTCGATATATAATTTATATATGTTAGCTCGAAATCGAACCGCCTACGCCACCATCCCCTTTCCTTTGTCAATGGTCCAAAGATGAGGAGCGTAGTATTTTCTTTTTGAACCCTCCACAAGTCCCTCCGTTCGTTGGCCTGTGTCATGCACCACGTACATTTCAGAACCGTAGGTGACAATTGATCGAACGACCAGTGTTTGATATAACATTTTACTTTCAATGTTTTACTTAATGTCTTCGAGAAAAACAAATCTTTCGCAAACCGTAAAAGGCGCCTTGTTTCCATGAAGCTATCCGGGATTGAACTTCCTCATCGGCTATATCATTTTCACTGTTTTTATGCTGCTTCCAAGGTAGCTAAACCTTCTGTCCGCCGTTTTTCATATTTGTTCTGACCAATTGATATTGAGCTTTGATGTTGTGCCAACTAAACCTACTGTTCGTTTCAGTGCGATCATCAAATACTTGGTTTTCTCCTCGTTTACCTCGTTTAATCCCATTTCCGAAGATTCACGTTCACGAATACAGTAAGAACGCTCTTCTTTAACGGCACCCATCCCATATCTACCCACAACGTCAATGTCATCGGGGCATAGCCGAGTAATTGAACAGATGACGTAAAAATAGTGCTGTTGGTGTTAAAATGGTCGTCCTTCTTTTTTACATTTTTCCAATATTTTACATTGAAAAATAATGTAGCCAAAGGGTCCCCTCGCTACTCGTACTCCGTCAATGGTTTCAAATGCATTCGATTTGATCCCCCTTACCTCAGATGTAAAACTTGCGTCAGTGTTAGTTTTGACATGGCTATCAAAACTTTGTGGGAATCCAAATTCCTCCATCGTGCGCCATAATTTTTCCCTAATAACACTGTCGTTTGTGCCGCCTTAAAATCAACAACAAATAGGTGATGTGTTTCTACGTCGTTGAACAACTCCCTACACTTTTCCATTATCTGTAGTATGCGACGAACAGTTGATCAGTTGTTGAGCGATCATCCACATTGATTCCATTCACCAATGACTTCCTCCGCAAAATATGGTAAAATTCGCTTATGCAACACATAAGCGAGTACCTTTTCAATGTTGCATTCAGCAAAGATATTTTGCCGATAGTTGGAACACTCCATCGCCTGTCTCCCTTCTTGTGTATTGGCACAATTACAGCAAGCTTCCACCCCAGTGCGGTATAACCTCATAGTTCCAAACATGCACAATTAGCTTGTGTTTTTACCATATTCCACAATACATCCCGCACCACATTTTAAGAGTTCACCATCAGGTATTAACAGCCGTCAGATCCAGCCGCCTTTCCGCATTTCTTGAGCTTCAGAATGGCTTATCTGATGGTTTCCTCATATGTTGGTTCCGAAATTAGTGGTTGTGCTTGGTAAGTTGTATGGTAAGGAAGTTCGTTTTCTGCATTTCTACCAATTGGGTTTTTCCCAACCCAATCGAATAAAAATTTGAATTTTAAAAAATCATTAACCGAAATCTTGAATTTTTTTTTATTTTATGGGAAAATTTTCATCGGTGTTTGGGAGATCCTTACGGGAATTCCAGTACAAGGATATTTTTGAAACTTTACCAATCTTATCTAATCTCTTTTGAGAGTTGATTCCCAAATTTTCAACCCAATCGAATAAAAACTTGAATTTTAAAAAATCATCAACTGAATTTTGGGAAAAAAAGCTTGAAATTTTTTCCTAATAAAGGCAAATTTTCATCGGTCTTTGGGAGATCATCGCAAGAATTCCATCAATTGGATTATTTTGAAATTTTGCGGACCCTTTCTTATCTCTTTTGATAGTTTACTGCCAAATTTTCAGCCCGTTCGGATAAAAACTTGAATTTTTAAAAATCATCAACTGAAATCTTGAAATAATTTCCTTTTATGCGAAAATTTTCCTCGGTCTTTGGGAGCTCATCACTGAAATTCCATGGATTGGATTATTTTGAAACTTTACCGATCTTTTCTTATCTCTATTGAGGGTAAGTTCCCAAATTTTCAGCCCAATCCGATAAAAATCTGAATTTTTAAAAATCATTAACGGATTTTACGAGAAATTCTCGGTTTTTCTCCTGTTATTGGGAAAATTTTCATCCGTCTTTGGAAGAACCTGACCGGAATTCCATTGATTGGATTATTTTGAAACTTTACCAATCTTTTCCTATCTCTATTGAGGGTTAGTTCTCAAATTTTCAGCCCGATCCGATAAAAACTTGAACTTTAAAAAATCAACAACTGAATTTTTATGGTAAAAAAATCTTGAAATTTTTTACCTTTTATGGGAAAATTTTCATCGGTCTTTGGAGGATCTTCACCGAAATTCGTCATCGATTGGATTATTTTGAAACTTTACCGATCTTTTCTTATCTCCATTGAGAGTTAATTCACCAAATTTTCAACCCAATCGGATAAAAACTTGAATTTTAAAAAAATCATCGACTGAAATCTTGAAATAATTTCCTTTTATGCGAAAATTTTCATCGGTCTTTGGGAGATCATCACAAGAATTCCATCGATTTGATTATTTTGAAACTTTACCAATCTTTTCTTATCTGTTTTAAGAGTTCACTGCCAAATTTTCAGCCCGATCGGATAAAAACCCGAATTTTAAAAATTCCTTGACTGAATTTTGGTAAAACAAAAAAATCTTGAAATTTTCCAATGGGAAATTTTCATTCAGGTTTGGAGGATCCTAACGGGAATTCCATCGATTGAATTATTTTGAAACTTTACCAATCTTTTCTTATCTCCACTGTTAAGTTAATTCCCAAATTTGAGTTGAGTTGAGTTAATTCCCAAATTTTCAGGCCAATCCGATAAAAATCTGAATTTCTAAAAATCATTAACGGATTTTTCGAGAAATTCTCGGTTTTTCTCTTGTTTTTGGGAAAATTTTCATCCATTTTTGAAAGATCCTGACGGGAATTCCATCAATTGGATTATTTTGAAACTATACCGATCTTATCTTATCTCTATTGAGGGTCAATTCGCAAATTTTCAACCCAATCCGATAAAAATCTGAATTTCTAAAAATCATTAACTGATTTTTCGAGAAATTCTCGGTTTTTCTCTTGTTTTTGGGAAAATTTTCATCCATTTTTGAAAGATCCTGACGGGAATTCCATCAATTGGATTATTTTGAAACTTTACCAATCTTTTCTTATCTGTATTGAGAGTTAATTCACCAAATTTTCAACCCAATCCGATAAAAATCTGAATTTATAAAAAAAAAAATCCGTCAACTGAATTTTGATTTTGGTATTTTTTTCTATATGAGAACATATTTTACATAAATTTCTTAATTTCTAGAGGTCGTTGTTTGGAGTTGTTTGTCAATTTGACCCAGTGACGTCCGTCCGTCCATCCATCCAAGCGAAAGAAAAGGCAAAAAAAATTTTTTTTTTCAAATAATTTGTAACGTCCCGCCCGAGACGCTTCGCTTTTGTTCGCTATTCTGCAATTCTAAATGAAAATTATCATGAAAATTATTTTGCCTCTTTTCCATAATTAATTAAAATTAATTTTTTTTGTTTATTTAAATATATTATTTATTTATTTATAATTATATTTTTATATTTAATTTAATTTAATTATTTATTTATAATACAAATTTTTTTCGATTTAATTAATAAAAAATAAAAAAAATTAATTATTTAAATTGTTTTTTTATTTTTTTTTTTGTTCTATTCTTAAAAAATCCTATAAGCCTAAATGAAGAAAAAATTAATCTTTTTTTTTTTCAATAGCTTATTTAATAAGAAATATTATATTATAATTAAACAATTAAAATGTTTGTTGGGTTTTTTTTTTTTGTGATTAATTTAATTTTTGTTTGTTGGGAAATTTTTTATTTTTTTACTGATTATTTGCTTAACAAAACTAAATGATAAAAAAAAAACATTGCGCTTTGTATAAAATATAACAAAAAAAAACAAAAAATTAAATTAAAAATTAAGAAAAAATTAAGAAAATTAGAAATTGGATAAAAATAATTTCAATATTTTTCTATTTTTTTTTATTTTTTTTATTCGGTTAATGTTAATTTGGGGAAAATTAATCAGGAGGAGGGATACAGAGGAGACAAACGACTGATTGACTGACCGATAAGGGAAATATGAAGACAAATAGAGTCATATAGAGAGAGAGAGAGAGAGAGAGAGAAAGAAAGAGGACAAACAAAAACAAAAAAAGAAAAAAAAAAAATAAGAAAAGATTTTTCTCTTCTAATAATTGCTTGAATTTCTTTTTTATTGTAGACAAAATCCAAAAAAAAACTACTTCTCTCTCTCTCTCTCTCTCTCTTTGACAAAAAAAACCACACAAAAATCCGGGAGATTTCTCTCTTTTACAAATAATACTTTTAATATACATAAAAAAAAAAAAAAACAACTTCTTGCGCGAAATTTCTCTTTGATAATACCTTACCTTAGATTTCTTTTATCTCTCTTGAACAAAACCCAACAAAACCTGGGAGATTTCTCTTTTTTAATACGACTTTAGGAGACATACAAACAAAAAAAAAACCCCCCATATATGAAAATTTTCTCTATAATACTCTCTTAGGTTTTTTAATAAAAAAAAGAAGAGATTTCTCTTTAAAAAAAATCCCTTTTGAATTTCTTCTCTCTCTCTCTCTCTCTTGGACAAACTCCAAAAATCCTAGAGATTTCTTTCTTTTACTAATAATCCTTTAGGAGACATAAATTTTCTTATGGGGGTTTTTTTTTATGTAAGTCTCTCCTAAAGTCGTATTAAAACAGAGAAAAGTCTCCCGGGTTTTGGGGGTTTGGGCTAAAATAGAAGAAGAAATCTAAAAGAAATCTAGTCTAAATGGGATTGATAAAGAGAAGTTTCTCAAGAAGTTGTTTTTTTTTTTTTTTTGTATGTTTCTTTGAAGATTATTTGTAAAAGAGAGAAATCTCACGGATTTGTTTGTGTTTTTTGTCCAAGCGAGAGAGAGAGAGAGAGAGAGAGAGAGAGAGAGAGAGAGAGAGGGAGAGAGAGAGAGAGAGAAGAAATTCAAAAGGGATTTTTTTTAAAGACAAAATTCTCTAATGGGTTTTTTTTATGTATGTACATATTTCAAACATTTTTTTTGTTTCCCAGGTTGGCACAACTGTCAGCAACTATTCTGTCAATTGTTATTGCTGTGTGTCATTTAGTTTTATTTACGGCGTCGTTAGGAACAAGTCAACCTTTTGTGTGTGCGTTGCGATTTTCGCTATGGATAAAAATATCGAACAAAGAGTTTGTGTGAAATTTTGTGCTTAAAAACGAAATTTCTTGTGCCAAAACGTTGGAAATGTTGAAAAAAAAAACATTTGGTGATTCAACCATGTCGAAAACTCAAGTTTACGATTGGTCGTTCAAATCGTTCAAAGAGAGACGAGAAGAAGTCCTGAACGATTTGTCACGTTCAGGACGGCGGCCTTCGACCTCTTCAACTGAAGAAAACGTCGTCGACAAAATAAAGGAAATGGTGCTCGATCAATCGTCATTATAGTTTGCGAGAGAAAGCCCAAGAAATGAACATGTCTCATGAGACCGCTCATCATATATTTTGGTTGATGTTTTGGGTATGCGGAAAGTCGCAGCGCGATTGGTGCCAAAAGATCTGAATTTTCTTCAAAAAGTGAATCGCCGCAGTAAGGTGGCTACAAAAGACATGCTTGAACGCGTAAATTCCGATCCAACGTTCATCCATCGAACGCATCATAACTGGTGACGAGACTTTTTCCTGTTTCCGAAACTCAAATTACCACTTCGTGGTGGAATGCTCCGTTTTGAGAGCATTGAAGACATCAAAACTAATTCGCAACGAGAACTGAAGGCCATCCCGGAATATAGCTTTAAAAACTGTGTTTCGATGATTGGATTGTTCGATCGTTGGAAGAAGTGTATTGCCTCAGAAGGGGCCTATTGTGAAGGGGATATAATAAATTTAGATGATTGATAAGTTGTTTGTGTTCAATTTCAAATTTCCGGGTACTTATTTGACAGAATGTACACTGAAAGAAAAAAACAATTAGAGAATTTTCTCTTTAAAAAAAAATCCCTTCTCTCTCTCTCTCTCTCTCTCTCTCTCTCTCGCTCTCTCTCTCTGTTAGACAAAAAAACACAAAAATCCCGGAGATTTCTCTCTTTTACAAATAATCTTCTAAGAAACATACAAAAAAAAAAAACTACTTCTTGAGAAACTTCTCTTTATCAATCCCATTTAGACTAGATTTCTCCTTCTATCTTAGCCAAAACCCCCAAAACCCGGGAGATTTCTCTCTTTTAATAAGACCGTTGGAGACTTCCTTAAAAAAAAACTTCTAGAGAATTTTCTCGTTAATTCTCTTTCAAAAATCCCCTTTGAATTTCTTCTCTCTCTCTCTCTTTCTGTTGGACAAAAAAATCCGAGAGATTTCTCTCTTTTTACTAATCATAATACTTTAGGAGACTTAAAAAAAAAAAAAACTTCTAGGGAATTTTCACTTTAATAATCCCACTTAGACTAGATTTCTTCTTTTATCTTAGCCAAAGGTCAAAAAAATCTCTCTCTCTCTCTCTCTCTCTCTCTCTCTCTCTCTCTTTAGTAGATTTCTCTCTTTTACTAATAATACTTTAGGAGAGATACCAAAAAAAAAAAAAAGTACCCAATAAGAAAATTTTCTATTTAATAAAATGCCCCTTGGATTTCTTTCTCTCTTGGACAAAAACCGGGAGATTTCCTATCTTTTATATTAATAATCCTTTAAGAGACATACCAAAAAAAAAAACACCTTAGAGAATTTTCTTTCCTTTCCTTGAATTTCTTCTTTATTGTAACCAAATCCAAAAAAATAAGAAAAAAAACGGGAGATTTCTCTTTAAAAAAATCCCTTTTGAATTTCTTCTATCTCTCTTTCTCTCTCCCTTGGTCACAAAAATCCGAGGGATTTCTTTCTTTTACTAATAATCCTTTAGTAGACATACAAAAAAAAAACTCCTAGAGAATTTTCTCTCTCTAATAATCCCTCTTGGATTTCTTAAAAAAAAAAGAGATTTCTCTTTAAAAAAAAATCCCTTTTGAATTTCTTCTCTCTCTTTCTCTCTCTCTCTCTCCCTCTCTCTCTCTGTTGCACAACGAAAAAACACAAAAATGCTGTGAGATTTTTGTCTTTTACTAATAATAATACTTTAAGAGATCCAAAAAAAAAAAAAAAAACAACTTCTTGAGAATTTTCTCTTTACCGATCCCATTTAGACTAGATTTCTCTTAGATTTCTTCTTCTATCTTAGCAAAATCTTTTAATAATCCACATTACAGAGAGAGACAGAGAGAGAGAGAGAGAGTCTACTAAAAAAAAAACAAAAGATAGATGATCGATAAAAATATGAGATAGCCCCAACTTCCCGCAAAACAAAAATCCTTTATGTTTTTGTTTTATGCCATTGTTAATTAATTTTTTTTTATTATGGATTTTGTGTGGGGCAATTTTCTAAGGTATTGAGTAAGAGAAGGAAAGTCGCCGGTTGCTGAACTTCCTCGGGCCCGGGAGGGAGGGGTCTCGGGAGGGAGGAAGGGGTCCCGGGAGGGAGGGAGGGGTCCCGGGAGGGAGGGAGGGGTCCCGGGAGGGAGGGAGGGGTCCCGGGTTTTTTTTGTTTAACAAATGAAAGAAAAACAAAACTCAGTAGTTCTTCAGCTCTCTCTCTCTCTCTCTCTCTCTCTCTCTCTCTCTCTCTCTCTCTAGGTCTATCTATATCTTAATATCTTAATATCTCACTATCTCGACTGTTTTTTCTCTCTCCGTACCTCCGTCTCTCCGTCTCTCTCTCTCTCTTTCTCTGTGACTCGGACTTTTTTATTTTAACCCAAAAAGAAATTATTAATCGATCTGGAAAATAGAAAAAAACGAATGAAGAGAAAAAAACAACAACAAAAAGAAAAAAAAAATCGGAATTCATAAGGGAGATGGAGAGACAGAAAGAGTGTGAGAGAGAGAGAGAGAGAGAGAGAGAGAGAGAAATAGATAGAAGATAAAAGAGTAAATAGAAAAGAGAAAATGT
This sequence comes from Dilophus febrilis, assembly GCA_958336335.1. Classification (NCBI taxonomy): domain Eukaryota; kingdom Metazoa; phylum Arthropoda; class Insecta; order Diptera; family Bibionidae; genus Dilophus; species Dilophus febrilis. The sequence continues at coordinate 25,455,707 of OY284473.1, forward strand.
TTTTTTTTTTTTTTTCTAATTCTTTAATTAAAAATTCTAATTTATTTTTTGCTATTAATTAAATTATAATAAAAAAAAAATTATTTAATATTTAAAAATAAAATTGAAATGTCACGAACCTGGTTTTTTTTATATGTTTTTTCTCTCTCTTTCTTTCATTTCTTTTCTTGTATCTTGTGTTTTTTGTTTTATTTCATTAATTAATTTAATTCTAACATTTTTCTATTAATTTAATTTTAATTAGTTTTTTTTTTTTTATTTACTAGAACATTCTTAAAATTACATTCTTTTCTGTCTTTACTCTAACATAACCTAAAAAAAAAAAAAAAAAAAAAAATTGAGGATTGAATTGCAGGGACGCTGAGGGAACGAACGGAACAGGATTGGGCGGGGCGGGACGGGACTGGATAAGATTTTTAAATGCTAACATCATCAATTGGGAAAATATTTTATTTTTTAATTGTTGTGACAAGAAACTCAATAATTAATTTTATGTTTGACTTTCCATGGAATGGATTGCGTTTTTTTTTTATTTATTTTGCCTTTTTTTGCGTTTTAATTAATTTTTGCTGCTGCTGCTGTTGTTGTGAGAAAGAGCTCTTTTGGATTTGGATTTTGTTGTTGACTTTTTAATTTTGTTTCGAAAAATTTGACAAAATTTCTAACACCTTGAGATCTGTCTTCTGTTCTGTAAGAGAATTTTTTTGCATTTACTTATTTAAAATATTAAAAAAAAACCCACTTTTTCTGAGAAGATAAAAACAAACTCTTTTTTTTTTCTGTTTTTTTTTTTCTTAAACCCATTGATGTTTTTTTGGTAATAATAAATTGGGTTTTGTTGTTGTTGTTGTTGTGAAATGATGAGATGACTGCAGACGATTTTGATTTAGCTGCTGTTGAATTTGCTGTTGATTCTGATAATGATTTGTTGATTGTATTGCGGCAGTCGTCGCCGTCGTCGTCGTTGACCCGGTCCTCGGCATCATTCCCATTACAGTAGAGAATTGATGATTTTCTTGTTGTTGTTGTTGTTGTTGTGGTAGTGGTAGTGGTTGAGTCCGAGGCCGATGATGATGACGATTATTATTATTATTATTATTAATATTGGTATTTGTCGTCGTTTTACGTATAATTTGGGCATAAATCGGTTCGTCATTTGGTTGATTCAAATTGTTTTGGATTGTCTGAAAATTTACAATGAATAATAAATACATGAATGTATGAAATACTAATAAATCTTTCCTATTCTGGCAGAACGCGAGAGGGAGAGAGAGAGAGAGAGTGAGAGAGAGAGAGTGAGAAAGAGAGAGAAAAAATTTATTGATTGAGGAATTTTTTTTTCATGGAAGAAATCTGTGAAAATCTTCAATTCTCGCCAATTGCGTCCGAAGGAAATCTATCCTAATATTTTATGGAGATGATTTACAATACATTTAGAATGTCTGGGAATGATTTCGGAACGGATTTGTTCAAGAATTTCCAAACAAAAATATGGAGCTCTTCGGAAAATCTTCAATTCTGGTCAAGTCCGTCCAAAGCAAACCTATCCTAATATTGTATGGAGATGATCTACAATTGATTTGGGATGTCTGGGAACGATTTCCGAATGGATTCGTTAAGGAATTTTCAAGATTTGGCACTCAGAACTGAATTTTGTAAAAATTTTCCAATAAAAAACATGAAAATTTTGAACTCTAGCCAAGTCCGTCCATTGAAACATATCCTAATATTTTATTGAGCTGATCTACAATACATTTAGAGATTTAGAGAGGATTTGTTCAAGAATTTCCAAAGAAATTAAACCAGAAATTGATTTTTACAAAATTTTTCATTTAAAAAACATGAAAATCTTGAAAACTTCTCAATTCTCGACAAGTCCGTCCAGGGAAACTTATCCCAATACTGTATGGAGTTGATCAACAATACATTTAGGATGTCTGGGAACGATTTACGAATGGATTTGTTAAGGAATTTTCAAGAAATCCCAATCAGAAATCGGATTTTGTCCAATTTTCCATATAAAAAACATGAAAATCTGGAAAACTTTTGAATTCTCGCCAAATCCGTCCAAGGAAACCTACCCAAATATTTTATGTAGTTGATCTACAATACATTTTGAATGTCTGGGAATGATTTCCGAATGGATTCGTTAAGGAATTTTCAAGAAATCTCAATCAGAAATTGGATTTTGTCCAATTTTTCATACAAAAATATGAAAATCTTCGGAGAATTTTCAATTCTGAGCAAGATCGGCCAAAGAAACCTATCCTAATATTTTATGAAGATGATCTACAATCAATTTAGGATGTCTGGGAAAATGATTTCCGAGTGGATTCGTTAAGGAATTTTTAAGAAATCACATTCAAAAATTGATTTTTATCAAATTTTCCATATAAAAATCAAGAAAATCTTCAATTCTCGCCAAGTCCGTCCAAGGAAACCTGTCCTAATATTTTATGGAGATGATCTTCAATTCATTTAGGAGGTCTGGGAATGACTTCGGAACAGATTTGTTCAAGAATTTCCAAAGAAATCCCAATCAGAAATTGATTTTGGCCAATTTTCCATATAAAAATCATGAAAATCTTCGGAGAATCTTCAATTTGAGCAAATCCGTCCAAGGAAACCTATTCAAATATTTTATGGAGATGATCTACAATTGATTTGGGATGTCTGAGAACGATTTCCGAATGGATTCGTTAAGGAGTTTTCAAGTAATCCCAATCAGAACTTGATTTTTAGAAAATTTTCCATATAAAAATCATGAAAATCGTGAAAACTTTTCAATTCTCGCCCAGTACGTCCAAGGAAACCTATCCCAATACTGTATGGAGTTGATCTACAATACATTTAGGATGTCTGGGAATGATTTCCGAATGGATTCGTTAAGGAATTTTCAAGAAATCACAATCAAAACTTGATTTTTAGAAAATTTTCCATATCAAAATCATGAAAATCTTGAAAACTTTTCAATTCTCGGCAAATCCGTCCAAGGAAACCTATCCTAATATTTTATTGAGCAGATCTAAAATAAATTTAGAATGTCTGGGAACGATTTCGGAATGAATTCGTTAAGGAATTTTCAAGAAATCCCAATCAGAAATTGATTTTTTATAAAATTTTCCATATAAAAATGATGAAAATCTTGAAAACTTCTCAATTCTCGCCAAGTCCGTCCAAGGAAACCTGTCCTAATATTTTATGGAGATGATCTTCAATTCATTTAGGAGGTCTGGGAATGACTTCGGAACAGATTTGTTCAAGAATTTCCAAAGAAATCCCAATCAGAAATTGATTTTGGCCAATTTTCCATATAAAAATCATGAAAATCTTCGGAGAATCTTCAATTTGAGCAAATCCGTCCAAGGAAACCTATTCAAATATTTTATGGAGATGATCTACAATTGATTTGGGATGTCTGAGAACGATTTCCGAATGGATTCGTTAAGGAGTTTTCAAGTAATCCCAATCAGAACTTGATTTTTAGAAAATTTTCCATATAAAAATCATGAAAATCGTGAAAACTTTTCAATTCTCGCCCAGTACGTCCAAGGAAACCTATCCCAATACTGTATGGAGTTGATCTACAATACATTTAGGATGTCTGGGAATGATTTCCGAATGGATTCGTTAAGGAATTTTCAAGAAATCACAATCAAAACTTGATTTTTAGAAAATTTTCCATATCAAAATCATGAAAATCTTGAAAACTTTTCAATTCTCGGCAAATCCGTCCAAGGAAACCTATCCTAATATTTTATTGAGCAGATCTAAAATAAATTTAGAATGTCTGGGAACGATTTCGGAATGAATTCGTTAAGGAATTTTCAAGAAATCCCAATCAGAAATTGATTTTTTATAAAATTTTCCATATAAAAATGATGAAAATCTTGAAAACTTCTCAATTCTCGCCAAGTCCGTCCAAGGAAACCTGTCCTAATATTTTATGGAGATGATCTACAATACATTTGGGATGTCTGAGAATGATTTCCGAATCGATTCGTTAAGGAATTTCCAAAGAAATCCAACTCAAAACTTGATTTTTATAAAATTTTCCATATAAAAATCATGAAAATCTTCAGTTCTGGTCAAGTCAGTCCAAGGAAACCTATCCTAATATTTTATGGAGTTGATCTACAATTGATTTGGGATCTCTGGGAATGATTTCCGAATGGATTTGTTAAGGAATTTCCAAAGAAATCCCAATCAGAGATGGATTTTGGCAAATTTTCCAATTACAAAACATGAAAATCTTCGGAGAATCTTCAAATCTGAGAAAGTCCGTCCAAGGAAACTTATCCTAATATTTTATGGAGTTGATTTACAATACATATAGGAGGTCTGGGAACGATTTACGAATGGATTTGTTAAGGAATTTTCAAGATTTGGCCCTCAGAAATTGATTTTGTTCAATTTTCCATTTAAAAATCATGAAAATCTTCCGAAAATCTTCAATTCTCGCCAAGTCAGTCCAAGGAAACCTATCCAAATATTTTATGGAGATGATCTACAATTGATTTGGGATGTCTGAGAACGATTTCCGAATGGATTCGTTAAGGAGTTTTCAAGTAATCCCAATCAGAACTTGATTTTTAGAAAATTTTCCATATAAAAATCATGAAAATCGTGAAAACTTTTCAATTCTCGCCCAGTACGTCCAAGGAAACCTATCCCAATACTGTATGGAGTTGATCTACAATACATTTAGGATGTCTGGGAATGATTTCCGAATGGATTCGTTAAGGAATTTTCAAGAAATCCCAATCAAAACTTGATTTTTAGAAAATTTTCCATATCAAAATCATGAAAATCTTGAAAACTTTTCAATTCTCGGCAAGTCCGTCCAAGGAAACCTATCCTAATATTTTATTGAGCAAATCTAAAATAAATTTAGAATGTCTGGGAACGATTTCCGAATGGATTCGTTAAGGAATTTTCAAGAAATCCCAATCAGAAATTGATTTTTTATAAAATTTTCCATATAAAAATGATGAAAATCTTGAAAACTTCTCAATTCTCGCCAAGTCCGTCCAAGGAAACCTGTCCTAATATTTTATGGAGATGATCTACAATACATTTGGGATGTCTGAGAATGATTTCCGAATCGATTCGTTAAGGAATTTCCAAAGAAATCCAACTCAAAACTTGATTTTTATAAAATTTTCCATATAAAAATCATGAAAATCTTCAGTTCTGGTCAAGTCAGTCCAAGGAAACCTATCCTAATATTTTATCGAGTTGATCTACAATTGATTTGGGATGTCTGAGAATGATTTCCGAATGGATTTGTTAAGGAATTTCCAAAGAAATCCCAATCAGAGATGGATTTTGGCAAATTTTCCAATTACAGAACATGAAAATCTTCGGAGAATCTTCAAATCTGAGAAAGTCCGTCCAAGGAAACTTATCCTAATATTTTATGGAGTTGATTTACAATACATTTAGGAGGTCTGGGAACGATTTACGAATGGATTTGTTAAGGAATTTTCAAGATTTGACCGTCAGAAATTGATTTTGTTCAATTTTCCATTTAAAAATCATGAAAATCTTCGGAAAATCTTCAATTCTCGCCAAGTCCGTTCAAGGAAACCTATCCAAATATTTTATGTAGGTGTTCTACAATTGATTTTGGATGTCTGGGAACAATTTCCGAATCGATTCGTTAAGGAACTTTCAAGAAATCTCAATCAGAAATCGGATTTTGTCCAAATTTTCCATATAAAAAACATGAAAATCTTGAAAACTTCTCAATTCTCGACAAGTCCGTCCAGGGAAACCTATCCCAATACTGTATGGAGTTGATCTACAATACATTTAGGATGTCTGAGAACGATTTCCGAATGGATTCGTTAAGGAATTTCCAAGAAATCCCATTCAGAAATTGATTTTTATAAAAATTTCAATATAAAAATCATGAAAATCTTCGGATATCCTCAATTTTGAGCAAATCCGTCCAAGGAAATCTATCCTAATATTTTACGGGAGTTGATTTACAATACATTTTGAATGTTTGGGAACGATTTCCGAATGGATTCGTTAAGGAATTTCCAAAGAAATCCCAATCAGAAATTGATTTTTATTTAAAAAAAAAAAACATGAAAATCTTCAGGAAAAAGTTCTTAAGTTTCCATCATAAGAGAGGAGGGAGAGGAAGTGGGGGGGGGGGGAGGTGAGGGGGTGGGGGGTGGTTGTTAGGTGGGATTTGGGGATCAACAAAAAAAAAAAACGGAAGATTTTCTAAATGGATTTTAAGCAATTTCAAAAAATTAAAAAAATTAAAAAATTTAAAAAATTAAAAAAAAAATAAATAAAAGTAAACCCAACCCAACCCAACACACGCACACAAAAATAAATAAAAATAACCAATAAAAAAACATTACTAAAAAATAACTAGAATAAAAAGCTAATAACAAAATTAAAAATTCACTTAATTAAATTAATAAAATTAATTAATTTTTTTTTTTAATCTAACTAATTTTCATTTCGTTTCGTTTCGTAGTTTCCTTCTTACCTTTTCTTATCAAACACATAAAAAAAAATGTATGTAAGCTATGGTTCTTAAAATGAAACTCATTAATTAAAAAAAAAAAATTAATTAAATTAAAAGTTGAGATAGAAAAAAATTAATTAAAAATTCAATTTTATTTGTTTTTTTTTTTTTTTTTAAATTATTTATTTATTTATTTTTTAATTTTTTTTTTTTTTATTTATAAATAAATTTTACTTAATTAATTTTATTAATTTAATTAATTTTAATTTTATTTTGTGTTTGTTTTTTTTTCATTTTTATGCTTGTGTGGGTTTTTTTTTTATTCTATAATTTTTTTTTCTGTTTACTTTCCTTTAAATATATTTTTATTTGGTTTTATATAAATTTTTTTTTTTAAATTAATTAATATTTTTAATTATTAATAATAATAATAATAATATTAGTAATAATAATTAGTAATATTAATTTTAATATTGCCCTTTTTTTGCTTTGTTTTATTTTAATTTAATTTAATTAAAAAAAATATAAAAAAAAACAATTTTAATTAATTAATTATCATAACTTTTTTTGTTTTTTTTATTGCTTGATTGTAATTTATTTTATGGTTTTTAATTAAATTTAATTTTTTTGAGCGGGAGCCGGGAGAGCGGGAGCTTGGCGATCCGACACAGGGAGAGAGAGAGAGAGAGGGGGGGGGGGGAAGCAAAGGTAAAAGCCTGGTTGGTGGACGCTGAGATCTGAGAACTTAAAAAGATCGCTGGTGTTTTATTGAAAGAGGAATTGAAGAAAAGTTAAGTGTGCGATTTTGGTTTTTTTTTTTTTTAATTGATATTGAATTAGAAAAGTGGATTAGAAAAATTTGACGGTTTTTTTTTTGGGGGCGAACGGAGCGGAATTTTCGGAAATTAGGAATTTTTCGGAAATTTCTATGAATTTAACTACGAACTAGTTTTGGATGTTTGGAGAAAAGTCCGCGGAAAAATTCGGAAAAAACTTTGAAAGTTTCTGAAATAACTTTGAATAGTAGCAAAGCAAAAAATTCGGAAATAACATCGAAATGGTTCGAAAAAACAAGTCCAAAACATATGGGAAACTGAACACGAAAATTCAGAAATTAGTACGGAAAATTCAGAATTAACTTTCAGAGAATTTGATGGGCAATTTCGAAAATTCGCCAAAAAAAAAAAAAAAGTCTGGGAAATTCGGAAACAAAATTTCGAAACTTAACCCGAACCCAACCAGAAAATTTCAGCAGAAAAGTCTGAAAAATGCGTCGGCCAATTACGGACAAAAAACTTTGAAAATTTTACTAAAACAACTTTTCGAAGATCCCGAAGAAAAGTTTGAAAATTTCGGAAACTAACAAAGAAAAAATTCAATGCGCAAGGTCGAACATTCGGATAAAAGTCTGTGGAATTCGAAAATCAGTTCGAAAACAATTTTGGAAACTTGAGAAACAAGCCCGAAAATTTCGGTCAAGTCAAATTTCCTAAACAACTCTTCGAACATCCCGAAAGAAATGTTCGAAAATTATTTCGGAAATTTCGAAACTAACTACGAAAATTCGATGGGTAAGGTCGAAAATTCGGATAAAAATTCGTTTGGGAAATTCGAAACCAAGTTCGGGAAGCTTCAGAAACAAACCCGAAAATTTCAGAAAAGTCTGAAATTCGTCGGCAAAATGCGGAAAAAACTTTGAAAATTCCATAAACAACTCTTCGAAGATCCCGAAGAAAAATTCGAAAATTTCGGAACTAACCATGAAAATTCGGAAAAAAGTCCGGAAAATTCGGAAATTAATTCGAAAATTTCAGAAACTAACGACGAAAATTCAATGGGAAAGCTCGAAAATTCGCATAAAAGTCTGAGAAATTTGGAAACAAGTTCGAAAATGGCGCCGTATTTTCGAAACTTGAGAAACTTGAGCCCAAAAAATTTCAAAAATTAGTCGGCAAAAAATGCGCAAAAAAACTTTGAAAATTTCCTAAATAACTTCGAAGAAGTTTGAAGTTTCGACGAAATGTTCGAAAATCTCGGAACTAACCATGAAAATTCGGATAAAATTTCGGCAAATTCGGAAACACGTTCGAAAATGTTCGTACGCAATTTTGAAACTTGTGAAAACAAACCGGAAAATTTCGGACAAGTCGGAAATTGGTCGGCAAAATGTCTCTTCGAACATTCGTTCGAAAAAAAAGTTCGAAAATTTCGAAATTAACAAAGAAAAAAATTCGATAGCAAGTTCGAAAGTTCAGACAAAAGTCCGTGGAAATCGGAAATGATTCTGCCAATTACGGACAAAAAAAACTTCGAAAATTCCCTAAACAACTCTTCGAAAATCCCGAAGAAAGGAAATTTCGAAACTAACGACGAAAATTCAATGGGAAAGTTCGAAAATTCGCCAAAAAAAAAAAAAAAACAGACTGGGGACTTCGGAAACAAGTTCGAAAATTTCGAATAAGTCGAAAATTAGTCGGCCAATTACGGACAAAAAAAACTTTGAAAATTTCCTAAATAACTTCGAAGAAGTTTGAATTTTCGTGGTTAGTTCCGAGATATTCGAACTTTTCTTCGGGATATTCGAAGAGTTGTTTAGGAAATTTTCGAATGTTTTTTTAATAGTCTGAGAAATTCGGAAACAAGTTCGAAAAATTCGCTTGAAAGTCTGGAAAATTCGGAAACATGTTCACGAAAAATGTTGGTACGCAATTTCGAAACTTGTGAAAACAAACCGGAAAATTTCGGACAAGTCGCGAATTAGACGGCAAAATGCACAAAAAAAACTTCGAAAATTTGCTAAATAACTCTTCGAATAGTCAAAGAAAAGTTCGAAAATTTCGAAACTAACCACGAAAATTCGGATGAAAGTCCCGTGAAATTCAGAGAAAAATTCGCATAAAAGTCTGGAAAATTCAATGGGAAAGTTCGAAAATTCGCAAAAACAAAAAGTCTGGCGACTTCGGAAACAAGTTCGAAAATGGTCGTATTTTCGAAAATTGAGAAACAAACCGGAAAATTTCGGACAAGTCGGAAATTAGACGGCAAAATGCGGAAAACAACTTTGAAAATTTTACTAAACAACTCTTCGAAGTTCCCGAAGAAAAAGTTCGAAAATTTCGGAAACTAACAAAGAAAAAATTCGATGGCAAGTTCGAAAGTTTAGGTAAAATTTCCGGAAAAGTTGGAAATCAGTCGGCCAATTACTGAAACAAAAAAAAAAAACTTCGAAAATTTCCGAAACAACTCTTCGAAAAGTCGAAGTTCCCGAAGAAAAGTTCGGAAATTAACTGGATTAAATGCCAGGAAAATGCAGAGAAAAATTCGGAAATGAGTGTCAAAAAGTTCGCAAACAAATTCGAAATACTTGAAAAACAAGCCCGAAAATTTCAGAAAAGTCTGAAATTCGTCGGCGGCCAATTACGGACAAAAAAAACTTTTTTTAAAATTTACCAAAACAACTCTTCGAATATCCCGAAGTTTCGAACAGAAACGTTTGGAAAGTTTCGAAATAAGTCCGAAACTTGACTTGCAAGCACGAAAGCAAGCACGAAATTTAGTTCGAAACATTCGAAAATTAGTTCGAAACATTCGAAAATTAGTTCGAAAACAATTTCGAAAACAATTTAGAATATTCGAAGAAAAAACGTTCGAAAGTTCGGATAAAAAAAAAACCCGGGAAATTCGTCGTCGTAAAATTAGTCGTAAATCTTTTGGAAACACGGAAAAAAGTTCGAAAACTTTGGAAAGTTGGAAAATTCTTTGTGTGGAAAAAAATAAGGAAAAAAAATTGGAAAAATTCCAGAAAATCCAGAAATTAGTCAGGAAATTGGCAAAATTAGTCGAAAAATAAAGGAAAAAAAAGCGTTTTGAAAATTAATTCTTTATCGATTTTATTTAAATTATTTATTGGTTTTTTTGGATTGGGATCAATAGGGTAGGCACTGCGACTATGGTCGCTGACCCACCCAGTTGCACAACTGTTGAGTTTCTGATCAAGTGCTTACTTTACCTCCACGTGGTAACCGAACGGTAACTGAATGATATAATCCGTATCATTCAGGCTAAAATGGTAAGTGCGAATCCCATGCGGTCGTATCGTACGGCCGCTAATTACCGACACCGTAAAAACAACAAATTATGAAACTAACAACAGTGCCTCGGACAGGACAGGAAAAACGGCAACCACAACGACTCAGGCAATCGAACAAGGACAATGATTTAAAACTGGTTTCCCACATACAAGAACATACACAAAGGGTGAATATGGCGGTGTTCGCCCGATACAAAAACAAAACAAACCAAATAGACCGCACGTATTGACATTGACAGTCATCATGCGTCCGACATACTGGATGGGATAAGGAGCTGTAAGGGACCTAACATTGATTCTGATCATTATCTCGTAAGAGCTTTGTTCAGATATCGTGTTAGTACAAACCGCCAAAAAGTAATTGCGAGAGGATTCAATTTGGAAAATCTCAAAAATGACCAAGTAAAACAACAGTACGAAGATCAATTGGTGGAGTTAATTGTTCGAACAGATGTGGATCAACAGCAAAACACGTGTAATGAGATGAGTGGAATCGATTACGTAATTGCATGAAAAAGGCGGCAGAGGAGACGGTAAAGTTGAAACCTGGCGTGGTTGGCAGAAATGGTTGGTTCGATGACGAATGTAAAACGGCTCATGAAGAAACGAACCAAGAACGGCTTTTAAAATATCTTCAGCGCGCCACACGAACTGCCATGGATGACTACAGAACCAAAAGATCCATTGAACGCAAATTATTCCGAAACAAGAAAATGCGTCATGCGAGCAGGATATTTTGCGGGATATAGACACGCTGTCCACAGCATGAATGACAGTAAAAATTTGTACAGGAGAATAAGATCTGTAACTAGCGGATTTATACAACAACCCCTTCTTTGTAAGGATACCAACGGTGAAATTTTGGCGGATGAAGAAATAGCCATCGCGAGATGGGCTGAGTATTTTTTAAAGATCTACTACTTACAGCAAGCAACCCAATTGATAGAAATGCAAAAAACGAACTTCCTTACCATACAACTTAGCAAGCACAACCACTAATTTCTGAACCAACATATGAGGAAACCATCAGAGAAGCCATTCTGAAGCTCAAGAAAGGCGGAAAGGTGGATCATGGATCTGACGGCTGTTAATACCTGATGGTGAACTCTTAAAATGTGGTGCGGGATGTATTGTGGAATATGGTAAAAACACGAGCTAATTGTGCATGTTTGGAACTATGAGGTTATACCGCACTGGAGTGGAAGCTTGCTGTAATTGTGCCAATACACAAAAAGGGGAGCCAGGCGATTGAGTGTTCCAACTATCGGCAAAATATCTTTGCTGAATGCAACATATAAGGTACTCGTTTATGTGTTGCATAAGCGACTTTTACCATATTTTGCGGAGGAAGTCATTGGTGAATACCAATATGGATTCCGTAATGATCGCTCAACAACTGTTCGTCGCATACGACAGATAATGGATAACGTGTAGGGAGTTGTTCAACGACGTAGAAACACGTCACCTATTTGTTGTTGATTTTAAGGCTGCACAAACGACAGTGTTATTAGGGAAAAATTATGGCGCACGATGGAGGTATTTGGATTCCCACAAAGTTTTGATAGCCATGTCAAAACTAACACTGACGCAAGTTTTACATCTCAGCTCAGGTACAAATAAGGGGAATCAAATCGGATGCATTTGAAACCATTTGAGACGGAGTACGAGTAGCGAGGGGACCCTTTGGCTACATTATTTTTTAGATGTAAAATATTGGAAAAATGTAAAAAAGGAGGACGACCATTTTAACACCAACAGCACTATTTTTGACGTCATCTGTTCAATTACTCGGCTATGCCCCGATGACATTGACGTAGTGGGTAGATATGCGATGGGTGCCGTTAAAGAAGAGCGTTCTTACTGTATTCGTGAACGTGAATCTTCGGAAATGGGATTAAACGAGGTAAACGAGGAGAAAACCAAGTATTTGATGATCGCACTGAAATGAACAGTAGGTTTAGTTGGCACAACATCAAAGCTCAGTATCAATTGGTCAGAACAAATATCAAAAACGGCGGACAGAAGGTTTAGCTACCTTGGAAGCAGCATAAAAACAGTGAAAATGATATAGCCGATGAGGAAGTTCAATCCCGGATTGCTTCACGGAAACAAGGCGCCTTTTACGGTTTGCGAAAGATTTGTTCTTCTCGAAGACATTATGTAAAACATTGAAACTAAAGTTATACAGTCAAACACTGGTCGTTCGATCAATTGTCACCTACGGTTCTGAAACGTACGTGGTGCATGACACAGGCCAACGAACAGAGGGACTTGTGGAGGGTTCGAAAAGAAAATACTACGCCCCTCATCTTTGGACCATCGACAAAGGAAAGGGGATGGTGACGTAGGCGCTTCGATTTCAAGCTATATAAATTCGGTATACCGAACCCGACATCGACATCGATTCATTAAGATTGGTCGTCGGTAAGGTGGTTTGGTCATGTACTGGTACGAATGGATGGCGATCGTATATCGTCGTCAAAAATGACATGGACAGCAACCGCCGGGCGGATCTAGTAGTGTGGGGGGAGACCGCGGGGTAGGTAGGTGGAAAGATGAAGTATAAGTGGACCTTCGGGCCCTCGGCGTTTCCGGCGGGCGGACGTCGGAGGCGGTAAATAGGTCCGGTCGGTCGGTCGGAGGAGGAGGAGGCTGTTAATGGACGCCAAAACCAATTGTTGTAGGTTGTAGGCGCGCAGAAGAAAGTAAGTATTTGTGAGAGGGGGGGGGGGGGGAGTTTTTTTTTTTTTGTAAATTATTTTTTTATTTTTTTTTTTAATTAATTAATTAATTAATTATTTTATTTTTTATTTATAAAAATGTAAACGCAATATAAAAAAAAAAAAAAAAACGAACGGTAAAAATTATTATATTTAGTTTATTAATTGATCGGTTAATTTTTTTATATTTTCATTTTAATTTAATTAATTAATTTGTTGTTGTTGTTATTTTTGTTTTGTTATTGTTGGAATTGGAAGTTTATTTTGCTTTTGTCTTTTGAAATTAATTTTAATATTTACAAAAATAAAAAATAAAAACAAACAAAAAACTCTTTTTTTTTGTGTGTGTTGTTGTGAAAGAGACAGAAAAAGAGAAAGAGAAAGAGAGAGAGAGAGAGAGAGAGATAGAGAATATAAAAAAAATTTAAATTTAATTAGTTTTTGGTTAAATTTTTTTTAGTTTTGTTTTTTTTTTTATTAATTTATTTTTGTTTTTCTACTAAAAAAAATTTTTTTAATTAATTAATTTTTTTTGTAATTAATTTTTATAATAAAATTAAATAATTTTTTTAGTGTTTAGTTCTTTTTTTTTGCCCTAAATTTTTTTACTGTTTTTATCTTATTTTAGATTTTGTGTACTTTATTTTTTTTAATTTAATTAATTTAATTATTAAAATAATTAAAAAAAAAAACCAAATAAAATTGTAATAATTAAAATTAATTTGAGAGGTGAAGGAGGGAGGGGGGGGAAGGAGGCGAAGGTCCGGGACAAGGAACGAGAGAGATTTAAAATAAATTATTTTCGAAATGTAAAAATTAATTTAGGATGAAGAGAGCGAGAAAAAGAGAGAGAGTTAGGAAGGTGGAAGGAAGATGGGGGAGAAAGAGAGAGAGAGAGAGAGAGAGAGAGTGACAGGTTCAGTTTTTAATGAATTTTGAGGTTAGAAATTAAATTTTAATATAATTAATTTTGAGGTTAATATAATTATCAAATATAAAAAAAAAAACAAAAAAAAAAGATTACTTTGTTCAAAAATAAAAAAAATAAATAAAAAAAAAATATCACTTACAGATGAAAATGAAGTTGTCGAATCAGTAATAGAAGAAGAAGATGATGATGAAGAAGAAGAACCATTTGATGATGATGATGATGATGATGATGAAGACGATGATGATGTTAATGAAGCAACAGCAAATACAGCCGTTGCTGTTATGAAAACATCATCATGATCATCATCATCATCACGAATAGTTTTAACAGCCGCCGAAAATCGAGAGAGAATCTCATCATTTCGTCGTCGTCGTCGTCGTCGTCGTACAGCATCATAAATTTTATAAAAATCCTCCTCATCATCATCGTGCAAATTGTATTTTGTATTTTTTTGTATTTTAATTAAATTTTCATTTGATTTATTATTTAGTAATTGAGTTTTTTGAAATTTTTTTGTCATTTTTGTCGGTGTCGGTGTTTTTTGAGTTGTTGGATTTGTCGTCATCTGCGTCTGTGTTTGCGTCTGTGTTTGCGTCTGCGTCATCGTCGTCGGTATTGTTAATTTTTCCAATTCATCATCATTCTGAAATAGAACAAAAACTTTTCAATTTTAATAGAAATTAATAAAAAAAAAAAAAAAAAAAAAAAAAAAAATAAAAAAAAAAAATCGATTAATAAAAAAATAATACAAAAAATAATAAAAAAAATAATAAAAATAATACAAAAAATAATACAAAATAAATAAAATATATCAATCAATCAATTGTATAAAAATATCGAAAATAAGTTCGAAACTTCTGGAATTAATTTCGAAATAATCGGAATTAATTTCGAAAATTCAGAAATGAGTTCGAAAATATCGGAAAGAACTCCGAAAATGCGAAAATAAGTTCGAAAGTGCGGAAATAATTTCGAAAATATCGGAATTAATTTCGAAAATTCAGAAATGAGTTCGAAAATATCGAAAAGAACTCCGAAAGTGCGGAAATGAGTTCGAAAATATCGGAAATAATTTCGAAAATTCAGAAATGAGTTCGAAAATATCGAAAAGAACTCCGAAAGTGCGGAAATGAGTTCGAAAATATCGGAAATAATTTCGAAAATTCAGAAATGAGTTCGAAAATATCGAAAAGAACTCCGAAAGTGCGGAAATGAGTTCGAAAATATCGGAAAGCACCCCGAAAGTGCGGAAATAAGTTCAAATATATCGGAATTAATTTCGAAAATTCGAAAATGTGTTCGAAAATATCGAAAAGAACTCCGAAAGTGCGGAAATGAGTTCGAAAATATCGGAAAGAACATCGAAAGTGCGGAAATGAGTTCGAAAATTCGGAAACCAGTTCGAAATAATCGAAAATAGGTTCGAAAATAGGTTCGGAAACATCGTAAAGAACTCCGAAAGTGCGGAAATGAGTTCGAAAATATCGGAAAGCACCCCGAAAGTGCGGTAATAAGTTCAAAAATATCGGAATTAATTTCGAAAATTCGAAAATGTGTACGAAAATATCGAAAAGAACTCCGAAAGTGCGGAAATGAGTTCGAAAATATCGGAAAGCACCCCGAAAGTGCGGAAATAAGTTCAAAAATATCGGAATTAATTTCGAAAATTCGAAAATGTGTTCGAAAATATCGAAAAGAACTCCGAAAGTGCGGAAATGAGTTCGAAAATATTGGAAAGAACTCTGAAAGTGCGGAAATGAGTTCGAAAATATCGGAATTAATTTCGTAAATTCAGAAATGAGTTCGAAAATATCGGAAAGAACTCTGAAAGTGCGGAAATGAGTTCGAAAATTCGGAAACCAGTTCGAAATAATCGAAAAGAACTCCGAAAGTGCGGAAATGAATTCGAAAATATCGGAAATAATTTCGAAAATTCAGAAATGAGTTCGAAAATATCGGAAAGAACTCTGAAAGTGCGGAAATGAGTTCGAAAATTCGGAAACCAGTTCGAAATAATCGAAAAGAACTCCGAAAGTGCGGAAATGAATTCGAAAATATCGGAAATAATTTCGAAAATTCAGAAATGAGTTCGAAAATATCGAAAAGAACTCTGAAAGTGCGGAAATGAGTTCGAAAATTCGGAAACCAGTTCGAAATAATCGAAAAGAACTCCGAAAGTGCGGAAATGAATTCGAAAATATCGGAAATAATTTCGAAAATTCAGAAATGAGTTCGAAAATATCGGAAAGAACTCTGAAAGTGCGGAAATGAGTTCGAAAATATCGGAAAGAACTCTGAAAGTGCGGAAATAAGTCCGAAAATATCGAAATTAATTTCGAAAATTCAGAAATATCGGAAAGAACTCGGAAAGCGACGAAATAAGTTCGAAAATTCGGGCACGAGTTCAATATAATGGGAAATAACCGCAGAAACAATTTCGAAAATTCGAAAATAAGGTCGAAAATCTCGGAAAGAACTTCGAAAGTGCGAAAATATCGAAAATAAGTTCGACCAATTCCGAAAAAAAAATTCCAAACTTCGGAAAAACATTCGAAAATGCGGATATAATTTCGAAAGTGCGGGAATCCGTTCGAAAATATCTAAAGTAAGTTCGAAAATACGAAAATAAGTTCAAAAATTATTTCGAAAATATCGGAAAGAACTCCGAAAGTGCTGAAATAAGTTCGAAAATTCGGAAATATTTTCGAAAATATCGGACATAAGTTTGAAAAGTTCTGACAGAAATCCGAAAATTTGGAAATAACTTTTAAAGTGCCGAAATAAGTTCGAAAATAATTTCGAAAGGGAAGGAAACAATTTCGAAAATATTGGAAAGAACTCTAAAAACGCGGAAACCAGTTCGAAAGTGCAGACATAAGGTGGAAAAATTCAGAAACCAGTTCGAAATAATGTGAAATGACTTCGGAAACAATTTTGAAAATCAGAAAAAGAAAATAACTTCGTAATTTCGAAATTAACTTCGGAAATTCGGAATTCGGATAATGGAAATTAGTCTGAAATGTTCGGAAATAACTCCGAAAATTCGAAAATAAGTTCGAAAATTTCGGAAAGAACTTCGAAAGTGCGGGAATCAGTTCGAAAATATCGAGAGGATGGTTGGAAATGCGAAAATATGTTCGAAAATTATTTCGAAAGAGATGCACTTTCGGCGGAAACCAGTTCGAAAACAATTTCGAAAATATCGGAAATAACTCCGAAAATTCGAAAATAAGTTCGAAAATATCGCAAAGAACTCCGAAAGTGCGGAAATAAGTTCGAAAATTTGGAAATTTAAACCGAAAAGTTTGAAAATTGAAATAGCAAAGCCGGAAAATTCAAAATTAACTTTGAAAATATCGAAAACAAATCGGCAAATTCCGAAATAACTCCGAAAAATGTCAAAAAAAAACCCACCCAATCAGAAATTAATACGATTAAATGAAAGAAGAAAAAAAATGAAATGAAATCAAATTCTTATTATTATTATTAAAAAAATTATTACCATTTGTTGTTGCAGTTGTTGTTGTTGTTGTTGTTATTGAGCCACCACCGCCGCCGCCACCACCACCGGCAGATGTTGCATTCCCACCATGATGAGAATGATGATGATGATGTTGTTGCTGCTGCTGATGTTGATGTTGTTGCTGTTGTTGTTGTTGTTGAGCGACCAGCAACGATGCTGATGCTGCAGAAAGTTGTTGTTGTTGTTGCTGTTGTTGTGGCATCGGCGGTTGTCTTTTTATTGTTTTATCTTCATATCTTGTACCACTTTGACTGGCCATCGGACGATTTAATGTATTATTATTATTATTATTGTTATTATTACTGTTATTATTATTATTATTTGCATTATTCGGTGAATTTGGTGTTTGACCGGTTCCTTGAGCCGATGAGCCGGAACCGCCACTGCCACCACCAGTTGCATTACGGGCCGCAATTGTTTTTGTTACAAAATCGGGTTCTTTCCAACCGTGTTTTTTATAGACATCACGCAATTCCGGATGTTGCCACATTGTAAATAAAACTTGACCGGCAAATTTTAAAACACGCGGTGTATATTTTTGACGTTGTCGTGTGATATTCATAAGACGTTCAACGCCGCCCGCATCCAACAGTGACCGGGAAAATTCAGCATTTTTTTTTATTACCTCATTGAGCGTTGCCAAAACGGCAGCTATCGTATCATCGGACGTACCCTGATCATGTTGTGGATTACCCGACGGTAATTTTTGAACTAAATCACGCATTGCATATTTACCAATTAATTCTTTATTCCGTTGATCGATGGCCAAATTACGAAGTGCCGTCGCAACGGCACACACAACCCGATCCACTTCCATACGCAGCAATTCCACCAAAATGGGTAAACCTTTTTCTTTGCGCACCGACGCCCGTATTTCGATACTCGGTTGCCAATAGCATGCGGCTAAATTTTGTAGAGCGCCAGCGGCCGCCTCTAACGTTTCCGGATTCGAACAACTTTGTAATAGGGCTAAATACGATTGAACAACATCCGGTTGCCATAATAATTCATAACCTAAATGATGTTGTTGATTCATTGTGGCGGCAGAGGCGGCGGCTGCCGCAGAACCCGATGCGGTCCCCGTTGCTGACTGTTCTTGAATGTTATTGCTGTTGTTGTTGTTGTGATTTAAACGTTGTTGATTTGTTCGATTTGAACGTTGACCGCCAATTAAACTGCCATTACCGCCGGTAGAACCGCCAGAACCTCCAGATAGCAAATTATCTTTTAATTCATTTTGTTGTTGTTGTTGTTGTTGTTGATGATCTTTTTTCTTTTTTGATGCGCCAAAACAACCTAGATTTTCACCTTTAGAAACAAAATAGACAAAAATCAAAAAAAAATGTATTTTTTTTTTGAGGGTAGAAAACGATTTTCTAATTTTCTATTTTCTAAATGGCTATGGCCGGTTGACAGAAGATTTTAATAGAAATACAATTTAAAGGGGCCAGGGGGGGGGGGGGGGGGGGCGAAGGGGTAACTACGAAAATTCAGAAATGAGTTCGAAAATATCGAAAAGAATTCCGAAAGTGCGGAAATGAATTCGAAAATATCGGAAATAATTTCGAAAATTCAGAAATGAGTTCGAAAATATCGAAAAGAACTCCGAAAATTCGAAAATAAGTTCGAAAGTGCGGAAATAAGTTCGAAAATATCGGAATTAAGTTCGAAAATTCTGAAATGAGTTCGAAAATATCGGAAATGAGTTCAAAATAATCGGAATTTTATAGTTTTTTTTTTCTAAATTTGACCGGTTAACAAAAGATTTTGATAGAAATAAACAAGTTAAAAAAAAAAAATGTACCCCAATTTGCTTAAAAAGAAAATGTTCATTGGTAAAAATTGTGAAATAATGATAAATATGTAATAATTACCCTTTGAACCGGAAGCCGACGACGCCGCCGCCGCCGCCGATTGTTGTTGTCGATTTTGTACTGGTGCCGTGACATTACCCGTCCCGCTCGTCCCACCCGTCGTTTGCGTTGTTGGCAACGGATGTTTATCATAATTTGGATCTTCAACCTCTTGACACCGATACGATAAATTACGTAAAATACATACACAATTTTCGACAATTTTATTACCAATATTCGATTTGGCAATGGCCAATCGGACGACATACAACAGTGCATCGACCAATCCCAAACAATCACGTAATTTCGTCCGAGCATATTCACCGGCCGAACTAACATTTCGTAAAACACCCGATGCATTACGGAATACCGTTGACCAACATGGATCACCGGCACTGTTCGGATCCCAACCGGAATGCGGTATTATAACGTAATTGACAATGACAAGGACGGCATCGTCGATAATCGCCCGTTTTAGATCCTCACACGATGACATATTCCAAATGACACCGGTCACCAATTCACGTACTTCCGATTCATTTGTTCGTTTCAACAGTCCAATCAACGATGGAATCCCATTTGCATTTTTAATTGCCCGTTTATTTTCATCATTTTGTCTACCGTACGATAAATTACGTAATGCACCGCATGCATTACGATAAACATCACCGCTGTCCGATGCCAACAGTTTTACTAATGGCGGAATACCACCTAACGTTCTTGTTCGCTGTTTATTTGGATCGTCACCATAACATAAATGTTGAAGGTATGCGGCCGCATTTGCTTTTATTACATTATTTGGATTTTGTAGAAAATTTATTACTTCCGTTAAATTTGGATCACGCCAACGCATTCCCGCTCCGCCACTGGAACCGCCACTGGTTGTTGTAGCCGCATTATTACCAGTGGCGGTTGTACCAACACCGACAACACCAGATGACGGGGCCGTTGATGACGAAACAATATTTCGAATGTCATCAACATCAACAATAACATTTGGTAAACCCGTTGTAATACTTAAATTACCCGGAGATGTCATTCCATGATGATGATGATGATGAATTGAGCCGGTACCACCACCGCCACCACCACCACCAATAATTCCACTGTGCATTGATAAATTAGACATATGTTTTTGTAATTCATCGTCATCATCATAAATTGAACGTCCACCACTAATTTGTTGTTGTTGTTGTTGGGATAAAACAATTCCAAGACCTGGTCCATTGGGTCCATTGTGTTGTTGTTGTTGATGATCATCATAAATAATAGTTGTTGCTGTTCTTGTTCCATAAATTGGTTGTTGTTGTTGTTGTTGTTGAATTGAACCGGTATTCAGAGTTCCGGCGCCGCCGACGCCGCCACTGCCACCAACACCACCTACACCATACGGTGATGTTGATACATAACCATAAACCATTGTTGTTGGATCTTCTAAATAACGTTCACCAATTGAATGATGTCCACTAACGCTGCTTCCAATTCCACTTAAGCCGATTCCGCCGCCGACGCCGACGCCGCCGCCGACACCACCAGATGGCGATGGTGTTATTCGATAATCTATCATTTCATCATATGATTGTTGTTGTTGTTGTTGTTGTTGTTGTTGCTGTTGATGATGTGGATGAAGATAAGCCATTGCCGATTGATTACTACCCGTTGGAATGATTAATGAATGTTGTTGTTGTTGTTGACTATTTTGTAATGCTGCCAATTGCATTGGTGATGGTGAATTACTGTGATCACTTGGACTTGGCGGTGTCATTGGACGATGATCACCGGAAATTATCATACCAACACTGCCGCCGCCGCCTTGTCCTTGTCCTTGTACTGATGCTGCAGAGCCGATACCGCCGCCATATGATGTAGAATTTGCATATTGTCCAGCCGATGGATATTGTTCATATTCTTGATAATTTGAATGATGATAAGCAGGAATTCCTGATGAATTGCCAACGCCGCCGCCACCGCCACCGCCGCCATTGGTTTGATCTTGAATATACATTTGTTGTCCTTGTCCTTGTCCTGTACCGCCGGGTCCTCCCGGATGATGTGTCGTTTGATCAATATGATTATAATTTATATATTGAGAACTGAAATAAAAAAAAAAAAAAAAACCGTTATAAAATTCACAAATTTCTAATTTCTAAGAGGCGAAGCCGAAATAAGAGCCGAAAGTTATTATTTTTTTTTGTTTTTACCGAGGATAAACACCTAATGGCATTGCCACATAATCAACGGGTTGTCCATCGGGTCCCAAACGTTGCTGTTGAACATCCAACGGCATTGTCACATAATCAATTGTTGATGATGATGATGATGTCGTTGATGTTTGTTGTTGATGATGATGATGATGATGATGTTGCGGTTGGGGTTGTTGAGGTTGCGGTTGCGGTTGTTGTTGTTGTGTTAAATGATCAGAGCCGCCGCCGCCGCTGCCACTTGACGGCACCGTCGTCAAATGATTTAATTTAACTTCACTACGTATTTTAACTTTTGTAACGGTCGTCACTTGTTGGGTTGTCTGTTGTTGTTGTTGTTGTTGTTGTTGTTTTTTAAGTGTTTGATGATGAGTCGTTGAGGATAACTGATGATGCGTTGTGGTGGAAGAAGAACCGCCTAAGGTTCCGGTAACGCTAACGCCGCCACTGAGGCCAGCACCTACTCCTCCTACTCCTCCGCCTCCTCCAACTGTAGCTGATAAAATTCCTATGCCAATATCAGCATCACTTTTTTATAGATAATTAAAAAAATTAATATATTAAAAAAACTGGTAAAAAAAAACTTCACAAAACACAAAAAAAAAATTTTTGTCAAGCGGGAAAAAATTTGTTTAGTAGCCGATGCCGAAGCCGCCGTTTTGCTGTCACACACAAACACACACAGAAAAATACACAAATCAAATTGATTTAACATAATTTTATCAAATTACCAAAAAAAAAAAAAAAAAAAACAAAAAAAATGGAGAAATTCAGCTCCAGAACATCTTGTAATTCATGCGTCCGTCACTGACGGTTCATTTATTCCCTAGCGAGGTAAAACGAGGATGAGGATGACGACGAAGAAGAAGACGATGATGAGGATGATAAATGATGGTCGACATCCAACACCAACACCAAGGACGTCATCATTTCAAAAAAAAAAAAAAAAAAAAAAAAAAAAAAAAACCACGGAATTATTCAATTGACAGCAGCGCCATCTGCTCATGCTCTGTTGCGGCTGAGGTCTTTATGCTCTTTTTTCGGAAAAAAGGGATTTCCGGGTAGGTCGAAAAACGAATTTGGCAAATTAAATCAATTCAAAGTTTGTCTTCCCTGCCGTACCCCCTCCTCCGATGGAATATTAGGATTTCCAAAACCAAGAGAGAGCAGGAATTTGATCACCCCAACACATTTTTTTGGCCCTGTATATATTTTTGGTACGCGTACAGAAACGAGAAGGAACCAAGTGAGGGGGGGAGGCGCGGGGGTAAACGATGATGCGGTTCGGCGATGGGTTCGCTTAAGGTTAAATTTTCCTCGCGCGATACGTGTCATTCTAAACGCTCCCTGACCCTCCCTCTCTATCCCCCTTTCTCTCTCTCTCTCTCTCTCTCTCTCTCTCTCTCTCTCTCTCACACACACTCTGCAAAAATCCCCAAAATGATTTTAAACGAATGAATTTTGTTGATTCGGAAACAAAAACCAGAGAGAGATAGAGAGAGAGAAATTTCTTTCAAAGAATCAAACATCTCTCAGGCAGGCTATTACATAGACATAGTTTTAGAAGAATTCTAGAAGTTTTAGAAGTTCTAGAAGCTCCAGAAATTCTAGCGGTTCTAGAAGTTCTAGAAATTGTTAGCAGTTCTAGACTATGTTTATGTAAGTAGTGTATGTGGGAGTGTGACTGAGCGCGTGGATTAGGATAAAGGATAAAGGTAAATTCCCCGTATAATAGACTTGGCAGGGGGGGGGGGGACGATGGGCGAAGGGGGATTTCCTCAAACCTACACATTCCGACCGACCTGAAAATGATTCAGAAGCAAAAAAAATACAAGCGATTTCTCCAAAAACTCTTCTCAAACAATTTGTTTTTTACGTCCTTGGCCACCCCCTCCACCTTGTGTGGGATAAAGGAACCAAAAAAAACCTCTGCTGCTAGGGGTGGATACTGCTAGAATTTCTAAAACTTCTAGAACTTCTAGAATTCTACTTTTAGAACTTTTAGAATTCTAGAACACTTCTAGAACTTCTAAAATTTCTGGAGCTTCTAGAACCTCTAAAACTTCTAGAATCGTTGGAATTCCTAAAACTGCTAGAACTTCTAGAATTTCTAAAACTTCTAGAACTGCTAAAACTTCTAAAACTTCTAGAACCGTTAGAATTTCTAGAACTAGAAAAAATGTCTAGAATTTCAAGAACCATTAGAATTTCTAAAACTTCTAACACTTCTAGAACCCTTAGAATTTCTAGAATCGCTAGAACTTCTAAGATAACAAAACGAAAAAAGAAAAGAAAAGAAAAAAAAAAAAACCTCTACTCTACAAAACATTTTCCTTACTTGTAATGTTGCATTTCCGATTTATTAATACTTATAATATGATGATGACGATAATGATATTTATTTGGATTTTGTTGTTCGACGTCGTCGTCGTCGTCGTCGTATTTCGTGTTGTTGTTTTGTTGTTGTTGTTGTTGTTCCGAATCCGAATCTAGCGATTTCGATTTCAATTCCGACGACGACGGATTACTTTCCGTTTCTAAATCGATTTCGTTAACGATCCGTCGTCTATCATCCGACATTTTGACATTTTTCCAAAAACAAAACAAAAATGGAAAACAACCCAAAAAACGAACGCGTTATTGAAAATTTTCAACACTAACTTTTTTAATGGATTATTAAAAAAATTACCCAACAAACAATAATAAAAAAAAAAACCAAAAAAAAAACGAACCAACGAACGAGAGAATTTCGCATGCAATACAATTACAAAAAAACAATTATTTATATTATTTTCTCTTTACCTTTTTGTAATTTCGGTACGATGAGTTTTTGTTGTTGTTGTTGTTGTTGTTTTTTCTATGTTGTTTACACTTTGATGGAGCGAATCTTCCGGTTCTTGTTGAAGATGATCATTATTGGTCGATTTCGATTGCTGCTGCTGCTGCTGCTGCTGCTGCTGCTTGGGATGTTTCTGTTGTTTGGGATGTTTTGGCTGCTGATTGGGATGCTGTTTAGAAAAATAATACTCTTCTCCATTGGGTTCGATTCGACGACGATTAACGAGTCTGAATTAATTTTCCCCATTTCATTTACAATTTCAGACACAAAAATAAAAACAAATAATTTTTTTTTTTTTCATCAATTGGAAAGAGATTCAACAAAACAACAACAACAACAACAACAAATTAAATTCAAATCCAAAAATAAAAAAAAAACCAACCAACAAAAACAAAATAAACTAAAAAAAAAAAAAACAACGCGTTTTCGGCGCGCCACAAAAACCAAACAATTTCGAAGTCGACACAAATTTTTTTTTTACGAAAAATTTTTCAACAACAACAAACGAAATTAAAACAACTAAAAATCCAAATAAAAATCCAAATAAAAACAAAAAAAAATGATGATGCAAACTACAAAAAAAAAACACTCCCCTCCCCAACTCCCCACCCCATCAATCATCAATCCTACCCCCCCCCACATCAAATCAAAATACAAAAAAAAACAAAACCCCCCAATTTTCTAGTAAAAACCAAAACAACACAAACCAAAATTTTAGTTTTTTGTTACTTGGGTTTTCATACAAAAAAAAAGCAAAAAAAAAAAAACCCAATCAGTATTTTTTTTTTTTTTACTTACAAACAAGAATCAATCAGAAAATTATTATTATTATTATTTTTAGTATTTGCCATTATATGATTAATTATTATTATTATTATTATTATTATTGAATAAATTGTGGTGATCCTGTCCACATGGCGGCGGCGACGGCGGCGACGGTGGTGGCGGCGGAGGGGACAATTCAATTATGGGATTGCGCTGGGATAAACCAAAAACCAAAAACAGTAAAAAACAAAACCAAAAATTACAATTTCAAAATGCTTTTATTAAAAATTCCCCAAATTCCCCAAACCCCCCAAACCTCGTTTGTTGTTTCATAACCGTTTGAATTTTGTCGTTAAAACTTCATCGTCTGATAGCAAAACTCAAAGTTTTTTGTGGAATTTTAATGAAAATTCTCAATTCTAATGGAAAAATCAAAGTTATTTGGGAGTTTTATTGCAAATTATCTACTCAAATTTAATTCTGATTTCGAAACTCCATCGCCTGATAGCAAAAATCAAAGTTTTTTTGTGGAGTTTTAATGAAAATTCTCAATTCTAACTTCGAAACTTCATCGTCTGATGGCAAAATTAGAGTTATTTTGCAGTTTTAATGAAAATTCTCAATTTTAACTTCAAAACTCCATCGTCTGTATGCAAAAATCAAAGTTATTTTGGAGTTGTAATGAAAATTCTCAATTTTAACTTCGACACTCCATCGTCTGATTGCAAAAATCAAAGTTTTTTGTGGAGTTTTACTGAAAATTCTCAATTTTAACTTCGAAACTCCATCGTCAGATTGCAAAAATCAAAGTTTTTTGTGGAGTTTTAATGAAAATTCTCAATTCTAACTTCGAAACTCCATCGTCTGATAGCAAAAATCAAAGTTATTTTGGAATTTTAATGAAAATTCTCAATTTTAACTTCGAAACTCCATCGTGTGATGGAAAAATCAAAGTTTTTATGGAGTTTTACTTCAAATTATCGATTCAAAAACTATTTCTGACTTCAAAACTTCATCGCCTGTTTGCA
Source organism: Dilophus febrilis (assembly GCA_958336335.1). NCBI lineage: Eukaryota > Metazoa > Arthropoda > Insecta > Diptera > Bibionidae > Dilophus > Dilophus febrilis. Next base: position 25,482,147 of record OY284473.1, read on the forward strand.
AAAATCAAAGGTTTTATGGAGTTTTCATGAAAATTCTGAATTCTAAATTCAAAACTCCATCGTATGATAGCAAAATTAGAGTTATTTTGGAGTTTTAATGAAATTTCTCAATTCTGACTTCGAAACTCCATCGCCAGATAGCAAAAATCAAACTTTTTTGTGGAGTTTTAATGAAAATTCTCAATTTTAACTTCGAAACTCCATCACCAGATAGCAAAAATCAAAGTTTTTATGGAGTTGTTATGAAAATTCTCAATTTTAAATTCGAAACTTCAACGTCTGATGGGAAAATTAGAGTTATTTTGGAGTTTTAATGAAAATTCTGAATTCTAATGGAAAAATCTAAGTTATTTGGGAGTTTTATTGCAAATTATCTACTCAAATTTAATTCTGACTTCAAAACTTCATCGCCTGATTGCAAAAATCAGGGTTATTTTGGAGTTTTAATGAAAATTCTGAATTCTAAATTCAAAACTCCATCGTCTGATAGCAAAAATCAAGGTTATTTTGGAGTTTGAATAAAAATTCTCAATTCTAACTTCGAAACTCCATCGCCTGATAGCAAAAATCAAAGTTTTTTTGTGGAGTTTTAATGAAAATTCTCAATTCTAACTTCGAAACTTCATCGTCTGATGGCAAAATTAGAGTTATTTTGCAGTTTTAATGAAAATTCTCAATTTTAACTTCAAAACTCCATCGTCTGTATGCAAAAATCAAAGTTATTTTGGAGTTGTAATGAAAATTCTCAATTTTAACTTCGACACTCCATCGTCTGATTGCAAAAATCAAAGTTTTTTGTGGAGTTTTACTGAAAATTCTCAATTTTAACTTCGAAACTCCATCGTCTGATAGCAAAAATCAAAGTTATTTTGGAATTTTAATGAAAATTCTCAATTTTAACTTCGAAACTCCATCGTGTGATGGAAAAATCAAAGTTTTTATGGAGTTTTACTTCAAATTATCGATTCAAAAACTATTTCTGACTTCAAAACTCCATCGCCTGTTTGCAAAAATCAAAGGTTTTATGGAGTTTTCATGAAAATTCTGAATTCTAAATTCAAAACTCCATCGTATGATAGCAAAATTAGAGTTATTTTGGAGTTTTAATGAAATTTCTCAATTCTGACTTCGAAACTCCATCGCCAGATAGCAAAAATCAAACTTTTTTGTGGAGTTTTAATGAAAATTCTCAATTTTAACTTCGAAACTCCATCACCAGATAGCAAAAATCAAAGTTTTTATGGAGTTGTTATGAAAATTCTCAATTTTAACTTCGAAACTTCAACGTCTGATGGGAAAATTAGAGTTATTTTGGAGTTTTAATGAAAATTCTGAATTCTAATGGAAAAATCTAAGTTATTTGGGAGTTTTATTGCAAATTATCTACTCAAATTTAATTCTGACTTCAAAACTTCATCGCCTGATTGCAAAAATCAGGGTTATTTTGGAGTTTTAATGAAAATTCTGAATTCTAAATTCAAAACTCCATCGTCTGATAGCAAAAATCAAGGTTATTTTGGAGTTTGAATAAAAATTCTCAATTCTAACTTCGAAACTCCATCGCCTGATAGCAAAAATCAAAGTTTTTTTGTGGAGTTTTAATGAAAATTCTCAATTCTAACTTCGAAACTTCATCGTCTGATGGCAAAATTAGAGTTATTTTGCAGTTTTAATGAAAATTCTCAATTCTAACTTCCAAACTCCATCGCCTGATTGCAAAAATCAAGGTTATTTTGGAGTTTGAATAAAAATTCTCAATTCTAACTTCGAAACTCCATCGCCTGATAGCAAAAATCAAAGTTTTTTTGTGGAGTTTTAATGAAAATTCTCAATTTTAACTTCGAAACTCCATCGCCTGAAAACAAAAATCAAAGTTTTTGGTGGAGTTTTAATGAAAATTTTCAATTTTAACTTCGAAACTCCATCGTCTGATTGCAAAAATCAAAGTTTTTTGTGGAGTTTTAATGAAAATTCTCAATTCTAATTGAAAAATCAAAGTTATTTGGGAGTTTTATTGCAAATTATCAACTCAATTTTAATTCTGACTTCGAAACTCCATCGTGTGATGGAAAAATCAAAGTTTTTTTGTGGAGTTTTAATGAAAATTTTCAATTTTAACTTCGAAACTCCATCGCCTGATTGCAGAAATCAAAGTTTTTTGTGGAGTTTTAACGAAAGTTCTCAATTCCGACTTCGAAACTCCATCGTGTTATGGAAAAATCAAAGTTTTTATGGAGTTTTACTGCAAATTATCGATTCTAACTTCGAAACTCCATCGCCTGTATGCAAAATTAAAGTTTTTTGTGGAGTTTTAATGAAAATTCTCAATTCTAATGAAAAAATCAAAGTTATTTGGGAGTTTTATTTCAAATTATCTACTCAAATTTAATTCTGGCTTCGAAACTACATCGCCTGATTGCAAAAATCAAAGTTTTTTGTGGAGTTTTAATGAAAATTCTCAATTCTAACTTCGAAACTTCATCGTCTGATGGCAAAATTAGAGTTATTTTGCAGTTTTAATGAAAATTCTCAATTTTAACTTCGACACTCCATCGCCTGATAGCAAAAATCAAAGTTTTTTGTGGAGTTTTAATGAAAATTCTCAATTTTAACTTCGAAACTCCATCGTCAGATTGCAGAAATCAAAGTTTTTTGTGGAGTTTTAATGAAAATTCTCAATTCTAACTTCGAAACTCCATCGTCTGTATGCAAAAATCAAAGTTATTTTGGAATTTTAATGAAAATTCTCAATTTTAACTTCGAAACTCCATCGTGTGATGGAAAAATCAAAGTTTTTATGGAGTTTTACTGCAAATTATCGATTCAAAAACTATTTCTGACTTCAAAACTCCATCGTCTGTTTGCAAAAATCAAAGGTTTTATGGAGTTTTCATGAAAATTCTGAATTCTAAATTCAAAACTCCATCGTATGATAGCAAAATTAGAGTTATTTTGGAGTTTTAATGAAATTTCTCAATTCTGACTTCGAAACTCCATCGCCAGATAGCAAAAATCAAACTTTTTTGTGGAGTTTTAATGAAAATTCTCAATTTTAACTTCGAAACTCCATCACCAGATAGCAAAAATCAAAGTTTTTATGGAGTTGTTATGAAAATTCTCAATTTTAACTTCGAAACTTCAACGTCTGATGGGAAAATTAGAGTTATTTTGGAGTTTTAATGAAAATTCTCAATTCTAATGGAAAAATCAAAGTTATTTGGGAGTTTTATTGCAAAATATCTACTCAAATTTAATTCTGACTTCAAAACTTCATCGCCTGATTGCAAAAATCAAGGTTATTTTGGAGTTTTAATGAAAATTCTGAATTCTAAATTCAAAACTCCATCGTCTGATAGCAAAAATCAAGGTTATTTTGGAGTTTGAATAAAAATTCTCAATTCTAACTTCGAAACTCCATTGTCTGATTGCAAAAATCAAAGTTATTTTGGAGTTGTAATGAAAATTCTCAATTTTAACTTCGACACTCCATCGTCTGATAGCAAAAATCAAAGTTTTTTGTGGAGTTTTAATGAAAATTCTCAATTTTAACTTCGAAACTCCATCGTCAGATTGCAAAAATCAAAGTTTTTTGTAGAGTTTTAATGAAAATTCTCAATTCTAACTTCGAAACTCCATCGTCTGATAGCAAAAATCAAAGTTATTTTGGAGTTTTACTGAAAATTCTCAATTTTAACTTCAAAACTCCATCGTCTGTATGCAAAAATCAAAGTTTTTTGTGGAGTTTTAACGAAAGTTCTCAATTCTTATGGAAAAATCAAAGTTATTTTGGAGTTTTAATGAAAATTCTCAATTCTAAATTCAAAACTCCATTGTCTGTATGCAAAAATCAAACTTTTTTGTGGAGTTTTAACGAAAGTTCTCAATTCTTATGGAAAAATCAAAGTTATTTGGGAGTTTTATTGCAAATTATCTACTCAAATTTAATTCTGACTTCAAAATTTCATCGCCTGATAGCAAAAATCAAAGTTTTTTGTGGAGTTTTAATGAAAATTCTCAATTCTAAATTCAAAACTCCATCGTCTGATAGCAAAAATCAAGGTTATTTTGGAGTTTGAATAAAAATTCTCAATTCTAACTTCGAAACTCCATTGTCTGATTGCAAAAATCAAAGTTATTTTGGAGTTGTAATGAAAATTCTCAATTTTAACTTCGACACTCCATCGCCTGATAGCAAAAATCAAAGTTTTTTGTGGAGTTTTAATGAAAATTCTCAATTCTAAATTCAAAACTCCATCGTCTGATAGCAAAAATCAAAGTTTTTTGTGGAGTTTTAATGAAAATTCTCAATTTTAACTTCGAAACTCCATCGCCTGAAAACAAAAATCAAAGTTTTTGGTGGAGTTTTAATGAAAATTTTCAATTTTAACTTCGAAACTCCATCGTCTGATTGCAAAAATCAAAGTTTTTTGTGGAGTTTTAATGAAAATTCTCAATTCTAATTGAAAAATTAAAGTTATTTGGGAGTTTTATTGCAAATTATCAACTCAATTTTAATTCTGACTTCGAAACTCCATCGTGTGATGGAAAAATCAAAGTTTTTTTGTGGAGTTTTAATGAAAATTTTCAATTTTAACTTCGAAACTCCATCGCCTGATTGCAGAAATCAAAGTTTTTTGTGGAGTTTTAACGAAAGTTCTCAATTCCGACTTCGAAACTCCATCGTGTTATGGAAAAATCAAAGTTTTTATGGAGTTTTACTGCAAATTATCGATTCTAACTTCGAAACTCCATCGCCTGTATGCAAAATTAAAGTTTTTTGTGGAGTTTTAATGAAAATTCTCAATTCTAATGAAAAAATCAAAGTTATTTGGGAGTTTTATTTCAAATTATCTACTCAAATTTAATTCTGACTTCGAAACTACATCGCCTGATTGCAAAAATCAAAGTTATTTTGGAGTTTTACTGAAAATTCTCAATTTTAACTTCAAAACTCCATTGTCTGTATGCAAAAATCAAACTTTTTTGTGGAGTTTTAACGAAAGTTCTCAATTCCGACTTCGAAACTCCATCGTGTTATGGAAAAATCAAAGTTTTTATGGAGTTTTACTGCAAATTATCGATTCTAACTTCGAAACTCCATCGCCTGTATGCAAAATTAAAGTTTTTTGTGCAGCTTTAATGAAAATTCTCAATTCTAATGGAAAAATCAAAGTTATTTGGGAGTTTTATTGCAAATTATCTACTCAAATTTAATTCTGATTTCGAAACTGCATCCCTAGATAGCAAAAATCAAAGTTATTTTGGAGTTTTACTGAAAATTCTCAATTTTAACTTCAAAACTCCATCGTCTATATGCAAAAATCAAAGTTTTTTGTGGAGTTTTAATGAAAATTCTCAATTTTGACTTCGAAACTCCATCGTCTGATAGCAAAAATCAAAGTTATTTTGAAGTTTTAATGAAAATTATCAATTCTAACTTCGAAACTTCATCGTCTGATAGCAAAAATCTAGGTTTTTTATAGAGTTTTAATGAAAATTCTCAATTCTAACTTCGAAACTCCATCGTCTGATAGCAAAAATCAAAGTTATTTTGGAGTTTTAATGAAAATTATCAATTCTAACTTCGAAACTTCATCGTCTGATAGCAAAAATCTAGGTTTTTTATGGAGTTTTAATGAAAATTCTCAATTCTAACTTCGAAACTCCATCGCCTGATAGCAAAAATCAAAGTTTTTTGTGGAGTTTTAATGAAAATTCTCAATTCTAAATTCAAAACTCCATCGTCTGATAACAAAAATCAAAGTTTTTTGTGGAGTTTTAATGAAAATTCTCAATTCTGACTTCAAAACTCCATCGTCTGTATGCAAAAATCAAAGTTTTTTGTGGAGTTTTAATGAAAATTCTCAATTCTGACTTCAAAACTTCATCTGCTAATGCAAAAATCAAAGTTATTCTGGAGTTTTTACTGAAAAATTTTCACAATTCCAATTTCAACAAAACTCGAGAATCGTCTGATTAAAAGAAAAAAAAAATAAATAAACCCCAGAATAAATATTTAAGGGGTGCGATGACTTTTTTTTTTTTAATTTTATATCGATGTCGATGTATTTGTTAACAAACCAAAACCAAATCAAAAAAAAAAAAAAACACCTTTTTAATTATTAAAAAAATTAAACTTAAAATTAAAAACCTATAAAATTAAAAATTTAAAAAAAAAAAACAAATCAGAAAAGGTTTTTATTTTTTTTTCATTTTTACAACATTTGGCTGAATTGTACTTTACCCCCCTAACTTGAAGGGGGGGCTCCCCCGACAAACTTTTGTTCTAGCGTTTTGGGGGGAGGCGCCCCGTTCGCCCAGGAGGGGGGGTCAAAGTTTGTATGAGAAAATTTTTTTTTTCCCTAGGGGGGAGATTCTAGGGGGGAGATTTTTATCGGAAGGGGTAAAGGACTACCCATCATGAAACTTTTGTTCGGGACTTAGGCTCCCCCCCTATACGTGGGGCAGGGGGGGACTGAATTTTTCACTCGATGGAAAAGCTGCAGACAGAAGCTATTTATTTCCTATCAGATTGCATTCCTTAAGCAAATTTGTCAAAAAAAAAACTGCGGATGGGGTTTGCTCGGTGGATAACAGAAAGGGAGTAATAATCTTTAAAGGCGCCGAAGGCGCTGCAGACAGAAGCTATTTATTTCCTATCAGATTGCATTCCTTAAGCAAATTTGTCAAAAAAAAAACTGCGGATGGGGTTTGCTCGGTGGATAACAGAAAGGGAGTAATAATCTTTAAAGGCGCCGAAGGCGCTGCAGACAGAAGCTATTTATTTCCTATCAGATTGCATTCCTTAAGCAAATTTGTCAAAAAAAAAACTGCGGATGGGGTTTGCTCGGTGGATAACAGAAAGGGAGTAATAATCTTTAAAGGCGCCGAAGGCGCTGCAGACAGAAGCTATTTATTTCCTATCAGATTGCATTCCTTAAGCAAATTTGTCAAAAAAAAAAACTGCGGATGGGGTTTGCTCGGTGGATAACAGAAAGGGAGTAATAATCTTAAGGGCGCCGAAGGCGCTGCAGACAGAAGCTATTTCTTTCGCTAAATTTGAGCCCAAAAATGGAAATTTGTAAATTTGTAAACACCCCCTGTCCCTCGTATTAGGGGGGAGCCCTTAGTGCTGAACAAAATTTTCAAGGGGGGATGGCCCCTTACCCCTTTCAGTATCAATTTTCCTTTTAGAGATGAAAAAAAAAAAAATTCATACAAACTTTCCCCCCCCCCCCCCTCCTGGACGAAGGGGTTCGGGCGCCACCTAGTCCCGGAACTAAAGTTGCTTGGTTTGGGCCTCCCCTCCATTTCAGGTACTAAAATTTAAAATCGGAGGGGGGGAACACTTTTACTTTTTGGGAATTTTGAAATTTTCAAAACTCCCCCCTGCCCCACGTATAGGGGGGGGCAGCCTAAGTCCCGAACAAAAGTTTCATGAGGGGTGGTCCTTTACCCCTTCCGATAAAAATTTCCCCCCTAGAGGGGAAAAAAAAATTTTTTCCATACAAACTTTGTCCCCCCCTCCTGGGCAAACGGGGCGCCTCCCCCAAAAACGCTAGAACAAAAGTTTGTCGGGGGGGTATGCCCCTTGATTTTCCCACCCTAAAATTAAATTTCGTGTCTTCGCCCGTAAAGTACAATTTAGCCCAACATTTTTTTAGGGTTATTTTTTTTTATTTTTCCATTCACACACACATTTTTTTGTTTTTTTTTTTTTATTTTGGGGCGGTGGCACTCGGCGACAGCACGCACAAAAAAAAACATTGTTTTTTTTATTTTTTGCACAATAACAACAACAACAACAACAACAGAAAAAAATAACAATAACAACATAAACATAATAATAATAATTAAAAAAAAAATGGGAAAAAATTTTACGTTATTTTTACTTACATTTTATGATGATGATCAAAAAAAAAAAAAAAAAACTCTATAAAAAAAATTCCATATTTTCTAATGGAATTTTATTTTGACCTTTGATCAGGAGGATTCACGAAATTAACGAATTCTTGATTCAATTTTCTGGGTAATGTTTGAATGATTCCACTTTAATATATAACTTATCCGCTTGTACGTTGTTATCCTTATTCAAAGTTCGCGTTTTCTTTATCTTAATTCTTTATCTTATAGATAAAAATAAAAATCACTTTAAAAATCTTCGTGTTTTTTTTTTTTTTTTTATTCTTTTAAATCACACAAAATAAATTGAAAAAAAAATAAAAAACTGAATGACAAACAAACAAACAAATGAAAGAAAAAAAAAAATTGTCAACAAAAATCTTTATTGTTGTTGTTGTTGTTGTTGTTATAATTTTTTTTTTATTTTTATTGTTTTGTTTTTGTATCGACAACAACAACAACAACAAAATCACGCGAGTCACGAAACGCAGACACAAAAGAATCAAAAAAAAAAAAAAATCTATCAATCAGCCAGAATCAGATTCACAGAAAATCCAAAAAAAAAATCGCAGAGACGAGACGAACTAAAAAAAAAAAAAAAAACTTCAAACAATAAATAAATAGGAAAAAAAAAAAAAAAATTACACATTAAAAAATGCTGGAATGCGTGGGTGAGGCCGACGACAACGATGATGATGATGATGATGACGATTTTAATTATTCAAAACATAAAACAACAACAACAACACAGACAATAAAATACAATAACAATAACAATAACAAAAACAACAAAAAGAAGATAATTTAAAATGATTGCGCCGCGCGCGCGGTTGCCGCCCGTCGAGCCGATTCCGTTCCGTTTATGACCTGTTCCGTGTGTATTGTTGGTGTGGTTGGTGTTATTTTTTTTTGTACTTTGATTTATTATATTAATTTTAATACATTGCTTGGGTACGCGCATGCGATTTTATTTGTTTGTTTGTTTGTCGTTTTTTTTTTTTTTTTTTGGATTGTTAAGCAATAAAACGAGACGATGATGATGATGGTTATTATTAAAAAAAAAAAAAATACTATTTACACTTTTGATAATCACTCACAAAAATTCCAATGTCTGTTGTCTGCTTAACTGACCGATGATGATGATGATGATGATGATGATATTTTTAATATTTATTATTATTATTATTATGTTGGCTGCTTGTAATTTCTCTTATATTATATTTGATTGTATGCGCAGTTGCGAGATGAAAAAAATTTATTCGACTCTTTTTTTTTTTTTTCTTTTGCTTTATTATAAATACACTTTGAAAACAACAACACCAAAAAAAAAAAAAAAAAAAGGGCGGTGGTGTTTTTTATTTGTTTTTATATTTAATAATAATTTGATTTAATTAATGTTTTGTTTATTTCTATAAAAAAAAAAAACATTCTCTTATTTATTAAATAACTAAAGGTAATAAAAACCGCACTTTGTTTTTGTTTTTACTACCTTTAGTTATTTATTTTTTTCCAAATAAAAACCATCACACACACAAACAAACAAACAAACAAGCAAAAAAAAAAACACTGAAAAATGACTGTATGATGAAATACAACAAAAACATTAATGATGCGTTTTTTTTTCATGCTACACCAAACACACACACACCGATCACACACCAATCACACACCAATCCCACACACACACACCCAACAACAGATAGAGCAAATGTTGATTTTTTTTTTTTTCATATAACACACCAATCACACAACCAGTTTCCACGTATAAAGTGTTAAAAACCTCTGTTCATTTCATCCACCGTGTGTTTAAGGTTTTTTTTTTTTTGGTTTTAACGAACGGGTGGGGGGGGCTGGGGGGCAGAAATCTTATCTATAAGACACAACACACACACACACACACACACACACACAAGGATTGTGTCAGATTACGAACTGACCGAAAACTGACCCTCCCTCTTTCGATTGCGGTCAATTTCGAACCAAAACCGCTTGCCAGACCGGGCTGGTCTGAATTTTTGAACCTCAATATCTCATTCAACTCATTGATTCCGTAAATTTTCAACGAAAAAAAAAACCCTCTGCTCCTCGTGTATAAGATGGGGATCCAGGACACTAAGTATTCCGAACAAAAGATTCGTGAGCAGTAGTCAAATACAAACTTTGCCTCCCCTCCTCCTCCTTTCTAGCCAGCGTCTTCCACCTCAAAACGATAGAACAAAAGTTTGTCCGGGAGAATATCCCCCTCCCCCTCCCCTTCAAATTAGGGGGGCTGAATTCAACATTAAAGTTGACCCCCACCTACACCGGTGTAACACGGACAAAAAACATTCATCATAATTAAAGTACAATTCAGCTGAGATCGATTAATATTGTAGGTGTGTGCGTGGGTGCGTGCGTACGTTTTTTTTTTGTTGTTTGTGCGATGAATTTCTCATATAAATAGCGGCGTTCTATTCGATTCGACCACCATCGAGGAGAGCGTAGAGGAAAAGAGTAGAAAAGAATAGATTTTTCTAAGTCGCCGAACTACGGCTAAATTGTACTTTACGGGCGAAGACACGAAATTTGTGATGTTAGGGTGGGGAAATCAATCAAGGGGATATCCTCCCCGACAAACTTTTGTTCTAGCGTTTTTGGGAGGGACGCCGCGTTTGGCCAGGAGTGGGGGGGGGGGGGGGCAAAGTTTGAATGGGAAATTTTTTTATTTCCCATTTAGGGGGGGAAATTTATACCGGCAGGGGTAAAGGGTGGTCACCCCTCATGAAACTTTTGTTAGGGACTTAGGCTCCCCCCTCCCCCCCCCCCCCCCTTATACGTGGGGCTGGTGGGAGTTTTGAAAATTTCAAAATTCCAAAAAGTCAAAGAGTACCCCACCCCCCTCCCATCCGATCTTAAATTTTAAAATACCTAAAATGGAGGGGAGGCCTAAACCAAGCAACTTTAGTTCCGGGACTAGGTGGCGCCCGAACCCCTTCGTCCAGGAGGGATGGGGGGGGGGGGGGGGGGGACAAAGTTTGTATGAAATTTTTTTTTTTTTTCATTTTCAAAAGGGAAATTTATTTTTAGTCCCCACCCCTCAATACGATAGCCATGGGGGGTTTTTGAAAATTAGCGCTAGGGCCAGTTGCATTATGTTATCCATCGAGTGAGCCTCATTCACAGTTTTTTTTTTTTTTATGACAAATATGATTAAGGAATATAATCTGATTGGAAATAAATCCCTTCTGTATGCAGCGCTACTGCTGGAAGAATCTTCCCTTGAATTAGCGGAATTTCTCCTGCCAGATCATATACTACACCGGTACCCATTATTTTTCATAACCTAGAATTCACCCCCCCCCCCCCCCCCCCCCACGTATTAAGGGGTAAACAAAAGTTTCATGATGAGTGACCACCACCCTTTACCCCTTCCGGTATAAATTCCCCCTCAAAAGGGAAAATAAAAAAATGTCTCATACAAACTTTTGCGCCCCCCCCCCCTTCCCTCCCCTCCAGGGCGAACGGGGCGTTTCCCGTTCCAAAAACGCTAGAACAAAAGTTTGTCGGGGGGGAGCACCCTCTTCAAGTTAGGGGGGGGGGGCTAAATTGCACTTTACGGGCTTCGCTATGGCTAACCTATGTTCATTTCATCCACCGGGTGTTGGAAGTTTTTTTTTTTTGGTTTTAACCGAGGGGGGGGGGGGATCATACCTATAAAACACAACACAACAAGGGTTTTGTAGGATTCCGAATTGACTGACCGAAAACTGACCCTCCTTCCTCCTTCCTCCTTTCTCCTTTACGGTCAATTTTGAACCAGGCCCCCGCTTGCCAGACCGGGCTGCGGTCGTACCTCAAATATCTCACTCAACTTTGCTGATGCTTTCAACGAATCATTGATTCCGTATATTTTCAACGAAAAAAGTCCTTGCCCCTTGTATTGGGATAGGTGGGGGGGGGGGGATCCCGACTAACTGTCCAGAACAAAAGTTTTTCGTGAGCGGTTGGCTCTTTTTAGCTCCTTCCAGTATAAATTTTTATGCCCTACAAAGGGCAAATAAAAATTGTTCCCATATACAAGCTTTGCCTCCCTTCTTTCTTCCTCCTTCATGCACGAACGGGGTGTCTCAAAAAAAAAAAAGAAAAAAAAACGCTAGAATAAAAGTTTGTTCGGGAGAATATCCCCCCCCCCCCCCCCCCTTCAAATTATTAGGGCTGAATTGAACTTTAATGTTGAATTTTTTGTATTTCTATGCCATTGTAGTACATTAGTAATTGTTGTTGTTGTTGTTGTTACAATAACAATTTCTATGGTGGTACCTACACCGGTGTAACGTACAAAAAACATTCATCATAATTAAAGTACAATTCAGCTGAGATCGATTAATATTGTAGGTGTGTGCGTGCGTGAGTGCGTTTTTTTTTTTTTTGTTTTTTATTGTTTGTGCCGTGAATTTCTCACATATAAATAGCGGCGTTCTACCGTTATACGGCCGCGATTCGACCATCGAAGAGTGTAGAGGTAAAGACAAAGAGTAGAAAAAAAGGAGATTTTTCTACGACGCCGCGGCCGAACTACACCACCCGCAACCGTACTATTTCAGAGAGTGAAGAGATTTTCTGATGTATGCATTAATGATGATGATGATTTATTTATTTTTCAAGTGTTTTTTTTTTTTTTTTAATTGTACGATTGAGTGCGTGTATGTTTGTTTTTTTCTTCTGTATATGTATATATATATATATATATATATTTTGGTTAAATAAACACCCGCACCGCGTGCGTGCATTTACACGCACACCACACACCCACCCTCATACAAACGCAATCATCGTTTTTTTTTTGGTAATTTAATTATTAATTACAAAAAGGAAAATCTCAAAATTTTAAAAATGAATGATCAAAAAAAAAATCACAAAAACAACAACAACAACAAAACAAAAAGGCCCTTTCCAGCCACACCGCACCGCACCGCACCGCACCCCACCCCACCCTAACAAAAATCGCATTTATATGGAAAAAAAATGAAAATTTACAAAAATACGCACACACGCACACGACAAAAACAAATTCAAACACACCCAAACCAAAAAGGACAGAAAAAAAAACCCAAACAAAACAACAATAACAACAACAACAACAACAACAACAACAACAATTAGAAATAAACCAAAAAAAAAACCAACAACAACAAAAAAACAATTAATCAATAATAAATAAAAAAAAAACAATTTTTATGTATCCTAACCAACAAAAAAACAACAAATACTTTTTTTTTTTTTTTTTATTTTTCACTGCACTGCACTGGGGCGGTTTTTTTTTGTTATATTTTTCTTATCTGTCTTTTCTTTTTCCATTAAAATTTTTTGTTTTGTTTTTAATTAAAGTATTAATTAATTAGTTAATTTTAAAAAAAAAAATATTAAACCGTAAAAATAAATCAAAAACCAACACAGAAAAATAAAAAAAAAAAAAACACTCAACGACACCACACAATAAAATTATTACTACTGCTGCGGGCGGCTGCCATTTTAAAAAAAAATAATAACTTCTTTCTCGCTCACTTCACTACACTACGCACACACATACACACCTACACCTACAAAAACAATAAAATTTTTTTTTTTTTTGTAATTTGTTTGCATTATCAATGATGATGATGATAAAGATGATGATGATGATGATGATAAAAAATGATGATGATTTTCATGTCATCATCATGCTGCATGATGAATTTTATGGTTGGAAAATAGCAAAAATAAGAACCGCATCTACACGGGAAAAATAAATGGCAACGCATTTAGAAACCAAACAAAACCACACCATAAAAAAAAAACAAAAAAACAAAAGTAACGCAACGCGTCAAGTAATAAAAAAAAATAGAAAATTTCTTTTGTTTTTTTTTTTAAGTAAAAGTACAAAAAAAACAACAAAAAATTAAATCAATTTATTAATTAATTATGTAATTAATTAATTAATTAGTCTATAAATGGAAAAAAAAACGATAAAGATAATTAATATTTTATTAATTAGAAAAGAATAAAAAAAAAAAAAACGTAATTTATTTATTATTTTAACAGTGCAATTCTCTGGTGCAATTTCAGTGTTTGTTTGTTTGTTTTTTGTTTTTTGTGTTTTTTTTTTTCTTTATGTTTTTTTTTTGTTTTTGGGGCAGGCAGCCCAATATTAATTTGTTTTTTCGAGGTCTTAAATCTCGGGGTCGTAAATAAACAACAACAACAACAACAACAACATAAATTGATGTTGCAGAAGAACCCAAAGGATGCAAAGAACAAGAACCAAACAATCAAAATAGAATAAAAAACAAAAAAAAATCATCAAAAACAACCCCAAAAAAAAAAAAAAGAACAACAAAACAACAACAACAACAAGACAGGGTTTGGTAAGGGTAAATAATTAAATTTTAGAAAAAAAAAACAACAAAAACAACATGTTCGTATTGATTGATTTTTGGACGGTGACGGGGACGTGGTTGGTATAGTGGGTTGGGAGGACTTTGGGAATGGGAATTCAAGAGAATTCAAGGTCAATTATTCACACACAGTTAATTCACACATGGACTTATCAAATAATAAAGTCGACCTAGAACTTTGAGAAAAAAAAAAAAAATCATAGTTATTTGGTTTTGGAGCTTCTTATTTTTACTGGAAATTCAATCAATTCAAAATCTATATAGTTTCAAAACTCCATCACGTTTGCGATAGAAAATATTGCGATTTTGTGTTTATATGGACTTTTCATTGATTTTTTTAAGCGATTATTATTAATTTTAACGGAATTTCATTGACTTTTAATGATTTTTCTTTGACTTTTATTGATTTTAACGGATTTTCATGGATTTTCTATCGATTTCTATTGACCTTTAATGACCTTTCGTTGACTTTATTGATTTTCTATCCATTCCTATTGACTTTTAATGATTTTTCATTGACTTTTATTGATTTGAAAGGAATTTCATCAATTTTCTATCGATTTCTATTGACCTTTAATGACCTTTCATTGACCTTTGTTGATTTTCTATCGATTCCTATTGAATTTTGGTGGTTTTTCATTGATTTTAACCGAATTTCGTTGACTCTCTATCGACTTCTATTAATGACCTTTTATTGATTTTGACTGCTTCTAATGGAATTTTATTGATTTTATATTCATTTCTATTGATCTTTAATGATTTTTCTTTGACTTTTATTGATTTTAACGGATTTTCATGGATTTTCTATCGATTTCTATTGAATTTTAATGACCTTTCGTTGATTTTAACGGAATTTTATTGATTTTATATCCATTCCTATTGACTGTTATTGATTTCAACGGAATTTCATCAATTTTCTATTGATTTTTAATGATTTTTCATTGATTTCTGACTGCTTTTTATTGATGTTAACGGAATTTTATTGATTTTCTATCAAGTTCTATTCACTTTTAATGATTTTTCTTGGACTTTTAATGATTTTTCATTGACTTTTAATGATTTTAGATTGACTTTTATTGATTTCAGCGGAATTTCATTGATTTTATATCGGTTTCTGTTGACTTTTAATGATTTTTCATTGACTAATATTGATTTTATATCGATCCCTATTGAATTTTGGTGTTTTTTCATTGATTTTAACAGAATTTCGTTGATTTCCTATCGATTTCTATTGATTTTTCATTGATTTCTGGCTGCTTTTTATTGATTTTAACGAAATTTTATTGATTTTCTATCAATTTCTATTCACTTTTAATGATTTTTCTTTGACTTTTAATGATTTTTCTTTGACTTTTATTAATTTTAACGGAATTTTGTTGATTTTCTATCGATTTATATTGACCTTTAATGACCTTTCGTTGACTTTTGTTGATTTTAACGAAATTTTATTGATTTTCTATCGATTTCTATTAACCTTTGATGGTTTTTCATTGATTTTAACCGAATTTCGTTGATTTCCTATCGATTTCTATTGATTTTTAATGATTTTTCATTGATTTCTGACTGCTTTTTATTGATTTTAACGGAATTTTATTGATTTTCTATCAATTTCTATTCACCTTTAATGATTTTTCTTTGACTTTTACTGATTTTTAGCGGAATTTCTTTGATTTTTTATTGATTTCTATTGACCTTTATGGATTTTAACGGAATTTCAACGATTTTCTATCGATTTCTATTGAATTTTGGTGGTTTTTCATTGATTTTAACCGAATTTCGTTGACTTTCTATCGATTTCTATTGGTTTTTAATGACCTTTTATTGATTTTGACTGCTCCTAATGGAATTTTATTGATTTTATATTGATTTCTATTGACCTTTAATGATTTTTCTTTGACTTTTGTGGATTTTAACGGAATTTCAATGATTTTATATTGATTTCTATTGACTTTTAATGAATTTTCATTTACTTTTATCGGTTTTCAACGGAATTTCATCGATTTTCTATTGAATTTAATGTTGATTTTTATTCATTTTAACCAAATTTCGTTGATTTTCTATAGATTTCGATTGACTTTTAATGACTTTTCATTGATTTTTATTGATTTCAACAGAATTTCATTGATTTGCTATCGATTTCTATTTCC